>CM031239.1:54817143-55417143 GCA_018340775.1 Taxus wallichiana var. yunnanensis
AGATTCCTACTAATTTGAAAGTTTTGAAAGGTTGAATTAAGTTTGGAAGATTAAAACCTTGTGTGAACTTGTGCTTGTTTCTTTTTGTGCCTTCAGAGTGATTGGATTTATGTTTTTTGGTCATCCAAGACCTTCCTTAAATTTTTTATTCTTATGCGGATTCTTGTGGTCTCCCGTGGCTTTTTTCCTTTGTTCCAAATACTCTATTTTTTCTATGGATTTTTTTCTTTGTTCCGTGGACCCTATTTGTTTCGGGTATTTTTTACTTTGTTTCGTAGACTCTATTTGTCTCACAAATTTTTTAGTCTTGCACAAATTTTTTTAGTCTTGTGCGTATTTCTTAGTCTTGTGTGGCTTTCTTAGTCTTATATGTATTTTTTAGACTTGTGCAAATTTCTTAGTCTTGTGTGGATTTCTTAGTCTTGTGTGGATTTTGTAGTCTTGCGAGAATTTTTAGACTCGTGTGTCTTTTGTAGTCTCACGCAGATTTCTTAGTCTTACATATATTTTTAGTCTAGAACACATTTTTAGTCTTGCATCGATTTTTTAAGTCTACTTGCATGAATTTCTTAGTCTTACGTATACTTTATTAGTATTACATGGTTCATTGTTTGTTGCGTGGTGTTTTAATTTTATGTGGCTTAGTTTAAGTGTTGTGCAAAATTTTGGAAAAAGTCCTTTGTTTCGTTGCTTTTTTTTTTCCCGTGGAACACTAAAAGTTCAAAAACCCGTGAAACTCAATTTCTTAATTTTGTGAATTTTAAACTAAAACTTGGTATAAATTCTTTGGTGGTGTCCTGTAGCTCCTCACAACATATTTTTCATGCTTCATAAATTTTCCTTAGTTTCTTTATATCTTTTAAAGTATTTTTCACTTGCTTTCAATCTTCGTGCATATCTAGTTTCTACGCTTTTTCTCTTTGTTGTGCATATTACTTTGTTTTGTGGACTGCACTCTCTTAGTTACATGGATTCCTTTTTTCCATGGCTTGCATTATCTTATTGCATGGATTTATTTTTTTGCAAATTTGTTTTTAGCATTCTACGTAACACTAAAAGTTTAAAAACCCGCGAAACATGATTTATTTGTTCTCAGTTTGTGAACTTGGACAAGCTATATTCTAGTGCCTTAGCTTACATCTCTTTGAGGCTATTTTTGTGCATCACATCTTATCCTTAGTTTCCCCATATATTTTGCAAATGACCTCGCAAGTTTTTATTTTTCCTCCTTTGCATTTCAAGTGTTGACATGTGGTTTTCCTTATAAGGATATGTTCTTTTGATTATTGGAAATCATGCTTGATATGGATAAGTCTTTTCTGCTCTTAAGATCCTTTGACTGAATTGGAATGGCTTTCCTGAATCCATTTTTCACTTCTTTTAGGTAAGTTGCAATCTGGTTTAAGAGTTGTAGACTTATCTATTTATCTGACTCATCCTTGGATCAATTTCAGTGATCCAAGGAATGTTTTAAATCTGTTCAGATTGAATCGAATGGTAAATTGACATTCCATGAATTAAGAGATATATGGACTGAACTTTGTAGATACAAGTTCTTTGATTTTTGTGAGAACATGTTTCCATTCCGTAGTATGTTTTGCTTGGGTCTTTGGAGATCGACCATGGCAGGTCGTTGCTGACAAAAATGAAATTGCAGCCTGTTCACGGCGTAGGAGAGATCCGGGATCCTATAAAGGACTAACCTATGGGATCCTAAGCTAGGTAAAAATATTCCTACCTAAGCTATGTTACTTGATAGAATTCTGATTCTAACCTAAATCTTCCTATTCTGCTATGATTGGTTGATTGGCAACCTAACCTAAGCTTGGTGCTAATGGATTTGGAAAGGTTTCTAGGTATTAAAACTAAACTAGAACCTAATACTACAAGGTTATAATGTGATCTAACCTAATGCCTAAAACTATTGTGTTTTGAATTAATTTACCTATGTGGAAATTACCTAAATCTATTTGCTAAGGCCTATGGTGGGGGTTAGTTGTTAGTGTTATATCCTAAGGTATAAATTTTAATCTACCTAAGATCTAACCTAAGAAATGTAATCTATCCTAAACTAATGGGAAGGAAAGGGGACTTAAGTGGTCATAAGTACTATGGGCGATGGTTCCTAAGGCATTAAAGTTGTTGATAAGGTTTTAATGAATGCGGTACTACCAGCTTTGGTAGGGGCTAGTTGGCTTGGTGGAGGCTTAGGTGGCAGTATCACTAAAATTAAAAATGCATGTTATTTTGGACTTGGCATTCACCAGAATGGAAGGCGGTGGCAAGGAAGGATAGGCGGGAAAATAGGAGTTAATGGAATTTATTGTTTTCAGTTTTTGAGCTCAAACCATCTTGGAAGGCATGCAGGCGGATTTTTCTTGGGTTGTTTCACTTTGCATGTTTTGCGATTTTGCTCTGCATGCTCTCTGGTTTTTTGAACCAGCAGATTGAACTACACTTCATGGCTATTTTTGAAGTTTTAGATCTATTTTCGTTTCGTGGAATGTATAAGAGGAATTCTAGAAAAGAAATTTGGTTGTTTGATCTTTCATGGAGAAGAGGAGAAGTAGTGAGAACGGCTGGAGGTATTCTTTGATTTCACAGAGGTACTATCAGGCATGATAGGCTCTAACTGTTAAAATCTCTTGCTTTCTTCTAAGTGTTTTCATAAAAAAAACTCGCTCTATTGAGATTTGTACATTACATGTTCTATCTGGTTATTTTTTGCAGGGTTTTATAAATTTTGTATTCTGGGGTTCGAATCCATGAATATTGTGGTTCTGTTGGAAACATATGTTGTGGTTGTTTAGACACATGAAAAATGTATGCAAAAATGAATATGGTAACTCTGCTTGGCATTTTTAGTTTTGGTAAATTGATGGTTTTGGTTTTATTGACCTTCGTTGCCAATGAATACTTGTTGAAATATTTTATGGGAACTTGAGTTCCACCTGTTTTTGTTGGAGTTAGTGTTTTATGATCTCGAGGTCGGGTAAGGAGCTCGTGTTTTACTGAGAGCTTGCATTCGAGCTCAAGTTTTCTATTTGAACTTCATGGTATTTGAAGAACTGTTGTTGGGTTTCTCGGTACTATGGTGTTTGTGTTTTATTCATAGATAATTTGGGTTGTGGCTAAAGCCGTATATGGCTTGGTTCTTGTTTTTATTTTTTCAAAAAAGCTAAGACTGTTGTTTAAAACCACATATAACTCGGTAGTTGTGTTTTACTATCTTGAGATAATAGGGTTTGTTATTGAAGACCACATATAGCTTAATGTTGGTGTTTGGTATCTTGAATACTGTGGACTGTTATGGAATGTCCATTATGAACATGGCCTTCGTATTTTTGTTGCTTGTCTGGTCTGAGCTTTGTTAAGGATCTTATATTCCGTTGAGTTGGGAAACAAGGTTTGATAAGATGTAAACAAAAAAATGAAAATGCTCTTCTTATTCAGAACTGTTAAAATTTATTCTTTACATTCTACCTAGCATTAAGATGTTGGTGTTTATATTAACTCAAATATGAGGTATTGTGATATAAAGTTGTACAATGAATTGTTACTTTTGTTGGTAATGGTAACCCGAGCAAGGTATCGGTTATGTCTTAGTTTTCGTTTTGGTTTAGGAAGTAAACTAAAAGGGAACATGTTGTTGTTGTTGCCCTAAACTTAAGCATATTCTCTTGGGTGCTCTTGAACCTTTGTGAGAACTTTTGATTTAACATTATGCTCAAGGTCTTGTGCAAAACGTATTTTTTTTATTATGTCAATTTGGTCTTGGCATACAAACTGAGTTTTCTATTTTATTGATTAGTCTACGAACTCAGAAGTCTTTTTATAAACAATTTTTATGCAAGAAGAAAAACGGGAGGTATGGTTTAGGGGATAATTTGGTAAACTCCTCAAGAACTTTACTTGGAATTATCTTGTTGGTTTATTTCTATTATTGGGAATCCAATTTGTTTACTCTGTAGAAATATATATATACATATATATACACACACACACACACACACACACATATATATATATATATATATATGTGTGTGTATATATATATATATATATATATATATATATATATATATATATATATACACACACATATAAATGGATGGCAAGACAGTCCTGTCTGACCGAACTCTTGAGTAAGTCTGAGTGCTTGTTCCTATTTCAGTTTTAATACTTCTTGTTGGGTCCAAGGAAAGAATGTTGAGTCTTTAAAAGATTAATTATGATTCCTTTATAACTAAATCCAATTTGTTTACTCGTAGATATATATATATATATATATATATATATATATATATATATATATATATATATGGATGGCAAGACAGTCCTGTCTGGACCGAAATCTTGAGTAAGTCTGAGTGCTTGTTCCTATTTTAGTTTTAATACTTCTTGTTGGGTCCAAGGAAAGAATGTTGAGTCTTTAAAAGATTAATTATGATTCCTTTATAACTATGGGTTGTGTATGAACTTCATGGTTATAATGTTCCGACTTGTAAATGGAACTCTTGCATTATAATGGGAAGATTTTGATGGGAAGATTGCATTTAAGTTTTCTTCCTTCCTTGAAGTGTTCTTGTTCTCTTCTTGGGAACTCCTTTATGAACTTAAATTGTATGTATTGAAAAGGGAATTTGTTAATTAAGATGAAGGAAATGATTACAGGGTAGGATCATTTTCTGTTAAGCTTTCTTTTCTAATGCAGTTGGGATAAGTTCATTTGTGTTGAACCTTCTGTTGACTATTATTTTAGGAAAAAGAGAATGATTGCATTTAAGTTTTCTTCCTTCTTTGAATTGTTCTTGTTCTCTTCTTTGGGAACTCTTTTATGAACTTAAACTGTATGTATTGAAAAGGGAATTTGTAAATTAAGTTGAAGGAAATGATTACAGGGTAGGATCATTTTCTGTTAAGCTTTCTTTGCTAATGCAGTTGGGATAAGTTCATTTGTGTTGGAACCTTCTGTTGATTATTCTTTTAGGAAAAAGAGAATCATTACTTGATTAGTCTTCTCTTACTTAACATTTGACTGAAATGAATTAGGAAGAGATTGATGACTGGTTTGTTGAAAAGAAAATGCAACTTGTTGGTTGACTGTTGTCCCATCTTTCCTTCATGGGTTTTATATGATTCTGTTATGATGAATATCTTAAATGATTGATTTTAAGGTGATTTATCTTAAGTTGAAATAGATTAGGCCATGATGTGAACTCTGTTCTACCTGCGGACATTATGTGTTTTGGTATAGTGAAATGGTTTCTCTTCTTCTTTGCTTGGAAGTTAGAAGTATCATCTTAAAGAGAACCATGCTGAAAACACTTCTTTTGTCTTGTAATAATGATAAGTGTTGTATTCTATTCTGATAGATTTGGGAACAATGAGATGTATGATCTAGTTGTTTTTTAAAGGTAATTAATAGGATCAATTATGCTTTCAATTGTAAGATGATATTATAGATTATATTCTGCTCTTCTCTCCTAGAAGTGAAATCAGATTATTAATGCTCTTCTTTTCTGATTGTTATTACTTTTGTTTATTGTATGATATACTAATTGTTCATTAAAGCAGGGTTGTTTTATTGAAACAATTAGTGGAATGCACTTCATTTTAACGATTATCGCTTATCATGCTCAGTTCTTTAAACCGACTTGCTAGCAATTTTTGACAGATGGACTTCATAACTAATAAAATAAGTCACAAACTTATATGATGCATTAGCTGATGTAAGTCCGATTCTT
Organism: Taxus wallichiana var. yunnanensis; assembly: GCA_018340775.1. Taxonomy (NCBI): domain Eukaryota; kingdom Viridiplantae; phylum Streptophyta; class Pinopsida; order Cupressales; family Taxaceae; genus Taxus; species Taxus wallichiana. Next base: position 54,822,891 of record CM031239.1, read on the forward strand.
TGTGAAGAATTCTGATTTGTTCTTGAGTTGCATTGAAAAGAAAAGTTATATTATTTTTAGAAGGAAGGCTATTGTTATGAAGTATGCCTAAAATGCATAAGTCTTGTAAATGTATAAGTTTTGAAAATGAATTGAAAGATGAGGATTTACTTGCATTGGTTGTGTAAATTATCTTGTACTTTTGTAAAAAGATGGAATCTTATCTGGTTGATATTCTTCTTATTATTTATATGGTAATGTGTATTCTTGGATAAGTATTATAAAAGGGAATTAGAGTAATTTCCCTAAATAAGATGCAACTAAATAAGTTACAGAATTTAAGGTTCTTATCTAAACAATTCAATATAGCAAGGTGATGTGTAATGAACATACAACGAAGACTATAGAATTTTGTAAAGAGCATAAAGGGTGTGTTAAACCCTAGAACTTGACCATGAAGAGGAGGAATCTTCCTCTCTCATAAAGTTATAAACAAAAAGGAAGATATGAATTCTAATCTTTAGACTTCATTTTAATAAGTCTATTAAGTTACAACCTAGGTGGTTGTTACACTTCCTTGAACGGTTAAGTCACATTAAATGGAACTTATGGTGTTGTTGTCTTGTTATTGGGTAACTGTTTGTTAAGCTGAAATTAATGAACATTGAAAGAAATCTTAAGTTAAGGAAGTTCTTCAAGGATTAATTGAATCTGATATTGAAAATAACTTAGGAGTGTTGGATTAGGGTTTGACAGGATTGCTAGAAATTATTTTTAATAATCCAAATTAACTAAACATTAATAATCTCCTAGGGGTATGTACATCTTGATGAGGCTATTCTATAGGATGTTGGCACATGCCAATTGTAGGGTTGTACCTTCGAGAAGATTAGGATCTTCGAGGATACAACGATGCAGTTGACATGTGGCAACACCCTTCTGCATTGATCATCAAGATCTACACACTTTTGGACTTGAACTTAGTTTTCCTCTAGGACTGGATAGTAACATAGTTAGGATATGAAGTATCCCTCTAAGACTCAGGGTACCTTGGCACACGGGGTTGACCTAGGTTGACTGTTATGCCAATATACCCCAAGTCTTCGTGAGCCTTTTACTATTATAACCTATGTTGGTTACTCGATCTATGGTTAAACCTTGGGCAAGTGGATTGACAGAAGTCAATAAAGGGCATTCTAGATAAAAATATAGTGGGGTGAAGGACATATTCCATATTGACAAGTATGCCATCAAGGAATAAGTAATGTGAACAATATGTTAGAAATCTTTGGCCAAAGTATCGCAAGTTGCTGATTACGTTGTCCTATGTCACCTAGTCTAAGGATCGTGATGCAGATGAATATTGGTAGTAGATATTCAGATAGGTTCCTTAGATAGACCATTCGAACCCTAGAATAGGGTAAGAGAACCAAGTATACATAGTATACATAAAAAGTATTCAATACTTAATGTTAAACATGAATAGATCGGTAGTTCACCGAGTCATGAAATGAATAGATTGGTAGCTCACCGAGTCATTACAGCTGCATATGGTTATCTGTTATAAGAATGGTTGTTATGGAATGTGTGTTCTAAATTATGAATTTAGAACAGAGAACATTATTCATGCAAAAAAAAATTCCCTTGTTTCTAAAGTCTTAAAATGGGAATGTTACATCTTTTTATAAATAATATCAAACTTTGTGAAATCTTCAATCTTTATAATTCCATAGTACACAAATTCTTTGTTATGTGACTTTTCAAAATTTAAAAATCTATAATCTTTTCTCTTTTTCTTTACGGCCCTCGTGGCTAGTCCATTATGTTTTATGGCATTCATCCTTTGTTTAAATACATTTTTGATTGTTTTTAATAATTTTCAAGTGTGGTTATTGTATTTAAAATATGTAGAAATTAATTTCTTCTAACCGTGGATATCCTACAACTAATTAAACTGCATACCACTAGTTTTTCATTTCTAAGTTTGATAATTATGGCTAGTTATTCTAACTTTTCTATGGATAAATCTCAAATTTTAAATGGTTCTAATTACATTATTTAGAGAATAAGGCTTAAATCCATCTTTATGGCCAGAAAGCTATGGGATTTGGTTAGTGGTGTTGAAAAGAAACCCACTGGGAGACAAGCTACCCCGTATAACTTGAGCATCTTCTCCCAAAAATCCCAAGAGGCCATGTCCATCTTATTGCAAAGTATCAAATATGAATTCTTGTTGCATATTGGACATATGGAGTCTCTAGCTGATGCATGGGAACAATTGCAAACAATGCATGAGGGTAGCCGCCTCTCTAAGATAATCAAACTAATAATGGAACTATTTACAACTCAAATGAAAGGAGATGAAAATATAGTTAATTATCTAGCAAAAATTAAGAACATTAAGGCTCAATTAGATGGTTGTGATTGTCAATTGTTTCAAGATAAATTGTTATACTTTATTATATAGATTAACATTCATGAAAAGTTTAGAAACTACATTTCTATTTTGAACTCTAAATATCAAAATGAATATGATTTTCTTGATTTAGATACTTTGTCTTCTTTACTCATTCAAGAAGAAAGATTCATAAGGAAATTTAACTCAAAAGATAATTCCTATTAGGAATTATTCTCCTAAGATCAAAAAGTTGTTAAAAATATGAATGCTAGAAATACAAATCAAACTTTAAATCTAAATTTAATCCTAAAAAATAGGAATAAGAAAAATTTTAAGGTTAAGTTTGATGGAATCTATACTAAATGTACAATAGAAATCAAAATCAATCTAAAAACCAAGATAATAAGGATGAGAAAACTATTGCTCTTTATATTTCCCTTTCATCCTCTAATGAAAAAGAATGGATTATAGATAGTGGTGCATCTAGGCACATGACATACATTCATGAATCTCTCTCTGATGTTGTTAAATGTCATGAGAGTATATATCTATGAGATAATTTTATTATTTGGTTTGAATGTTGTGGTAATGTTAAGTTAGCAAATGGAACCATTAGTAATGTTTTATTTGTTCCTAACTTAAAGAAAAACATTTTATCTTGTTCTCAATTAGCTCTAGAGAAAACTACAAAGTTGTGTTCTTAAAATATAAATGGTATGTAAAGAATGAGCTTGGTAAGATTATTGCTACTAGTTTTCAGAAGAATGGATTGTATATTTTTCAAGGATTTGTTGTTGAATCTTGTCTTTCTTCTTCTTCTTGTAATGATGTTAAATTTAAAAATTTGTTTGAAATTTCATTTCTTAGGTCTTCCTAAATTAAAATATTACTATGGTTCTTGTGAAAAATACTTGCATGGTAAGAAACATGCTAAACCATTTCATAAACATCATGATTTTAATTCCTCTAGCATGCTTGAGTTAAACCATAGTGATGTAAAAGGTTCCTTGGAAATTCATTCTCTTGGTGGAGTCTTGTATATTGTTAATTTCATTGATGACTTTTCAAGAATGACTTGGTTCTATTACATTAAGAAAAAGTCTGATGTTCTATCTAAGTTTCAAGATTTTAAATCCTTGGTTGAAAACATGACTAATTTGAAAATAAAAATAATAAAAAATGATAATGGAGGAGAATATGTCAATAAAGAGTCTGACGAGTTTTGTGTATCTTGTGGAATTCAAATTTAATTGATAACTTATTATTCTCCTCAGAAAATGGCATAATTGAAAGAAAGACTAGAATAATCATATAAATGGCTAGGACCATGTTTCATGCTTCTAATGTGCCAAAAATTAGAAGGACTTAATTTATGAATATTGTTATTCATATCCTAAATAAAATTCCTACCAAATATTTTCATCAAAATACACCTCATGAAGTTTGGACTAAACAAAAACTTGATATTTCTCATTTTAATATATTTGGTAGTCCTGCTCCCTTCTCATTCCTAAAGTCAAAAGATAAAAACTTGATCCTACCTCTTACTCTTGCATCTTTGTTGGATATGGTATTCACACAAAATGATTAAGAGTGTATGATCCAATCAAACATGTGATTGTAGAAAATAAGAATGTTCATGTTCTTGAGAAACCATTTTGTGCATCCTCCTCTCTTCCCTCTTCGTGTTACCTGAGTCTGAATATCTTCAAGTTTATAACCCTTCTTACGAAAATATGGAAACTGATTTCCAAGAGGTTGACCATATTTATTCTCATATGATGGATTTTGATATTAAGGGGGAGTCTTCTCAATCCATGTCTCAAACTAGAAGTCGTAATGACTCAACCGGGTGGTCTGTACATTCCTTAATGGGCTCAAAATCTGGTTTCTAATTCTCAACCTACTAATCTAAGAAATATGACCCATATTCAACATTATTATCATGCCTTGTCAACTTTGTACGAGGTTAAAGATCAATATTTTGAATAATCCAGCCTAGATGAAAGGTGTATTTGAATACAATTCTCTAATAAAGAATAATAATTGGGAATTATTCCCCCTTCCTTCTAAAAGAAGCATTGTAGGATCTAGATGGCTATAAAAAATTAAATATAACTTTTCTCTTAATATTGAAAAATTCAAGGCTAGATTATTTGCTAGAGGGTTTAGTTAAAAATCAAGTTCAGATTATGTTGAAACGTTTACTCATGTTTCCAAAATGAGCATTGTTGGAATCCTTTTATCTCCATCTACTCAACATAGATGGTAGATTCACCAAATGGATGTGAAAAATTCTTTTTAAATGGTGATTTGAAAGAATAAATCTACATACATCAACCTAAAGGGTTTGAAGAACCTGACAAGGAATTATATGTGTGTAAGCTTAAAAAATATGTGTATGGTCTTAAGAAAGTGCCTAGAGCTTGGTATGTTAAGATAAATAGATTCTTACAATTTTGATATACCATTAAAAATATCCATGAACAATAATAAATGGAGAGTGCTACTGAAAAGAGGGTGAAGGATTTTTTGGATTTGGGCAAGTGGGAAAATGATGGTAGGGAAATCCCTCCCGCATCTATAGATTCAAATTTAAATCGTAGAAGAAGGTGAGATTCATGCACATGAAGATTCCTAGGAAAAGGGACACCACAATAAGACATCAGATTCTTGGTCGAACCGAGTTAAAAATGGAACATTTTTCAAAGGGACAAATTTTTTTCCTCCAAAAGGTCAAGGATGCATCGGGATGTGTTTTGGAAATCCTTGATTCTCTTCTTAATATCACTACAGAAAACTTGAACAAATATTTGGTTAGGAAATTAGTGGGAGGGAGACCAAATATCGATGTTGTTAGAAGGTGGGCCAAACTGAAGTGGAACCCAAAAGGACACCTGGAGGTAAGTTCTCTTACAAATGGATTCTTCCTTTTTAATCCTTTAGAAATGGATTATTTGAGAAGATATGCAAAAGCTTCTTGAAGAAGGACCTTGGTTTTGGGTAAAATCAGGTTGGTATCTTAGGAAATAAGAACCAAATTTCAATCCAGAAAAAGAAAATATAAATCAATTCCCTGTCTGGATCCATCTTGCTAACCTACCCCTAGAATTTTGGCATGAAGATATTGTTAAAGGAATAGCTAACTCTTTGGGATCTCTAGTTATAATAGACAATGCAACCCTGAATATGACAAGACTTGTTTGTGCTATATTTTGTATCTATACTATCACAAACAAGGATATCCCAAATAACATTAAGCTAAAGTCTAGACTAGGAATATGGGAGTAGAAGATTGAAATGGAAATTTTTCCAGCTAAATGTTCCAAATACAATGGTTGGGGACATTCGACTTAATTGTAAGTTCAAGATCTCCAAAATGTACACAATTGTGATGGGGAATGAAGGAAAAGAAGAAAAAGGTAAAGGAATAATGCAAAGTGCAGCTGATCATAGGAAGTTTTTTTAAAAAATCATATTGAAGGATATAAACCTATGAAAATCCAAGAAAAAGAGGTGACTGATAAAAATCCAACAAAAATGTTCCGAGACGAATGAGGATGGTTTTACTTTGGTGATCAAGAGAAGGAGATCCAAAAATCAGTCCTGGTCTGACTCAAAGGTTAGGGAAAAAATGAAGGAACTACCAGCAAAGGACTCACCTTCTATCAAAAATTTGGAGCTCTTCGCTTCTAATAAAGGGAATGGGTTGAGTAAAGAAACCCGTGTTAGGAAATAAGAGATAAAATATGCGGAATAATCCCTTATAGAATCGCAATAGTAGAAACTAATATGTAGAAAATATTACAGATCTCAAATAAAAGTGTAGAATAAATAACACAACATGGAGAGACAATATTTAACGTGGTTCACCCAATTTGGGCTACGTCCACCAAGAACCACTTACTCGATTTTATTAAAAGCCTCCACTCTCTCAATACAATACCTGATCCGTTTGAGCTATGCTCAACAGACTCTCAGAAATTCACACCTGAATTCAAAACACATCTGCAATACATTTTCTTGTCCATGTATCATATGCATAAGACCATATATATAGACAATTGCTTAAGTAGTTTGATACAAAACCATGGGTATCAAAACCATGGGCAAAAACCACGAGTATTAAAACAATGGGTACCGAAAACCATGGGCCCAAAAACAGCCAATAACGGTTACCCATTACCCATGGGTTAATAAACTACCCATGAAAATTTATTGGGGCTTTGCCCCGAACCCCCGACCCACTCACCGGTGAGCGGACCGTCGTAAAAATACCCGAGTGTAACACATATAAGGTGTACCACATTCTAACATGAAAATAGGCCCCACAAACATAACAACCCATGAACAAGAAAGTATGGAGAAAAACATTAAGGGTGATCAACATTCTGTAGAATTATTCTTGGAAGAAATAGTGAAGGAACGAAGCAAAGTTCAGAAGGAACAAGAGAAAAATGAAAAATATGTTATGCCAATGGGAGAGAGGATGATAGTAGGATATTTTATTAACCTCTCCTCAGATGAAATCATGAATTTTCAACAAGTCCTAAACAAGGAGGTAGAAGGCAAGAAAGTGGAGCTAACTCCTGGAAAAAGGGGGATTCCCTTGAATTAACTCCCTTAGGAAAAGGAAAAGTAGTCTCATCTAGCCAAAAGGGGCGAATCCTCCAAAATTTATCCTTTTAGAAAAGGGGATTTTCTAGAAGGAGAAAACCCTATTAATGTGGAGAGTATTAACAGTAAACAAGGCAGGCCAAAAAAATTTGAATTAAGGAAAAAAATTGACTCAGAAGGAAATAGACTCGGGAAACAGTCTTGTTTAGATCAGAAGGTCTTCAGAAAAAACAAACCCAACCTTAGAAAATGAATTGCATCTCTTGAAATGGAAGAGGGATCAATATCCCTATTAAATGGAGGGTTCTTAAAGACTTTATTGAAGGAAAAAAATAGATGTGTTAGTTGTGCAAGAAACCAAAATGAAAGAAGACAATTTCTTAAATTCTTGCAATTTTTTTTGGAATAATTCTAAAGCTTTTGTTGTTAGTTTGAATGGGACCTTGGGAGGAATAGTTATGGTATGGAACCCTTCCCTTTATGAGGGTAATTTTCTCATGAAAAGAGATCACCATATGGAAGTGATGATGAGAAATTTGGAAAATAGAAAAATATGGGTCTTATCCAACATTTATGCTCCTACCCTTTACAAAGAAAGGAAAAAATTATGGCAGCACCTCCTTACTTTTAAAAAACATATCACTGGCTCTGATTGGATTTTGATGGGTGAATTTAATACCCCTATGTCTCCTCGTAAAATAAAGGAGGTTCCCGGAGTTTACTATTGGTATGGAGGATTTTAATGATTTTATTACTAACTCTCAACTCCATGATATAGACCTTAAAGGTAGAAAATACACCTAGTCAAATAGAAGAGCTGGTTCACAACTAATACAAGTGAGACTAGATAGAGTTTTGGTAATGGAAGAATGGTTAAGTCAGGACATTTCCCTTTTCTCTCTTCCAAGGATAGGGTCTGATCATAACCCAATTCTTTTGATGATTAAGAACCCTTTAAGAAGAATAACTCCCTTTCGTTTTGAGAAAATGTGGCTCCACAGTGAGGATCTTAAAGATATTATAAAGGAATGGTGGAATTTTAAGGTACAGGGAACAACGATGTATAGATTAACCAAAAACTACAGAATGTCAAAACGAATCTTAAAGTCTAGAATAAGAAAAGTTTTGGGAATATTTTTTAGAAGAAAGTGGAAATCAAATTTGACTTACAAAATTTCCAAAGGTAGAATGAAAGGTTGGAATTTGAACCGGACTTGGATGACTATGAAAAGGAAATATTTCTCCTGTCGGAATACCACAACATTCTTGTGAAGGAAGAAACCTTATGGAGATAGAAATCTCAAATTACTTGGCTCAAGGAAGGGGATAAAAATACAAGGTTCTTCCATCTTTCTACCATGAAGTGTAGAAGTTTCAATAGAATTAGTAAAATTAGGAAAGATGAAGGAAACCTCTTGGAAGATAAGGATGAAATAAATGAAGAGGATATATCTTTCTTTAAAAACCTTCTCACTAATCAATGTGTTCCTAATTTGGCCAAAGAGTAGGATTTTCTAAACTGCATTCCTTCTATGGTTTCTCTAGAAGATAATAAGCTTCTCTCAACTGATCCCTTCTATGGAGGAGGTTGAATTTATGGTCAAACATATTAGTCTGGATAAGGCTTCTGGACCAGACGTGTTTCAAGCCTTCGTCTTTTGGCATTTTTGGGATATAATAAAAAAGGATGTTTACAATGCTTTGTGAGAGAATTCTTCATCCAAAAAAATATTCTTAAGGATATGAATTGTACCTTTCTGTGATGCCGCGAAAATGACGATGATCTAAGAACTTGCTTCCACAAAACACATAACCCAAAAATACTACTAATTTTTTTTTGTTACAATACAAGAATAATGCAGGGGTTTTCCAACCTTTACAATTCACTAACTTACTTGCATTACTTAACTTAGGTTCAAGATTGCTGAACCAGATCCAGATAAGAAGTATGTATTAACACAGTACTTTCAGGGTTCATTAATCAACCATTCTAAGACAAGATAACAAGGTTCAAATAATTTAACAAATGTTTTCTATTCTTTCCATTAAGCGTAGTTATTATATGGTAAACCTTGAACTATATTAAAATTAATACCTTTTTTTTTTATATTGTGGTGTATAATAATTTATTTAAAATTAATTTTAGGATATAATTTATGTTAATTTTTATAATTAGAAATCAATCCTTTTATACTAAACTAAGTGTACTAAGCGTTAGTGATAAGGAATAGAAAAATCTTAATTTATATTTAATCATATAGATGTATATAATGTAAGTTTAGCTAAAATACATATTTCATTGTTAATTATGAAGTTCAAAATCCATCTTTTATACTAGGTTAAATGTACTAAGAATGTGAAAATGTTTATAATATTGTAATCATTCAAATTTACTTTCTTTAATGTAGATTATTCATAATTGAAATTTGAACAAAATGACAGAATTATAACAGTAGTATTACATTCCAGTTTATGTTTGAAATTATGGTTGGGGGTGGGTGGCTTTAATAGCCACCTGCCATTTCATTAAACCCCATCTCCTTTTGCGTGCTAGAGTCTCCTTGCTGGGCCGCACAAATTCCATTTATTTTACTTTGGATTTGCAAATCTTATGCTTTTTGTGGTCAGCTTGCCATTTTACTCTGCCCTGGCTGCGTGGGTTTGATGTGGTGGTTATAGATGAAGCTACAGGATAGTGAAGCAGGCGTGTTACCTCATTTTATTCGGCCCTAGCTGCGTGAGTAGATATGGTGGTTATAAATGAAACTACAGGTGAGTGAAGCAAGTGTGTTACCTCCACTTTCATTGGGTGATGCAAGGTTTGTTCTTGTCGGGGATCCACAAACACGGTGCGAACAAAAATAGCTAGGCAAAAGCAGTGTGTCGCAAATAGGAGAAGCCTTTGGGGCACTTCCAACAAGCAGGTTGTCCAACCATGTTGTTAACTATTCAGTATCGAATGCATCCTCAAATTTGGGATTCACCTTCAAGATATTTTTATCAAAATCGATTAAGGGATAGTGAGAGTGTTACCAGGAGACCTGATGAAATTTATTACAAAGATCTTCTATTGAGACCTTACCTGTTTTACGATGTAGCTCGTGGAAGAGAATCTCATAGAGGTGGATCTGTTTCATATCAGAATATTCATGGAGCACAGTTTGCTTTGCAATTATATGAACATTTCATAGACCTTGGGAAGCGCATTAATTACTTATACATACGTAGGTTTTATTGCATATATAATTAATATTATTTCTTGGCTGCAGTTTATATTAGTATACTTTGTTAATATAAAAGAAATATTAATAGTATATTGGTATTAATATAATTTAATAATAGTAAATCCATTAATTTTAATATTACTTTAATATGAATAATATTTAAAATATTAGTATCCTTATTAAGCATTAAGGACATATGGGTAATAAACTTAATAAGTTTAGAGCTTTTACATTAAAATTTCTTTCTACACAATTTAATAGGCATTGTACGGGATTTCAAATAGATTTGATTTCATTTCCCTTAATAATTTGCAAATGATTTACAATAAATTCTTAAATGAGGAAAAACATAATAGAGCTAGAACTTAAATTACTTCATTGGCATATTGAAAACTATTTAAAACTTAAGTCTTTCCATCAACAATACAAGAAGAGAAAATGCACTAATATTCCAACTTTTCCAACACATCTCTTTTAAGTAACAAAATGACATTTAATATATTTTTTTTTGTAAATTTCCCAACATTCCACAAGAGAGTTTCAACAATATTTCCAATAAGTTTTAGAGTAAGAACTACTAACATTCCAACAAGATCAACACACTCATATGAGGTTCCAAGCCAAGTTTAAGGAGAATAAATTGTCTTTCCTTCAACTTTCAATTCCATCCACATTACAACCTTAATAATGAAGATCAATACAACTCTCCTTCAAAATCTTAATGCAAAATTTTCCACTTAGTGTGGGAACAATTTACAATAATGGAAGCTAAAATACAAAGCAATATTACACTTTCTTCCACTCTAGGTGGGCAAAAAAAAAAAACAAGGTAGTTTCACATTGTCATCAACAAGGCTCCAATGCTACAACATCAACAAGGTAGCTCCTCCAATAGTTTGTTTGATTCAAAACAAAATAAGGGGAGAGGCAATGCTCTCCTCCCAACCAAGATACCCAATGGAGAAGAGAAGCCATCCTCTCCATTGGCCCCCGAGCCCCAACCACATTACAATGGGAGAAAATCCAACTCATGGCAACTACTAGCTTCCACATAACTTAACATAAAATTTCACATTCATTCCATAATCTTTCAAAACAAAAATTAACAACTCAACAAGAGGGAAACAATCAAAACAACAAAGTCACAAGGCTTATCAAGAAAGCCATAAGAGTAAGACCTATGGGGAGGCCACTTATGCCTCCCAATGGGAATGGGTGCCACCTAAAAGCCTCCAATGCAAAACACAATACCCCTAACAACTCTTATGCCTCCCTCAAGTACCCCTTATCCCTCCATCCACTCTTATGCCTCCCTCAACTCTTATGGCTCCCCCAAAGTAAGAACAAGAAGAAAATGCAAGCATTTCTCATACTAGGTGGGCACCCAACCCAAACTCCCTCCTCAAGAAAATGATCTCTTATGCCTCCCTCAAATAAACTCCCCATAGTCTCCTCCCACTCCCAACTTAGGCATTCTACCCATTCCCAACAAGCATTTCAAAAAAAACAACAACATTCAACACAACATATATACACATACATATAACAAAAAAACATAATACAAACAAAGGTGAAGCTCCTACCTTTCCATGGTAGAGCTTGTTCCAAGTATGAAGTCTCAAATCCCTCCAAAGATCAAGCAAGCATCCACAAGCTCCAAAAAAATTCCCACAAGTATCAACAAGCTCCAAAAATCCACACTCCTTCAAAATCCTCTCCTCTCCAAAATACAAGAGACTAAAAATGAAACCTCCAACCCCCAAAACAAACAAAAGGATCAAGTAAATAGAGAAAGAGAGGGAGGGATGATGTGGCTCCAAGTAGGATGCCACCTCATTTTCCCTCCACTCCACATCACTTGGTCAACCTCATATTCCAATGCACCATTAATAAGTGGTTGAAAGAAAGGCAAGCACCTTACACACTCCATCTAAGCTTACTCCCCCAAAGGACAAAAATTGAATTTTTGAAAGAAAGTGCAATTAATATTTTACCCTTTTTATTCCCCCAAACACCTAAAAGACCCTAAATTTGGCCTTCCAACCCATAGGTAGGGTTGGCATGGGGTATTAAAGGTGTGGAACAAGTTTTACTTGTCCCACAAGCTTTCAAATTTGGCCTCTAAGGCCAAATTCGAGTTTCCCATGTGGTGTAGAGTGTGCTACACTCAAAACTCAAACACACATCATTCCACACAAAATCCAAAGTAAATCAAGCCTAATAAATGAACTCTTTTGGTCACATCATTTAATTTGCTTAGGAAAAATTCAAATTAGTTTAATTAAGACACTACAACCCATGACTAATAAAGAGGGTAAACACCAATCCAAAGAATATGAATAATAAAACAAGTAAAATTTCACTTACTAAGAGAAACAAATACCAACATAATAGAAAGGGAAAATTAAAACAAAACCACACATGACCCCTAGGTCACAATTTTCCCCTAACCAAATAATTCTAACACACACACATTACATGTTGCCATGGTGACCTTAGTTGGATTCTTCTCGAATTCCGATGTGGTTGGTCTCCACTCCCCATATTGTTTTGAATATAATATACCTGCAGAACAGAGAATACCTCCTTTGGCCTGTTGGCCGCATTAAAACATTCATGCCAAATATACAATATAATCTAAAATAAACCTCACATGATTTACTATCATCTATGCAAATACGATATCACTTACACTTTCTAGCACATTTCTATTCCACATTTCATTTATGTCAAAACGATCATCACATTAATCCAATTATCAAGTTCTACCCAATATGATTAAATATATCACATGTCATAATTAAAGATAAATAACCATGTCAAGAGTATACAAATATCATCATCAAATGTCCACCAGTAGACCATATGCATCATATAAAGATCAAATCAATAACAGTCCAGTGTCTAAGATATCTACTAGCATGCTAAAATCAAGAAGCCATAATAAATCCATAAGTGAAGTAACCAGTCTCGAAAAAACAAAACAAAAATGGTGTCGAAGGGAAGTGGGCACTACATCCCCCTCCCCTTAGACTCGACTTCCTCCCGAAGTCACCGGAAAAGGTGTGGAAACTATCCTCGTAGAAAAGTAGCATCCTCCCAAGTTGCTGCGCAATCTCATCATATCTATCCCATTGACTCGAACCTAATCAATCTCTCTACCATGAAGGCCCGTGGTCCTACGCTCTATAATGAGTACGGGCTCCACCATCACTTGCCCCGATCTTGCACCCGTAATGCGGCCCAATCTAGCATGTGAGAAGGATCAGAAATATATCTCCTAAACACAAAAACGTGAAACACATCATGGACGCGAGATAAGCTAGGTGGCAATGCTAGACGATAGGCCAAGGGACCGAGGCAACTCCAAGATCTCAAAGGGACCCAAAATCCTAGGAGCAAGCTTAGAACATTTCCCGTAATGGATAGGGCTCTTATGCGGTCTGACACAAAGAAACACCTTCGTGCCCACCTCAAAACTACGATCCGTCCTATCTTTGTCTCGCATAATTTTTCTCTCTGTCCCGCACCTCTTGCAATCTTTGTTTGATCAAGGTAACCTCTTCGCTCCATATCCCGTAATAATGCTGGCCTAAGGGAAACCCTATCCTCAATCCTGTCCCAACTAAGAGGTGTCCCGCACTCTACCATATAATTCTGAAAAGGAGCCATGCCTATAGAACTTTGGAAACTATTATTATAGGAAAACTCCACCAAATACGTATACTCATCCCATCTCAACCGATGATCCATTACGTAAATCCCGAGCATATCCTCCAAAATCTGATTCACCCTCTCTGCGTCTATCCATCCGTCTCGGGTGATAAGTCATGCGCTGAAATTAATCCTCGTCCCAAGAACATACCGCATGGTGGTCCGTAAATGGGAAGTGTACAAAGGATCGCGGTCGCAAATGATCTTCCACGGAATCCCATGTAATCTGATAATCTCATCAAGGTATACTCATGCCACAACACTCGCTATATAGGTGGTATTCACCGGAGAAAAATGAGCTACCTTCGTCAATTTATCCACCGTGACCATGATGGCGTCGTGATGGTATCTCGACGTAGGTAATCCAACGATGAAGTTCATGGAAATGGTGTCCCACTTCCACTCCGGTATGGCGTGAGGATAAAGAAGGCCAGCCGGATGCTGATGCTCGGCCTTCACCCTCTGGCACTCTAAACAATGGGACACAAATGAGGCCACATCTCTCCGAAGTCCTCTCCAAAAATACAATTGTCTCAAGGTGGCGTGCATCTTCTTCACCCCGGAATGGGCTGAATAAGGTGCACGATGAGCCTCTAACAAAATGTCTTTTCTCAAGCCTCCATCTCTAGGAACATATATCCGACCTCTGTGTCTGAGAAGACCATCTACCTCTAATGAAAATCCATCAAATATCCCCTCAAGGGGTCTCTGAGACTCAATCTCTGCTCTAGTTGTAAGGTAGAAACTATCCCGAGGAAGTCACAAGATCCTACTCCGTAAATCATTGCCCACCGAGGTGGCCATAGCCACATGTCTCCACCTACTCAAGGCATCTGCAACCACATTCTCCTTCCCTTCACATGCTCTATCTCCATGTCATACTCATAAAGCAACTCCATCCAACGCCACTGATGAGCGTTGAGATTGGGCTGCGTGAAGAGGCGGCGAAGACTCAAGTGATCAATCCTGAGTGTAAATCTCCGGCCAAGAAGAAAATGTCTCCATCACACTAAGGCATGTACCACTATTACAAGCTCAAGGTCATGGGTCAAATAATTGAGCTCATAATCTTTGAGTTTGTGAGACTCAAAGGCAACTACTCTACCCTCCCGTATTAACACACCTCCAAGTCCCGCCAAGGAAGCATCTGTCAGGCAAACGTAGAACTCACCACTGAGGATCTCGCACCGCAAGAATAGGTGCTCTCATGAGGCATTCCTTCATGTGCATCAAGGCCTGCTCACATCTATCTCGACCATAAAAATTTCTTCCCTTTCCGCCAAGGGAAGTGATGGGGTGCGCAATCTGAGAAAATCCTGAACAAACCTCCTATAATACCCTACTAGA
Organism: Taxus wallichiana var. yunnanensis; assembly: GCA_018340775.1. Taxonomy (NCBI): domain Eukaryota; kingdom Viridiplantae; phylum Streptophyta; class Pinopsida; order Cupressales; family Taxaceae; genus Taxus; species Taxus wallichiana. The sequence goes on from CM031239.1 coordinate 54,838,170, forward strand.
CCCATGAAGCTACGCACCTCGATCACACTAGTGGGTGCTGGCCACCATGATGGCTCGAAACTTAGAAGGATCGATCATGATACCTTCCCCGAGAAATGATGTGGCCCAAATACTGCACCTCAGGCTGAAAGAACGCACACTTCTCCAAGTTCCCGTAAAGGTGTTGTTCACGAAGACACTGAAGAACCTGATGAAGGTGCTCCTCGTGCTCCTCACATGTGCGTGAGTAAACTAGAATGTCGTCAAGGAATATGAGCACAAAGCGATCAAGGAATGTCCTGAATACCCCATTCATCAAACTCATAAACACCTGGGGGGCATTTCACAAACCGAAAGGTACCACTGTGAACTCGTAGTGGCCATATCTTGTATGCAATGCGCTTGTGAATATCCGTCTCCGCAATCCTGAGCTGATGGTACCCTAACTTAAGATCTATTTTAGAGAAAATTGTAGCCCCCTTAATTTGATCAAATAAATCATCAATGCGTGGAAGGGGGTAACGATTCTTGATCGTTACTTTATTCAGCTGACGGTAGTCAATACACAACTGAAGATATCCATCCTTCTTCTTCACGAAGATCACTAGTGCACCCCAAGGGGATACACTAGGACAGATTAGGCTTTTCTCCAGAAGGCCCTCAAGCTACAACTTGAGCTCACATAACTCAGGAGTAGTCATCCAATAGGGTGCTCGTGAGATAGGCTCTGCGCCCGGAACTAGATCTATATGGAAATTTATCTCACGTGGGGGAGGTAACCCCGTAGCTCCCACAGGGAACACATCAGCAAACTCGATAAGATGGGATGGTCATCGAGGGAAGGTCCTCTTGACTCATCCTATGATCTGTCACTAACCGTAATAGCAAACAACTGACAACCCCGTCGCGCACACCGCTTAAGTTGCATAGCGGAGATGGTGCGAATGGAAACGCCCTCCTAACTCTTGATATCACCGACTCTACTCCAAGATCATCTATGCAAGTAATAGTCTTATGGTAATAATCCACTCTAGCTCTATGAGCGGACAACCAATCCATGCCTAAAATGATGCCATAAGATCCTAATGGAAGGATCCGAAGATCAGAAGTAGTGGTGAAGGGTCCCAAATCCACTACACACTCCTTAACTAAGGAGTCTATAGAAATTTTGGCTCCAGAAGCCATCTCAACATCCCAACTATAGCCCTGCCTAACTGCCACCAACCTACAATGCTCTACCAAGGATGGTGTAATAAAAGAATCAGAAGAACCAGAATCAAATAATATAGAGGTGGAAATGCACCAATACTACACTGTCGTCTCAATCACGGTACTGGTGTTCATCCCGGCAGTTCTCGACCACTGCGTAGATCCGATGACTCCGTGCCATATCTCCAACAATAGGCTCTGAGCTCTACGTCTTACCCTTGTTAGGGTTCCATGGGCAATCTCTCCAATGATGTCCCACAACACCACAACCATAACAGCTGCTTGGTCCTCTCCAAAGGGGAAGCAGCTCCAACTGAAACTCTAGATGTCCGAGCTACAGATCCTAACAATCCGGCTATGGACTCTTGCCGAGGTCTCTACCGACAAGCTCCCTGTTGACTAAGCTCTTGGCACACCTTGTGTCCTGATGGGACCCCTAGGAGGAGGCCCCATACTACGTCCTCTCTGCGCATCAAATCTCTGAGGAAGTCGGTAAGGTGGGCGGGTCTGCTGCTGCTTGCTACTACTGTGGTGGCTTGAATGAAGCTTGCGTTGAACTTTGTCCACCCCATGGAGGAGGAACTAACCCCTTTGACCTACCATCCTGCATCTGCTAGATATGGCTCTGAACTCTGTCTCTAGCCTGTTGCGTCTTCCCCGTGTCTCCTCTGTAATATAGGCCTTCTCCATGGCCTCTGCTAATGTCTGTGGGCAGTGAATGTGCACTGCGCCACCTAAATCCAAGTTTAGGCCCCAGATGAACCTGTGAATCCATACCTTCTCATCCTGCATATAGTCGACGTACTGGAGTAGGTCTAGAAATTGACTCTCATACTCAACTACTGTCATCGATGCCTGACGGAGGTCATGAAACTCGTCTATCCGCTGCTGTATAAATCTCCTGGGTAAATACCTACTCCTGAAACGCTCCTCAAAAAGCTCCCAGGTAATCATCTCCGAGTCAACATGGAGCTTCTGCTCCTCGGTCCTCCACCAGACTCCTGCTCCATCCCTCAGAAGATGGATCGCAACATGAGCTTTCGTGTTGCTAGTACAAGGGCAGAGCTTGAAGCATCCACTCAAGCTCACCAACCAGGCCTCTGCTTGAAAAACGCCTATATCACTTGAATAGTGAGATGGTCGTAGCTTCAGGATCTCCCTGATATGGTCTGCAGCTGATGTATGACGAATCCTAGGTCTATCTGCATGCTCCTCCCTCTGTCTAGGGCTCTGAGACCTGTCCCTATGTCCTGAGATCCTGTCCCCATGTCCTCTCTGTGGTGACTCTGCCCTAGCCGACTCCGCACGGAAGTTCTCTAACCTCGTGCTCCTCGGTGTCGAGGGGATACCTGGGCATCTACTGATGGCTCCAAACTATGTCTTGCAAATCGTCCTCCCAAGGGCTCTCCGTGTATAGCGGCATTGACATCCTGGAGTGTCTGTAAGATCTGAGGTAGAATGGCTACCACACCTACTCGGTAGTGGTATATCTCGGTCTATATGAAGAGACCCTTGCCTAATCCACACCTCCTCCCGCATGCATCAAGGCAAGAGTTAGTTCGTTGTTCTAAGTCTTGTGCCGCTTTTCTAAATTTGTTGTTTCCTATAATTATCAACATTGTGGTTTTATAGATTAAAAGAATCAACTCTGTACTAGGTTAAATGTTCATGTTTCATGTTTTCTACATGTGCCCAAGGGTCCAAGCTTTGAACCCATGGCTCTGATACCAAGTGTGATGCCACGAAAACGATTTACGACGATCTAAGAACTTGCTTCCACAAAACACATAACCCGAAAATACGACTAAATTTTTTTGTTACAATACAAGAATAATGCAGGGGTTTTCCAACCTTTACAATTCATTAACTTACTTGCATTACTTAACTTAGGTTCAAGATTGCTGAACCAGATCCAGATAAGAAGTATGTATTAACACAGTACTTTCAGGGTTCATTAATCAACCATTCTAAGACAGATAGCAAGGTTCAAATAATTTAACAAATGTTTTCTATTCTTTCCATTAAGCTTAGTTATTACATGGTTAACCTTGAACTATATTAAAATTAATACCTTTTTTTTTATATTTTGGTGTATAATAATTTATTTAAAATTAATTTTAGGATATAATTTATGTTAATTTTTATAATTAAAAATCAATCCTTTTATACTAAATTAAGTGTACTAAGCGTTAGTGATAAGGAATAGAAAAATCTTAATTTATATTTAATCATATAGATTTATATAATGTAAGTTTAGCTAAAATACATATTTCATAGTTAATTATGAAGTTTGAAATCCATCTTTTTATACTAGATTAAGTGTACTAAACATGTGAAAATATTTATAATATTGTAATCATTCAAATTTACCTTCTTTAATGTAGATTATTCATAATTGAAATTTGAACAAAATGACAAGAATTATAACAGTAGTATTACATTCCAGTTTATGTTTGAAATTATGGTTGGGGGTGGGTGGCTTTAATAGCCACCTGCCATTTCATTAAACCCCATCTCCTTTTACGTCTGGAGTCTCCTTGCTGGGCCGCACAACTTCCATTTATTTCACTTTGGATTTGCAAATCTTATGCCTTTTGTGGTCGGCCTGCCATTTTACTCTGCCCTGGCCGCGTGGGTTTGATGTGGTGGTTATAGATGAAGCTACAGGCTAGTGAAGCAGGCGTGTTACCTCATTTTATTCGGCCCTGGCCGCGTGAGTAGATATGGTGGTTATAGATGAAGCTACAGGCGAGTGAAGCAGGCGTGTTACCTCCACTTTCATTGGGTGCTGCGAGGTGTGTTCTTGTTGGGATCCATAGCCACGGCTGCCTCGCACGAAAAATAGCCAGGCAAAGGGCGGAGTCACGGCAGATAGAGAATCCTTTGGGGTGCTTCCAACAAGCAGGTTGTCTAACCATGTTGTTAATCTGTCAGTATCGAATGCATCCTCAAATTCGGGATTCACCTTCAAGATATTTTTATCAAAATCGATTAAGGGATAGTGAGAGTGTTACTGAGGAGACTGATGAAATTTATTACAAAGATCTTCTATTGAGACCTTACCTATTTTACGATGTAGCTCGTGGAAGAGAATCTCATAGAGGTGGATCTGTTTCATATCAGAATATTCATGGAGCACAGTTTGCTTTGTAATTATATGAACATTTCATAGACCTTGGGAAGCGTATTAATTACTTATACATACGTAGGTTTTATTACATATATAATTAATATTATTTCTTGCTACAGCTTTATATTAGTATACTTTTGTTAATATAAAAGAAATATTAATAGTGTATTGATATTAATATAATTTAATAATAGTAAATCCATTAATTTTAATATTACTTTAATATGAATAATATTTACAATATTAGTATCCTTATTAAACATTAAGGACATATGGGTAATAAACTTAATGAGTTTAGAGCTTTTACATTAAAATTTCTTTCTACACAATTTAATAGGCATTGACGGGATTTAAAATAGATTTGATTTCATTTCCATTAATAATTTGCAAATAGATTTACAATAAATTCTTAAATGAGGAAAAACATAATAGAGCTATAACTTAAATTACTTCATTGGCATATTGAAAACTATTTAAAACTTAAGTCTTTCCATCAACAATACAAGAAGAGAAAATGCACTAATATTCCAACTTTTCCAATACATCTCTTTTAAGTAACAAAATGACATTTAATATTTATTTTTTTGGTAAATTTCCCAAAATTCCACAAGAGAGTTTCAACAATATTTCCAATACGTTTTAGAGTAAGAACTACTAACATTCCAACAAGATCAACACACTCATATGAGGTTCCAAGCCAAGTTTAAGGAGAATAAATTGTCTTTCCTTCAACTTTCAATTCCATCCACATTACAACCTTAATAATGAAGATCAATACAACTCTCCTTCAAAATCTTAATGCAACATTTTCCACTTAATGTGGGAACAATTTACAATAATGGAAGCTAAAATACAAGGCAATATTACACTTTCTTCCACTCTAGGTGGGCAAAAAAAAACAAGGTAGTTTCACATTGTCATCAACAAGGCTCCAATTCTACAACATCAACAAAGTAGCTCCTCCAATAGTTTTTTTATTCACAACAAAATAAGGGGAGAGGCAATGCTCTCCTCCCAACCAAGATACCCAATGAAGAAGAGAAGCCATCCTCTCCATTGGCCCCCGAGCCCCAACCACATTACAATGGGAGAAAATCCAACTCATGGAAACTACTAGCTTCCACATAACTTAACATAAAATTTCACATTCATTCCATAATCCTTCAAAACAAAAATCAACAACTCAACAAGAGGGAAACAATCAAAACAACAAAGTCACAAGGCTTATCAAGAAAGCCATAAGAGTAAGACCTATGGGGAGGCCACTTATGCCTCCCAATGGGAATGGGTGCCACCTAAAAGCCTCCAATGCAAAACACAATACCCCTAACAACTCTTATGCCTCCCTCAAGTACCCCTTATCCCTCCATCCACTCTTATGCCTCCCTCAACTCTTATGGCTCCCCCAAAGTAAGAACAAGAAGAAAATGCAAACATTTCTCATACTAGGTGGGCACCCAACCCAAACTCCCTCCTCAAGAAAATGATCTCTTATGCCTCCCTCAAATAAATTCCCCATAGTCTCCTCCCACTCCCAACTTATGCATTCTACCCATTCCCAACAAGCATTTCAAAAAAAACAACAACATTTAACACAACATATATACACATACATATAACAAAAAAACATAATACAAACAAAGGTGAAGCTCCTACCTTTCCATGGTAGAGCTTGTTCCAAGTATGAAGTCTCAAATCCCTCCAAAGATCAAACAAGCATCCACAAGCTCCAACAAAATTCCCACAAGTATCAACAAGCTCCAAAAATCCACAAACTCCTTCAAAATCCTCTCCTCTCCAAAATACAAGAGACTAAAAATGAAACCTCCAACCCCCAAAACAAACAAAAGGATCAAGTAAATAGAGAAAAGAGAGGGAGGGATGATTTGGCTCCAAGTAGGATGCCACCTCCTTTTCCCTCCACTCCACATCACTTGGTCAACCTCATATTCCAATGCACCATTAATAAGTGGTTGAAAGAAAGGCAAGCACCTTACACACTCCATCTAAGCCTACTCCCCCAAAGGACAAAAATTGAATTTTTGAAAGAAAGTGCAATTAATATTTTACCCTTTTTATTCCCCCAAAACACCTAAAAGACCCTAAATTTGGCCTTCTAACTCATAGGTAGGTTTGGCATGGGGTATTAAAAGGTGTGGAACAAGTTTTACTTGTCCCACAAGCTTTCAAATTTGGACTCTAAGGCCAAATTCGAGTTTCCCATGTGGGGTAGAGTGTGCTACACTCAAAACTCAAACACACATCATTCCACACAAAATCCAAAGTAAATCAAGCCTAATAAATGAACTCCCTTTGGTCACATCATTTAATTTGCTTAGACAGATTCAAATTAGTTTAATTAAGAAACTAAAACCCATGACTAATAAAGGGGTAAACACCAATCCAAAGAATATGAATAATAACACAAGTAAAAATTCACTTACTAAGAGAAACACATACCAACATAATAGAAAGGGAAAATTAAAACAAAACCACACATGACCCCTAGGTCACAATTTTCCCCTAACCAAATAATTCTAACACAGACACAATTACATGTTGCCATGGTGACCTTAGTTGGATTCTTCTCGAATTCCGATGTGGTTGGTCTCCACTCCCCAATATTGTTTTGAATATAATATACCTGCAGAACAGAGAATACCTCCTTTGGCCTGTTGGCCGCATTAAAACATTCATGCCAAATATACAATATAATCTAAAATAAACCTCACATGATTTACTATCATCTATGCAAATACGATATCACTTACACTTTCTAGCACATTTCTATTCCACATTTCATTTATGTCAAAACGATCATCACATTAATCCAATTATCAAGTTCTACCCAATATGATTAAATATATCACATGTCATAATTAAAGATAAATAACCATGTCAAGAGTATATAAATATCATCATCAAATGTCCACCAAGAGACCATATGAATCATATAAAGATCAAATCAATAACAATCCGATTAAGATATCTACTAGCATGCTAAAATCAAGAAGCCATAATAAATCCATAAGTGAAGTAACCAGGTCTAAAAAACAACAAAACAAAAAATGTGTCGAAGGGAAGTGGGCACTACATCCCCTCCCCTTAGACTCGAATTCCTCCTGGAAGTCACTGGAAAAGGTGTGGAAACTGTCCTCGTAGCAAAGTAGCATCCTCCCAAGTAGCTGCAGTCTCATCATATCTGTCCCATTGGACCCGAACCTGATCAATCTCTCTACCACGAAGGCCCAGGGTCCTATGCTCTATAATGCGTATGGGCTCCAAAGCATCACCTACCTTTGATCCCGCACCTATAATGCGGCCCAATCTATTCCTAAAGCTAAGAATTTTAAAAATATTTTAGATGATTACATGGAGGTTTTAGGACAGCTGGTGAATTATAGGAAAAGCTCTATTTTTTTCCTCAACACTTTGGAAAGTCGATGTAAGAAGATAGCTGAAATTCTGGAATGTGACTATAAGCCCTTTCCAACCATTTATTTGGGCATACCCCTTGGGGATAAAATAACTATTAGTGGTGAATGGAACTTTCTTATTGAAATATTTGAAAATAAGCTTGCGGGATGGAAAGCTAATCTGTTATCTTAGGATGGGAAAATTACTTTACTCAAGAGCTCTCTTCAAAGCCTCCTAGTGTATGCTCTCTATCAACTCCCCGGGATAATAGCGGAAAAACTGGAAAAGATCCAAAAATATTTCTTATGGAGTGGAACTAAAAGCAAAGAAATAATTCCATTGGTGGCTTGGAATAGGGTTTGTAAACCTAAGAAGATAGGGGGACTTGGTCTTAGAGATTGGACTAAAATGAAAAAGTCCTTCTAGTGAAAATAGGTTGGAGGCTAACTCAAGAAGATGGGGTGTGGACTAGAATTTTAAGGAAAAAATATTAGACGGATGCAAATGATAAATGGTGGATATTCAAATAGGTGTCCTTCAATGGGTCAAGTATATGGAAAGCTATTAATTGGGAAAAGGAAATAGTTACAAAGGGAAGCAGGTGGAAAATAGGTAAAGGCAATGAAATCTACTTCTGGACTGACAAATGGGCTGGTAACTTTACACTTGAAGACAAATTCCCCCAAATTTCAAAATTGTTAGAAGATAAATATGGGGGAAATAAACAATTATATGGATAATCATGAGAGATTTCAAACTTGGAAGCACATAGAATTAGATAGGTAGGAACTTAAAGAACACACGGTTAACCTCAATGATTTCTTTAAAAAAATTGTGTCTTCTAACAACAAGGAACAAGATAGAATTGTGTGGCATAGAGAAAAAATGGTATTTTCTCAGTTAAATCAACCTATGCATTATTCTTTGAGGAGGAAACTAGAGAGGAAGATCTTGTGGCTGGTAAGATATGGAACAAGAATATCACCCCCAAGGTCAATGTTTTCAGTTGGCTTTCGGTGATAAATAAGATTATAACTAGTTGATAACCTCACCAAAAGAGGTTTCCATATGGTCAATAGATGTGTTCTATGTGAAGATAACTTGGAAACGGTTAATCATTTGTTCTTGGAATGCTCCTTTTCTTATCAAATTTTTTCTTCTATTTTGGGTTTGTTCTCAGTTAACTGGGTTAATCCTAAGGAGATCCAATCTTCCTGGAATCAATGGAAATTTCCTTTCATCAGTCAAGGGCTGAAAAACCTATGGATAATGAGCCTTGGACATTTGTGGTGGGAAATATGGAAAGAAAGGAACAGGAGGATTTTCAATAGTAAGAAACTTCCCAACAAGTTGATTATTAACAAATGTTTACAGGTTGTTAGAAACAATTTTTCTATCCTAAAGAACAAATAAGTGGAATTCATGGACAAGTGAACAACATATCATAAAGAAATGGAACTTAATCATGATCCTCAACCCAAGAAGAGAAATCCTAGAGAAGGGGTTAAATGGAATTCTCCTAGAGAAGGTGTTATTAAACTCAATTTTGATGGTGCCACTAAAGGGAACCTAGGTAAGGCAGGAGGAGGAGGATTTTTTTGAGATGCTAAAGGTATGTTTCTCCTTGCATATTTCTTTAATTTGGGCATATAATCTAACCATGTCGTAGAGGCTGCAGTGATGTTCTAGGGAGTGAATCTAGCGAGAAGAGAGAGGCTTCAAGCACCTAATTATGGAAGGTGATTCTTTGAATATAATCTCGTGTATGAAGGGAAAAAATACAACTTCTATATCTATTGAAGACTTCATTAAAAACACCAAGAATAAAATGTCCTCCTTTAGTGAAATCTCTTTCCAACACATTTATCGTGAAGGAAACAAACTTGCTGATTTATTGGCTAACAAGGGGGTGGAAGCTATGGATTTAAATGTGGTTGAAAAACTAACCAATTTGGAAGCTAATTTCATACACATTCTTGAAGGGGAATGTGTCCCTAATAACATATCTTCTTAATGAGGATGGATACAAGTTATTATGCTTCTTGGGTGACGCACCTAGATATTATGAATCCTAGACTCGTGCAACCATTATTTCCTATCAATCCATAGTTTGGGAAGATCCCTCATAATTTTGAATCATTTCAACAAGCATGGTAAAAGTATCTACTGAAAGGGTTTGCATATCCATTGCAGGAAGAAGAGTTCTGAAGCAAAATGGGAGGTAATTTAGTGAGAACTGAACCTAGCAAGGTCCCGACGATGTCAAAAGAAGTGGAGGAGTTGCTTGATAAGGCTGGTCTGTTAAAAAAATTCAAAATATTTGATGGGTATGATGAAAAACTGAGTGAAGCATTTTTTAAAACTTGGAAGGAAGGCCATGTTTGGGTTGGGAACTTCTCATTCACAATCTCACCAAAGTTTATAGCAAAAGTGTCAGGCCTATCTAAGGAAGGAAAATGTACCTTTAAGCCCAAGTCGGACTACAGTTAGGAGATTGAATGCTTCATGCAAGGTAAGGGTGTGCCTAATACTCTTCATAATGGTTACACTAGAGAGGAATTGCCTCAGCCTTTCAATGAAATAGCTCAATTAATCATGGCATATATTACTCTGGAAGGGAGATATAAATTGATTTATGGGTATCACTTTCCTATGTTAAATCATGTTAGAAATAACATGCCCTACAATTTCCCCAATTTTTTGTATCTTTCTTTGGCTAAATTGATAGCTTAGGTCAGGAAAGGAACTTTTACCCTTCCTTTGCATCAAGGTCTCATCAAAGCCATGCTTAAGATGGGTACTCCCCTCATTGGCAAAAACAAAAATATGGGGCTTCTGGAAACCCGAATCAAGATTGTTTAGGGGGAAAAAAAAATCTTGGAAGCTAATGTGGCTACTCCTAGTATGGAGGAAATGGGGAAATCGGTGGCTAAAAGAACTAGGTCTCATTTGGCAAAAGAAAGTGTTAAGAAGGCCGAGGCGGAGAGTGGGGCTTGAGAGCCGTATGATAACTTACAAGTTATCTCGATTCAAGGAACAACAAGAAGATGAATCTTACCAATATGATAGTAGTGAGGAGCTAGAGGCTGGGAAAGATCCAAAGAAATTTGAGGGAAAAATATCCAAAAAATGAAGGAGGCTATTGAGAGTCTACACGCTCTCAAAACTACTCAGAAGAACTTGTTCAAAGCCCAAGATATGATGGTCAAATCGAATGTTTTCATGAGAGAGTTTGAAAATTATAGGTTGGATACTGACATCAATAGACATAAGATAAGCATGGTGACCATAGATCTGAGGGAACTGTAGGAAAAAGTTGAGAAACTCACGTCTATTGTTCTTAGTGAACAATTAAAGAATGCAAATGAGAGATTCTGGCCATGGAGAATGATATGCTGAAAATGAAGGAGATTATTCTATAGATCAGGGATGTTCACATCCTCAATGTCAAAATCACAATTCACCATCTTAAACTCCTTGTTGAGATGATCCATTCCATGGAAATTGTGAAGAATAGAGAAAAGGATGGGTCTGGACCTAAAGTGGAGATTACCAGTTCAAATCAACTATTATCGACTTGGTCAAGGAATGGAATGGGTGCATGCACACGGTGGGAGATCTGATTAATGAATGATGGATTATATTCCTTTCTAGATGTATGGTTTCATTTGTTTGTGTCTTGTTGTTAGTTCCATGGCCCCTACTTTATTAGTTATTTTACTTTGGGCTTTTAGGTTAATGTTCTTGTTTTTGGCTTTATAGTTTTGGTTCTTGACTATTTGGGCTTCAATGGATACTCCCTTGGCCCTTTTCTTTTGATCTTGCATAATTTTTATGGGGTAGGGTCCCCTCAACCCTCTTTTACCTCTTATAAAAAGATAAATAGCTTCTTTCAAAATCGTGGTTTCAAAAACTATTTTTCGATAAATATTTTTTTGTAAAATATGAAAACAATCATATTACTATTATTGTCTTATATGTAGATGATATCTTAATTACTAGTAGTGATAACAATCTTATTCATAGGATCAAAGAGAAGTTAAGAAAATGTTTTGAGATGAATAATCTAGGTTTGTTGAATCAATTCTTAGGCATGGTTATTAATCAAAATCACAATTCTATTATTACATATCAAACACAATATGCTTATAACCCCTTAAAAATATTTAACATGATTGATTATAAGTGCGTCTCTATTCATATGGAACTTTGTGTTAATTTAGATCTAAAACCTACCTTTGATAAATTTAATCCTAATTTATATATACATCTTATTGGTAGTTTAATTTATTTGATTTATAACTAGGCCTAATATATCCTATGCAATTAGAATTGTTTTTAGATTCATGCAAGATCATTATGAGGATCATTGGAAAATGAGAAAAAAATATAAGGTATATCAAAGGTACAATCAATTATGGTATGTACTATTATTCTTGTGATGATATAAATTTATTTGGATATTGTCATTCCGACCATGCTAATGATACTATGGATAGAAAATCTACTTCTCAATATGTTTTCAATTTGGGTGCAGGTACAATCACTTGGAGTAGCAAGAAGAAACCAATAGTATCTATCTCTTCTACTGAAGTAGAGTATATAAGTGTTATGGAAGAAACACATGAAGCTATATGGCTTAAAATATTGTTGGATGAATCTCATATGGGTGTCAAAGAAAGTACTCTTATTCTTTGTGATAACCAAAGTTGCATTTCTCTTGCAAACAATCTAGTTCAACATCAAATAACCAAGCACATTGATATTCATATGCACTTCATTTGGGAGAAATTTCTAAATGGTGACATTGATCTCAAGTTTTTTTCTACTGAAGATCAAGTTGTAGACATTTTTACTAAGTCATTGTGTGCTACAAAGTTCTACAAATTTTGTGTTATGTTGGGCATTTCAGATTTTGTATTAATATGAGATATTTGGCCTTTCATAGTTTCCCTTGAGGGGAATTAAAGAGGGATGAGCATGTTTTGCATGGTTTTTCAATGCCACCTCTTTTTCCAATGCCAACCCTTATCGGCTTTGATTGTGTCAATTAAAATCTCCCTATACTATTTCCATTTTGTTTGAGTAAATTTTCATTTTATGTGAGTTTACTTGTAATACCCAACAAAGTTAGATATGGGAGTTTTTAAAACTCCATAATCATATGTAAGAATTCATAGGTAATAACAATATCTTGAGAAAATATTTTGAATTTTGTTGTTCCCAGAGTGTATCGCATTTTTACAAAACCCACGGAACATTTGCTTTGTGCCATGGCTTCTTGAAGTACATGGAACACTAAATAAGTGCTTCACAACTTTTCTTAAAAAACCTATATATCACTCTCTTTTGTTCTGGCATATTCAAGTCTGCGGAACACTTTGTGTAGTGCATCGTGGAGTTGTAAAACCGATGAAACACTACAGTAGTGGACCACAGAGTTGTAAAACCAACATAACACTAGCATTGGTTTGTGTCTTGTATAAATCCATGGAATAATACAACAATATACTATGTCATTTTTGTAGTGAACCACAAAGTCACAAAAATCTTTTGAATTAATGAATTTTTGCATGGTAGCCTAAATCACTTAAATGGTTTATGGATTGTAATTCTTTTTTATAAAAAGGTGACTTGGAATGTGTTATTTGGAACAAACACTAGTTTTCTACATGCTAGCCTAAACATTCATGATTTATGGATTATTAGTCCTTTGGTATAAAAGGAAACTTTCATGTTTCCATATTTAACATTAAGGGGGAGTATTGGGGTTGTAATATTACGTGGGAAACAAGATTAATAAAAACCCTCCAAAGACTAATGGTCATGGATTATGAATTTAAAATATAAGCATGAAATGAGTCGGCATTAAGAGTGACCCAAATTGGTCACCTTCCTTGTATAAAACAAGGTGATCTCATTAGAGATTGATGATGAAATGATATACAAAAATATGTGAGAAAGGAGTGCAAGCATTCTAGAAGATCCATGAAGGTGTAAAAATGTGGATATTATGAAATAGTGGGAGTGTTGGGTGAAACTTATATTCTCAATAAAGATAAGTGATTTTTAGTGGTTTTTTTACCTCTCATGGTTTTCCCACTTATATTTTGTGTTCTTGTGTTCTATTTTGTTCATTTACTTTCATGTTCATGTATGTAATCCAAAATCTAACTCATACTATGATACATTTCATATGAATGTATCATTCAATCATAAAGTATAATTCTTGGCTTATTTACTTTGGTGGATATATAAATCTTAAGTATTATCTATCCCCACACTTCCTAAAAAAGTAAACCAACAAAGCTTACTTTAGGTGCTTCTACAAGTTTGTGTTGGAAAAAGAAGGGGAAATAAACAAGATCATCAACCCACCTCCCTTCTATATTTCCCTAATCATTGGTAAGTACCTTGTACACAATTGTATGATAGATTTTGGAGTTAGAAATTTTGTTATTCCTAAGAAGATTATTGATTCATTATCCATTAATTATATACCAATTACTAAGGGGATTGTCCAACTGGATGACACTTCTTTCAACATATTTGGGATCATAAAGGATTTGAATCTTACTTTGCATGTATGTCCAAGTCTTTCAATCTTGTAGGACATTTCAGGCATTGACCTCCCTTCCTTATTTTCCATATGCCTTTCTAGATATTTAACCATGAAAGTAGGGGATGCTTATCTATAGATTGGTCACATATGATTCTTAGGACTAGACATGGAACTAGAGTAGCTATCAAGGATGAGTTAATTTCCAATAATCACATTGAGCCTTACACACTCGGTCCCATAAAAATTAATTGTGATATGCATGATTAAGAATAAAGTGACGTTCTTCATGAGGTTTCACATATTTAGAGGAGGTCCTTGACATTATACTTGATAATTGGGTAAAGGATCATTTTGAGTTTTATCCTTATGATCACATGAAAGAGACATGGTTAGGGACTTATTGTATATATGAGGAGAATGCCCTTATTCCCAACCTTATGAAGTCACATGAGGGTCAATATAGAGTATGGAAGTTGTATTTTGATGGATCAAGAAGTAGGAATGGTAATAATAATGGAGTTATGTTGATCTATCCTAGTGAAGAAATAATTATTTGATTTTAGGATTTAGTTTTGTTGTACCAATAATGTGGCGGAATATGAGGAATTAATCTAAGGCCTCTAATTAGTGCAAAAGTGAGGAATCAAGTTATTACAAGTATTTGGAGATAGTGAAGTGTTCATACATCAGGTCTGAACTCAATGCGTATCCAAGAATAGTCTAATAAAATCCTATAAGCATAGAGCATGGGACATGATTGAAGGTTTTGATGCTTTCAACATTCAAGTGATACCGAGAGTGCAAAATAAATATGTTGATAGACTTGCAATGATTAGATCCCAATATAAAATTATACAAGGTTTCGAGTGTTAGAAACACAATGGATGAGAGGGGTGGGGTGAATCAATCCTAAAAATATTTCAAATCATTTTCCACGAGGGGTGGGGGTGAATCAATCCTAAAAATATTTCAAATCATTTTCCACAACCGAGAACATCATCCAAAACAACCATTAACCATATGCATTCAATATGAGCTTATTAAGTGTGCAACATCCATTCACAAGAATATAAAACATGAGAGAGAATAAAAGAACACCATATGTAAGTGGGAAACCCTCAAGGGGAGTAAAACCCACTAAAACCTCAGCTTATATTACATAAAACAAAGGACTCGAGTGAATATTACACATCACAATGAGATTTGTTTACTAAGGCACCAACCCCACAAAGAGAACCAACCCCTAGTTTAGTAGGGAACCAATCCTACAAGGAGGATACAACCCCCCAAGATGAATAAGCACTAACTCAACCACCTAAAATGGATTATCACTGAATATATGTTACTGGAACAACTGATGGTGATAAAAAATTTAGTTCACTACTCTTCAAACCCTATCAAAACAAGTTCTCTCCTTCTTTTCTCAAAATTTCATCTTTTTCAAGATGATTTTCTTTGATATAGCTCTCTATTATCTTCTTCCTATTAATCACATAATCACACACTAATTTCCCTCTCATTATGGTTGTTCACATCTCTTTGAAGTTCTAAAATTACCCCTTGGTCGCTCGATCTCTCATGCCAACAACTAGTCATAAATGAACTTTCTATTTTTCTTTTATACCTATTTCTTTTCACCAAATCACCTAGGTAAAAATTCATATGATAAAAACACTTAAGAAATCATAATATCATAAAAAATCATCTAAAGGACCAATTAGGTCGACACTATCACCAAGACCCTCCAAAAGCTCCATTGGGACACAACAAGTCATGAAACCCCAAAATTAACATCCTTGACTAAATGGAATGAGTGAGACAAAACCAACTTCACCAAGGAATGTAACACACTTATAAATTATTTCTAAGAACTCAAATACCTCCAGCAAACATGAAACAACTCAAAACAATCAACAATGTTAGGTTGTGGAGCCTATTTTTATGTGAGGAAGTGTTGAAGACTATACACTAAGAGTAAATTACACTTTCCATAGTTGTCTTGTTGGGTTTTGGGCGTAGCCCCCGAGAATTTTTTTTGGCCTTAAGACTTTCCCGATATACCAAGAAATGTGATTTTCTCATATGGGTGGGATTTTTGACCCATAGGTTTATGGGATGGTTTTAGCCCATGGTTTTGATACCCACGGTTTTGTAAAACTGCTTAAGTATTTGTCTACTTATGTGGTTTTGTGCATATGGTAGGGTTAATGTAACATTGTAGATGTGTATGAATTCAGGTGTGAATTCTATAGATTTTTTAGCATAGCTCCAAACATATCTGGGTATTATATTGAGAGAGTGGTGGCTTGTAATAAAATTTGAGCAAGTGATTCTTGGTGGACGTAGCCCAAATTGGGTGAACCACGTTAAATATTGTCTCTTTGTGTTGTGTTATTTTATTCTACACTTTTATTTGAGATCTATAATATTTTCTACATATTAGTTTCTATTGTTGTGATTTTGTGAGGGATTGTTCCACATATTTTATCCCTTATTTCCTAACAAACAAGCCTCATGAAGTCACTCAATACCATGCTCAACCAAGCACCCTAAAAATTGACCTTCAAAGAACAGGTCATAACTTGCTCATACCTTAGAAAAAACTCAAGTGTGATATATCATTGGAAATATCTTGGAATCAGGATCATGAAAAATTCAAACCAAGTCATAACTATACCTATAGATCCTTAAAAACCTCTTTGTTCACATACTGCTCAAAACTGCCTAAAAACTAGTCTTCATAAATAGGGCACATTTTACACTTTAGAGGAACAAACATGATCTTAAATCATCATGTAAATGTATTAAAACTTCCATGATTCAATAAATGGTAAATTAGTCAATAGGTTCAATATAATTTTTTGCACAAACTGAAACTTTCCAGAAACAAGAATTTTTGAGTGGGGCCCACATACTTTGTCAAAAACTCTAAATCACACTGGAGATATCTAGAGGATTCCTCTACAACATAAAATAATTAATTTTTCCAAAACAATAAAAATTGGGTCACTACAAGAATTTTTCTCCAAGTCACTTCTTAACTAGGGTTTTAGAAGGATTTTAAAATGTTTTCATTCTTAACAATCATTCATAAAATGTGAGGATAAAACAACCTAATTCTTCTTATAAAATATTCATAACTAAAATATTTATCTATACAAAATATCTTAGGTCCACATAAAAAGCATGCAGTCGAAAATGAGCATCAGAAAGTCAACTTTTAGCACAAAAACACACCTTTGAAAACTTGATTTTGGCAAAAACCTCATATCTTGAGAAAATCTCATCATAATGACCTGAAACTTGGAATGAAACATCATGAAAATTTATTATATGAATTACAATACTAATCCATACTCAAATACATCTGAATCTTTCCAGCCACTAATACTTACATTTGTCTACTAGACTTGTTCCTAAGAAAATTGCTTCAAAGGATCACGAAACCTCATCAAATCTCTCGAATACTAACCTAAAAATCCTTATACACATAATATACAATTCCAAAAATTCCTACCATGATTTTACTCAACTTCCCTACTCCATATCTCATGTCACCATGTCATACACCATGCACAAGTAGGACTATGAATAGGCCTAGAATGACCTGACTCAACCATGAATTCTCATGAACTGACTATGATGACCTCTTTCGAAACTTGGACACATCTTACACATCATAAAACCATTATTTACCTAATGAATACCTTCAACAACCTCTTTATTTATCATACTATGACATGCTTACTAGACCATGCTCTAAGACAACATTGAACTCATCAAATCTAGATACTACCAATAAAATTTCATGTTTGACTTTGGTAAACACCTCATGGAGACTCATATGACATCTGAACTCCATTTTCCAACATTTAACTTTGACATAAATTACAACACTAAGACACAATGGCCAACAATCTCCCCCTTTGTCATTGATGACAACCACCTTCATAAAACATTGATGACAACCTCAAGATAAAACACCTACAAGACCTCTTTTTCATTTTTATGATGCTACTCCTCCCCTTTAACATATATAAAAATAGATACAATGATGACTCAACATGGGAAAAATAAAATACACAAATGAAAATAATACACAAACTCAACTTACTTTCTCACATGACTCACCCTTGGACTATACTATGTTTTTATTTACAACAACAATATGAGATCCATGGACTTGATAAGAGCATCCAAATAACTCCCCCTGAGTGTATACTCTCCAAAATTTGTCTCTATACCTATTATCCATCATATTTCTTTTTTATACCATGCCAAAAAAACTAAAACTACCTTCAATTTCTAAAGGCAAGTCAAAGGAAACATCACGTACCTAAAGGAAGTCTTCGATGCTACGTGGTCTCTTTTCATTCCAAAGTGTGACAACATACTTGATCATAACTAGCTCCCCATTCAACTATGTAAGAAAGAACTCACCAACACTACTAAATAGCCTTGATTGATAGCTTAGCCACGTCTTTAGAAGATCATTATCAACTCTTTATTCCCTCTACGGTCTCCATACACCTATATCTCCTCATAATGCAGATACACAAGTTCTTCAATAACCTATCTTCTTATTTCAAGAACCTATGGGCACTAAGTAAATACTTAGATACAAACTCAAACCTCCTTTAACCAAAAATAAAGATATTACATCTCCAAGTTTACCTTCTTCAATTCATGCAACCATACTCAGCATTATGAGACTTCATATATAGTCAACAATAATAATACTCCTCCCCTTATTATTTTTCTACCATTTAAGGAAAAAATCAAATAGTTACCTTCATAATTGAATGCATCTACACAGTCTTCATGAAATTTTATCATAGCCTTTTACTTTCTCGGTTCACATTGATTCCACTCGAGCCATTATAGAACAACATACCTCTATTTTGGATCAGACCTAATTATTCCTTGAAGCTTTGACAAACATGGAAAATAACATTCTTCCCCTCAATTCCTTCAATGTTTTTTAATAAACCTTCAAGACCAATCACAACTCTAACCACTTTTGATAAATCATGTTTCTTTAAGTACTTAATATATAAGAAACACCAATACTATCAAGATCAATTATTCTAACTCTAAATAATCTTTAGCCCTTAAGGACTTATCAAGAAGCACTAAATAATATCCTTTTAGTGGTCTTCAAATCAACATATGGCTTGTCATGTCATCATACCTTATTAGAAATACCTTTCACTAACTGTACCTTCTTATTCAATCTAATAAAGATGTGAGATTGATATTAAACTCCTTATTTCCTAATCATACCTTTGTCTCAACTCTACACACTATAGACCTTGCCACTTTGACTATATGCATCAAAAAAATTGAGACTTGACATTTAACACAAACTTCATTGATGAATGAGATAGAGCAATGCAAGACACAAACTTTTGACTCCTTCACAAGACCTGATATGAGCATACCTTCATTTCCTTAGAACACACCGATTGTGTAAGAAAAACTTCTATGATCCTCGTGACTAAACAAATTACAGATAACAAGCTCCTTCTTCATAGTTTGGGTGTTACAAGCAACACACTGACAGATGAACAAGAGAAAATCAAGACCAAATATGCATATCACAACACCTTAACCTAATAATCAAAACTTTTATTCATGTCAAACAATATGGGTTACCAATTTTACTCCATAGAAATTCTTGACAACTACACAAAGACTACATAAAGGGCAAATTTTGACCTTTTTAAGATCTATGACTAACTCGTAGCAAGACACACTTTGAATGGATATCATAGAACCACTAATGACAACATGAAATATATCAATAAGTATTATCTTCTTACTTAACCCAAAAACACACCTTATGTTACTCAATGTGATATAAAACACTACAAGACACAATCATACCTTGTCGAACAAAACCAATCAATACTTCAAAAAAACTTGTAACATTTTTGGATCTCACAATATTGTCATCAACAGCTTCCTTGCACCTTCAACCATGATTTCATACTCAAGGTATTTCATGACTGTAGATTCATATTTATCTTCTTTACCAATCTTCTTTTGACTTAATATTTCAAACTCTCTTAGTCCTCAAATTTTCCTAACATGCCTATATCTCTTTGTCCCTTTAAGAGTCACTTCAACATTACTATTCCTTCTCAACAAATCTGAATGGATATAGATTTATCTTCTAAGAACCCTTGGATTACATAAACATCTTAGACACCTTCATAGCTTGTCATAGCTAGATATTATGTTTCATACCTTTTGAAGTATTAACACACCTTAACATGTGATTGAAGAACCACTGAACTTGATGATGATGGAGACTCTCCTTTGAAGCATGCTTCAACTTGTCCTTATAACCCTTGATAAAACTCCTCAAAACATGAATCAAAAATTCTCATGAAATTGTCAAAATTAATATGAATTTAGAGCATACACATAGAGCTTCAAAATTATTGGAAATGACTATGAATACATAACCAACCTTTTGGAGTAGTATCTTCATACCTTATGGAGCACCCTTAACCTTAAGTCAACTTAGAGAAACATTATATCATGGCTACAAAGTTTTCAAACTTTGGATGGACATAACTTCTAACATGCCTCAATACAGATCGTACACAAACTTCAATGATGCATATAACCTCAAAACATCCTTAAAGACAACATATACCTTCTCAATAGATTGAATCCATAAGACAATTATTATGAACTTAGGATGATAACATCATGAAAATCATATATTTGTTTCCACGTATCAATAATGAAACTTTCATAGGCTGAGGAAAAATATCATTATTTCTTTGACTCTTTGGATGACATCAATAACACACACTAATATGGGACAACCTTATTACTAAAGGAAATATACAACACAATAAATGATATAGTATAATTTATAACATAGATCTAAAATGAATTCTCATACCCCAACAACCATTTGTACCTCTTGTGAATAATATTTACACTACTAACAGATAATAATCCTCTTTTGATGAAAGATATTGATCGAGTGTAAGGCATAGACTCTAAAACATGAGACATACCTTAAGACAATAAATACCTTTTCTTGGTAATGACAATGCTCTTATATTGCTTCCCATAAGTGATGAATGTCCTCCTTATATATCTTTTTATTTTCTCTCTCTATAGATAGGATCCTATCAAACACATATGAATCTCCTCTAATATGTCTTCAACCATAACAAACATACCTTCTTGTGTTGATTTTTACCTGATTTGAGCTTGACATCCTTTTTTTCACCTTATTTGCAATGTCTATCTTCTTTACTAAGATTTACTCTCCTTTGACTAGCTTTGCATAGATGACCTCCTTATCTTTCATGGTTGTGCCTAATTCATCTTCAACTGTCTTTATGGGATCAATCTTGATATCTTCATTCCTGTTTTATTTTTTTATCTTCACCCTACAATACCTTGCAATATGGCCAATCTTTTTACATTTTAAACAAGAAAAATAAATCTTACCTCTAGAATATCCATCTCTTTTTCTAGGTCCCTTTTGATGGCAATGTCTAGCTATATGTCCAACATGATTGCAACTATATCACACAACCTCATACTTACTCTCATTCCTCCAAATCTGACTAGGAGACTCTTGATGACAAAACTTGGCAATATGGCCCTTCTTATAGCAATTATAGCATGTAACACCTCTTGAATGATATGAATGATCATACCAATAATTTACCTAGGTAAATACATTAATAGACCTTCTACATTCTCTATCTCTATGGCCAAAAGTGTTGCAAGAATAAAAACACCATAAAAATTACTTGAAAACTTCATGGCATTGGGTTTCTGATAGTATTCTTGTAATCTCTAATATCCTTCATGGTATTATCAGGTTCTTGACTTGATTTAGAATGCATCTCTTCCTCATTTGAATCTTCTTTGTAACCCAAACCTGATTTTTCATAAGGAGATCTTTCATATCTCAACAAAACATAAACTTTATTAGTAGTTCCCTCAAGTTTCTCATAGGTCTTAATCCTACTGGATTCTTCTCCCACTCTAATTTTAAGGATCTCAATTGATCTTCATACCTAAGGCAATCTTCTTCTTTGACTTTTAGGGCTTCTACTTCATACTTGACCTAATTACATTCTTCTTCTTTTCCTTTGAGAGCTTAAACTTGAGATTCCAATACTTTGATGGCTTGATCATGCTCAACCTCCATAAAATTTATTTGGTCTTGTAATCCATGTATAAATGATTCTACAATTTTATACTTCTTTCTTAAAGTTTCTTCAACATCAAATGACTTTCCCTTTACTTATGCTTCAAGAATCTCCTTTAAGTGGTTGAAATTAATTCAAAAGGACCACACTCTAATAATAAACTTTAGAAGAACAATGAAATAAGGGGGTGAATTAGTCCTACAAATATTTCAAATTATTTTCCAAAACTTAAAACATCATCCAAAACAACCATTAACCATATACATTCAATATGATCTTATTAAGTGTGCAACGTTCATTCACAACAACATAAAGCATGAGAAAGAACACAAGAAAACCATATGTAAGTGGGAAACCCTCAAGGGGAAGAAAACCAACTGACACCTCTTCTTATATTACACAAAAAAAAAGTACTCAATTGAATATTACATATCAAAAGATTTTTGTTTAGTGAGGCACCAACCCCTAGTTTAGTGGGGCACCAACTCTACAAGGAGGATACAACCCCACAAGATGACTAAGCACTAACTCAGCCTTCTAAAATTTATGATCATTGAATATATTTTGTTGTAACAACTAATGGTGATCACAAATTCAGCTCACTACTCTTCAAACCCTATCAAAACAAGCTCTCTCCTTCTTTTCTCAAAATTTCATCTTCTTCAAGTTGATTTCTTCTTTCCCTAACTCACCATTATCTTCTTCCTATTCATCATATCATTACATGCTAATTTTCCTCTCATGATGGTCATTCATACCTCTTTTAATCTTGAAAATTATCCCCTTGGTCATCCAATCTTTCATTCCAACCAATAGTCATAAACAAACTTTCTAATTTGCTTTTATACATGTTTCTTTTCACCAAATCATAAGATCCTAATAAAAATATCATCTAAAGGACCAATTAGGTCTCCACTATCACCAAGACCCTCCAAAAGCTCCATTGGGACACAACAAGTCCTGAAACCCCAAAACAAGCATCCTTGACAAAAAGGAATGAAAATACCAAAACCAACTTCAAAAAGGAATGGAACACACTTATAAATGTTTTCTAATAAATCAAAAACCTCCATAAAACATGAAACAACTCAAAACAATCAACTAACCTTATGAATCCACTCAATACCATGCTCAACCAAGCATCCTCAAAATTAAGCTTCAAAGAACAAGTGATAACTTGCTCATACCTTATAAAAATATCAATTGTGATATATCATTGGAAATATCATGTAACCAACATCATGAAAGTATTCAAACCAAGTAGTAATTCACTTGTAGCTCCTTCAAAACCACTTTGTTAATGGACTGCTCAAAACTACCTAAAAAAATGTCTTCATAAATAGGGCACACTTTGGAACTTAGAGGCATAACCATGATTTGAAATAATAATATACATGTATTACAACTCCTATTATTCAAAAAATGGTCAATTAGTTAATAGGTTTAATGGGAAACTTTTTCACAAACTGAAACTTTCCACAAACACATATTTTTGAGTGGAGGCCACATACTATCAAGAAATCTAAATCACACATGGAGATAGCTAGAGGAGTCCTCTACAACATTAAATCATAAATTTTTCCAAAACAATAAAAACTAGATCACTACAAGAATTTTTCTCCAATTCGTTGCTTAACTAAGGTTTTACAAGGGTTTCAAACTTGTTTACCTTCTTAACAATCGTTCATAAAAATGTGACGATCAAACTACCTAATTATTCTTGTAAAATATTCATATATGACCTAATTATCTATTCCAAATATCTCATGTCCCCATGCAAAGCATACAGTCCATAATGAGCATCAAAAAGTCAACTTTAACACAAAAACACACCTTTGAAAACCTAGTTTTGGAAAAAACCTCATATTTTGAGAAACTATCATCATAAAGATCTGAAACTTGGCATGAAGAATAATTAAAACCTTCTCTATGAATTAAAAAATCATAAATTCTCAAATACATCCTAATATTTCCATCCATTGTGACTTACTTGTGTCTACTAGCCTTGTTCCCAAGAAACTTGCTTCAAAGGACCATGAAACCTCATCAAATATTTGAATACTAACTGAAACTCCTCATAAACATCAGATTAAATCCAAAAACACTCATAACATTATTTTAATTGAATTCCATGCTCCATATTTCATTTAACCATGTCATACATCATGAACTAGGACTATGAATAGGCCTAGAATGACCCAACTCAACCATGACTTCTCATGAACTAACCACGATGACCTCTTTTGGAAACTTAGACACATCTTACACATCATAATAAACATGCTTTACCTGATGAATACCTTGAAAAACCTCTTGAGTGCTCATATTATTACCATTCCTATTAGACCATGCTCCAAGACAACACACTGAACTCACCAAATCAAGATACTACCAATCAACCTTCATGTTTGACCTTGGTAAACACCTCATGGAGAATCATATAAAATTTTAACTACCTTTTCCATAAATGAAATTTGACATAAATTATAACACTAATAGAAAATGACCAACATCAATAAAAGTCTAGACCAATAGTTCAAGCTCATGGTTAGACCCGCCATACCAGATAATGCAATTTATTGACATGTTTTTGCAATGACAGGAAAAGTATAATTTTTTTCAAGATGAGGAAGATTTATCCAATATAAATTATTAAATATTACAAGATAAATATGAGGATCAAATCATCCAGCTAGAGATCAATAAGCCACCTAAGGGTTTAATCACCTTAGAAAGTGTATTTAACCCTAATAATCAGTTCAAATGAGAGAAAATGAACATAATTATCAAGGAGGAAAGCTATGAGTAGGTGGAAATTTCAAGAGATAAGTATTTAAATTTTGGGAAGATATGTATCAGTTCTAAAAAGTAATCTCTTGTTGACCTTTGTAAAGAGTATGATGATGTGTTTTCTTAGAGTTATGAAAATTTTAAAGGTTTTGATCCAAGCCTTGCAAAACATACCATTGAATTGGATCCCAACACAAAGCCTATTAGGAAGAAACAAATGCCTATAAATCCAAAAGTAGATCCCTTGATGAGAAAATAATTGACCAAGCTCATAGAGGAAAACATCATTTTCCCAATCAAGCATTCTTCTTGGGTGGAAAATTTGGTTCCAGTTAGGAAAAAGAATGGGGAGATTAGATTATGTGTAGACTTTAGGGACTTGAACAAAGAATCTCTAAAGGACCATTATCCTCTCCCATCTATAGATAATATCCTTTAGAAATGGGTTGAGGTAGAGAGATTCTCTCTCTTATATGGTTATTCGGGATACAACCAAGTCTTTCTACAAGTATTATGAGCTTAGGTATAATTTTGTTGAGAAGAAAGTCATTTTTGTCATCCGCACACTTAATAAATTCAGACATACTTTCAAATAACAAGATTAATCTAATGGTGTCTCATCTAAGCGTGAAATATTTTCTCTTGAATAAAGATGTGAATGAGAAAAGAGATGGATGGATCACCAAGGTTATGGAGTATGATGTTCATGTGAAAGTAACTAAGATTATGAGGGTAAATGTTTGTGTGAAAAAATTGCAAAAATTTAGGGGATGATAGGGATATTTTTATGTTACAATAAAATCAGCCACCTCTTCCTCCCCATGTTCATGATAGTCGGTATCAAGATATGATAACCTTCTTACAAACATGTGGCTATCCTCAAGGTTTGAACAAAGAAAAAAGAAGATACTTAAAATTGTAATATATTCCCTATGTGTTCATAGATGACATATTGTTTAAGAAGGACATCAATGGTGTTCTTCTGAGGTGTGTTGATGCCAATCAGATAGAAAAACAATTCTCGAGAATTCCATGATGGATCTTCCAGGAGAAATTTTACCCCAAGAGCCACAAAAATCAATCTCATAAAGGGTGGTTACTATTGACCTAACATCTTTAAGTATTTCCATGCATGGGCTAGAAAATGCAAGGAGTTTGCTTTCCTTAAAGGAAAAGAAAAAATTGTAGCCCTTCCTCTCACCACATTTCAGTTGAGCAGCCATTTATGTAATGGGGTTGGATTTTATAGGAGTGATTAACCCACATTCAAGCTTGGGGCATAAATGGATATTGACTACAATTGGTTATTTTATCAAATGAAATGAATTCATTTCTTTGATGGAAGTAAATGAAATAAGTATCTTAGAAATCTATGACGGAATTGTAACCAAAATTGGGGTCCTTATAACCATCATATCAGATAATGCCTTGGAGTTCTTAGGATCTTAAATAATTAGATGGGACATGAAAATGGAATTCATTTAAGAACATACTCAAACTATTATCCCCAAGGTAATGGGCTTTCTGAATAAAAAACAAGAATCTTCTAAGGATTATTAAGAGGACCTTGGGAGAAAATAAAAGGACATGACATACAAAACTAAAATCAGCCTTATGGGTTGATAGGATCACTCCTAAGATATCAACCGACAACTCACCATTCAAACTTGTTTATGGAAAAGAGGAAAGATTTCCAATCTCCCTTGAGTTTCTAGCCTTGGAACTCATAAGCTATCTTGAGATGTTTGAGGAAGAGGAAATGGAAGTCAGGTATGAGGAGTTGATGAAGTTAGAAGATCTAAGAGACAAGGCCATGCACATAATGGAAAGACAACAAGCCAAAGTCAAAATTATTTCACAAGAAAATAATGGAAATAATCTTCAAGGAAGAAGACCTTGTCCTCAAATGGGATAAAGACATAGCTCAACCAGAATGCACACCAAATTTTATGCCATTTGGAGTGGCCCTTATATGATCTCTAGCTGCAAATCAAATAATGCTTTTCAATTATCAAGGTTGAATGGAGATGAAATTCCTATCCTATTCAATGGGATGTACCTCAAGATCTATTATTGAGGTAAGGTGTCACCTTGTATATAGTGGTTTCTTCTTGCAAAACAAGTTCTTGTGCACACTTTGCATGTTTCCTTTTGGAACATGTATGATTTTCATCCTTTTGTATAGAGTTTTTGGGGATATCCTCTCGTGGTTATGCATAGTTCAGTTCATAGCGGGTTTTATGGTGGAATCATATTTTTGGTTAGTTCCCAAGCATATTATTTCAAGTTTCAAGAATCCACTTTCTTTCAATGTCAGGTTCACTCTTCATTATAGATTCAGGGTGGATTTATAGAGTTCAAAGGTTGTGAATATCAATTCAAGTTATTTTTATAACTTAATGCCTAGTGGATTGCTTAATACTACTATTCTTCATATCTAGCAGACAAGACAACCCCATTGAAACACTAAAATTATTGTCCAAAATAACCCCTGGGCTATTTTGACAACTTACCAAATCCAATTTAAAACTTAGGAATTTTTCTAGTTTGAAAACTATAAAACACTTTGGAGGTTAGTGTTTTGTAGAATCTAAGATATCGGTGTTATGTGGGTTCTCCTAACACGTGGCATGAAGGAAATATAACTCAAGATTTAAGAAGATTTTTTGGTCATGAAATCCATGAAATACTATCACAAAGTACCATAGAATGTGGATTTTAGTGTTACGCATGTTCTCCTAGCGTCGGGTGGAACAAGGGAATTAGCGCAAAGGAATTGGGTTGAAAACATGAAGTTAGTGCTCCATGGATAGAAATAAAATAGTGTTGCATGGAGTTGGAGAAGGTTAGAGCTTTGTGGGGTTAGTTGATACCATAGAATAAAACGTTGTTGTATGTCACGCAATGTTGCACAACAAAATTTGGAGGCCACTTTGGAGAGACCACAATGTGAGGGAAACACACTACCAAGTACTACAAAACAAAGGAAATAAGTTGGAAAAGTGGTTAAGTCTAAAAACTATGAAATACTATCACAGTATTCTATAGGTTTCCCAAATTAGTCTTCTACAGAATGAAGAAAGGAGGTTCACCAAGTTTAGATTCCACTCAATGAGGTAATAGACCTTTGTGGCATGTGGGGAGGTTTACTGCGAGTTCTATGGAACTTAAGAGCTCAAGATTTATAGAAGTATCCTTAGAGCATTTAGGGAAAACCACACAACATGGTTCAATCCGTAGAGGTCTTGGAAGGTCGTGGAATGTTAAATTCTACCAAATGAAGAAGGTTTAGCTGCAAGATTTTTATAATATCATGTAACATCAAATGCCACTAGCTAAATATTGTATGGTGGGTAAAAATGTGTTTAGACAACATGTACTCTCATCATTCGTTAAACTACGGTATCGCGGCATAAGTAAGAGACACACTAATGCTTTGGCATACAATGGATATAATTAAAGGGGGTATAAGGACTATTAAGATCACATACCCAAAGGTAAATAACCCTTACACTAGGAAAACCTAAGGTTTCTAAGGCCTTGGGTCAAAAAAGAGGGAGGAACCCTATTGGGGTATCAACACTATGGGGGTGAATAAGAACAGGATAAACATGTAAATTCTATGTTGACTAAAGTAAAGCATGCAACATAAAATAAATATCTGAAATACAATATGCCAACCTAACATGTGCATAAAATACTAAGCTAACATGAAGTAAATAAGAAAATATATAAGACTACTCTATACAAAATGACAAGTTGAGTTAGAGCACTTACCTATCGAAGGGCGAGTCATTGATGCATCTATCTCCCAAATGACCATACACTAAGACAATAGATTTTTGGTGGAGAAGGGGAAAAATCTAGTCCTCTTTCACTATAGGTGACCTAAGAGTGCAAGTAAACCAATCTAGTAAGAAGAGAATCCAATCCAAGAGTCAGGATGCAAGAAATCCAAGAGTTGAACAAGCAGACGCAAGTTGGTGTAAAAAAGAAAAGCTAATGGTGAGTTCCTGTAAGATTTTTTGCTATCTGGTATGATCTGTCAATGATTTAATGAAATGCCAAAATTGTGTGCATATATAAGACATAATCTCCTGCGGGTGATGATGTCTACTAAGGAAAAACCTAAAAACAACACTATCATCCCTAGACAAAGGTGTTATCAACCCTAGATAAAGGTGTTATTGTCCCTAGATGAAGGCGTTATCATCGCTAGATGAAGGCACTATCATCCCTAGATGAAGGCGCTATTGGCCATGGATGAAGGTATCGACATGAAGACCTAAATCTCAAAGATGATGCAAAATAAGTGTCATGGAATAATTAAGTGGATGGAGGAGTGAAATGTAAAATAAGAAGGTAATATTAAAAGAAGGACATAAATAAGACCAAAAGCTATTTTCTCTTTATGTATCATCCTTAACCCGATGGTTACGTGAACATACCCATATCTTGGAATGAGCCCTTAAGGAACTGTTATCATAAATAGATGCATTTACAACCTCTAACCTGAAAAGAGAAATTATTAGTAACATGTATGAAAATAGAAAGTGTAAAAACTAAGGTGTATACATATTCCCCATCCATTGATTACCACATGTCACAATAGCAAAACATGGGGTGGTTAGTATAAATAACGATACATAACACTTTGAAATTGAAAGTAATTGTTGATGGTAAATAAAAGACTAGATGAAAATGAAATATACCCACCTATGCGTACTTGACAGGTGTCGGTCCTCCCGCCACGTACGGGTAGAATCCATGTTGTTAGAACCCTAGAGAAGAAAAATTGAAAGGAAACAGTAGAGAATCATCAATAAAATAAGACATAAAGGAAACACTAGAGGATGGATGTTGTGTCATAGAGGTAAGGTGTCAAAGCCAAAGCCAAATGGTGGCTAGAACATTTAAAAGTGCAAGAAAAATGTGAGGTAGATTTCATGATAATAAGAGAGGTAAATAGATCCAAGAAATAATATAAACCTAAACAAGTATTCACAAGACCACAAAGTGATCCCATAGGAAATGCCGGGGCATAGAATTTTTTTAAGATATTGGGATATTTGGATAATATTGATGCTTTTCTTATCATCTTCCTTTCTTTTCTCATGCATGTATGTGGTAATACTCATGATACTTAGGAAGAATGATAATATTATTTAAGTAAGATAAATCCAAGCAAGGTCAAGAACCTAAGTAAGGATGCACAAGGCCACAACGATCTCTTGGGAAAGGCTAAGGACAATCAAATCCAAAATAGGTGGAATCAAGACCGTGACATTCCAATGGTAGGATATGTCAGAAAAAGAGAGATGATGATAAACCCAAGTGGGGCAGAGAGCCCAAGAAAGGATAATATTTTTGGAAATGTGTGTAAAACCTAAGGGGGGTGAGAGCCCAAGAGGAGGTAAGATCCCATTCTAAAGAAAAAAATAAGATGTGATTAAGGTATTTATAAGGAACTACCTATGAGGGGGAAATATTTCAAAGTGTATCAATGATAATATCATCAATTTTATGTAGAATGTGGCTTGGGAATGATTCATGAGGTCCTTTATGGTGTTATATGTGATATAAACATGTCGATGGACTTTAGAATGTGTGGAAAATAAGGTGTCATCTATTCAATCCTCTAATCGAGTGATAACACCGTGCCTCTCGAAAAGGGATGGAATCCTCACAAGTTTATTGATATGCAATCAAATAAGATACAATAGAGATAGATGCAATATTTATAGATATTACACAACCATATGCTGACAAACATGTAGTTACAACTATGCAACAATAAACTTGATTACAATAGCTTCCAAAATACATCCAGGAAGCACAAAAATATAAAATAAAAACAAATATAATTGTTATAACTATGTAAAAATTATCCTACGTGAATATAATAAAACAATACAAATGGTTATGCACTCATAACCATATAATAATAATATCAAACTACCTAGTTACCACAATAAATGCTAAATTAACCTAGGTAAACTATGTTTTACCTAATATTCCCCCACTTAATTTTGCATTTCCTCAATAGATGAGGAGAGAAACTCTATGAAAAACTTGAACTTGTCACCTACAAGTGACTTTGTGAAGATATTTTCTCATTGTTCAACTGTTGGGAAAATCTAAAGTCGTATGTTGTGTTTTAAGACATGCTCACATATGAAATGAACTTGTACCTCGATGTTATTTTTTCTCTCGTGAAACACTTTGGATTGTGAAAAGAAATTAGAACACCTTCATTATCAACATACATGGTGGCAGGTTTATCCTATGGTATTCCAAGTCCTTCTAGTATGCGACATAGCCATATCGCTTCATGACAACCCCACCTACAAAGACGATATTCAAATTTTGTAGAGGAGTGAGAAACAAAGTTTTGTTTCTTGCTTCCCCATGATATCAGCCAGATCCCAAAAATAATAAAAATCCAAAAGTGGATTTCATGTCATCAATGTTACCTACATGATCTGAATCTGAATATCCAATCAAGAATAAGTTATTGTTCTTCTTGTACTCTAGACCAAGATCCATTGTACCCTTGAGATATCTCAAGATTCACCTCTTTATTTTCCAATGAAAAATTTGGGTTCCTACATGAACCATGATATATAGCTCACTGCAAAGATGATATCTAGTCTAGTATAAGTTAGGTAAATGAGACTCCTAATCAATTATCGATAGAGAGTTACATTTACCACAGGAGATGGATCTGAATGAAATAACTACAATATTGAATTTATGGGTGTAGAAATAGGTGTGCAATCCATCATCCTGAATTTCTTGAGCATTGTCTTGGTATACTTCAACTGAGAAACAAATATGTGATTCTCTTTCTACCATACTTCTAATCCAAGACAATAGTGTATGAGCCCGAGATTTGTCATGTCGAATGATCGATTAAGATCTTTCTTCATTGCATTGATCATCTTCATTGAACTTTCAGTGATGACTAGATTGAAGACATAGACAACAACAACCACAATATCCCTCCTTGCATTTTGAGGTAGATATTGGGATCATATGGATTTCTGATGAATCCATGTTGAATGATATGCTCATCAATTTTGATGCACCAAGCCTAGGGTGCCTATTTAAGGCCATACAAATATTTCTTGAGTCTACATACCTCTATTTATTCTCCAAGTACAACATAACCCTCAAGTTGAGTCATGTAGACTTTTTCCTGTAGATATTCATTCAGAAAGGAACTTTTTATTTCCATCTAATGGAATTTCCAACCAAATTGAGCAACTAGAGAAAAGATCATCCTGATCATTTTGATCTTAGTTGTGGGAGAAAATATCTCCTCATAGTCTATGCCTTCCTTTTATGCATACCCCTTTACTACTAGTCTCACTTTATACTTGTCTATGGTCCCATTTATTTTGTAAATTTTTTTTAATATCCATATGTAACCAATGGGGGTTTCTTCCTTGGTGAAAGATCAATAAGCTTCCAAGTGTTATTTTCAATCACCGAATGATATTCAAAGATCATCTATGACATCTTTCCAATATTTTGACTGTAAGGCTTCTTGGAAAGTAGAGGGCTCAACATATTCAAAAAATCTACTCATCAAATCAAATTTTACTTCTTCTCATGCTTTACTGCAAGTTCATGGTCCAATGGTGGATGTATCTAGTGGAGCATCCAATTTTACATCTCGAATCATATTAGTATACCACTTGGGCATACATTGTACTACTCCCATGGGTTATGGTCATATATGATAATCACCATCATCCCCATCATCACTATCATCATCAGCGGGAACATCAGCTTCTATTTTTACAATAGGTGAAATATCTACATCAGGTGAGTCTAGAGGAGGAGTCTCACTTCCTTCTTCTCAAAGAACTCAACATCTCTGTTGGTGTAGAATTTTCTAGTCTTTGGATCCATTAATCTGTACCCAATATCCTCTTCATTATAGCCAATGAAGATGAGTTTTTATGACTTCATATCCAACTTATTTATATTTTTATTGGGTATGTACATTCTAAATTTGCACCCAAATACTCTGAGGTGTGTAATGGATGGCTTCTACTTTGACCATGCTTCATGTGGTGTCACTCCATCAAGAAAAATTATGGGCACTTTGTTCAACAAATTTATTGTTTTCTTTATTGCTTATGCCCAAAATATCCTTGCTAGTCTAGAATCATCGATCATGTAATGCACCATTTCCATGATATTATGGTTTCTTCTCTCAACAACACCATTTTGTTGTG
The DNA here is from genome assembly GCA_018340775.1 of Taxus wallichiana var. yunnanensis. Lineage (NCBI taxonomy): Eukaryota > Viridiplantae > Streptophyta > Pinopsida > Cupressales > Taxaceae > Taxus > Taxus wallichiana. The sequence goes on from CM031239.1 coordinate 54,871,695, forward strand.
GTGTGTGTGGAGGAGGAATCTATCAATGAATCCTATGAGATTGAAGGTAGGATTTGAACTCATTACTAGTGAATTCCCCCCTTAATCTGAGTGGAGAGATCGATATGAAAACCGGTCTCATTCTCCACAGACCACTTTGAACTTTTGAAGTTCTCAAAAGCTTCAATTTTCTTATGAAGACAAAATATCCACATTTTTCATGAATAATCATCAACAAATACCAAGAAATATTGAAATCTAGAATGGCTAGGTTGCATCAAACCAAAAATATTGATATGGACTAGATTAAGCTTACTTGAAGCTCGATAAGTACTCTTTTAGAACTAAGCTTTGTGTTGTTTTCTTGCTAAGTAGTGAGAACACTTATCTCTATCCTTCTAGAGAGATGGAAAGACTCTCACCATGTTGTAACGGTGAGCTATTTCGAGATATTTGAAACTAATGTGACAAAGTCTTCATGCCATAACTATGTTGGGGAAGAATCCTTAGCCACAAGTGTTTGATCATCCCTATGGATAAATTCAAGTAGAAACATATGTCCCACATTGGAGGATTTTGCAACAATTTTTTAGCCTCGTGATTTGTATCGAATTAAACACACTTTCTTACCGAATGACTATTAAATTCAATCTTCATATTATGATCTAGAAGTGATAATAGATTCTTTGTTAACCAAGGGACATATAATACATTTGATAGTCTAAATTTTCATGAAACAAGAGGTAGAGAAATTTTCCCAATCCCTTTTACTGTGTACGAAGAATCATCACCTAATGAAACATGACTTTTTGAAGGTATGTCCCTCATTATAGTAAACCAATTTCTTGCCTAGCCATGTGTCGAGTGGCACTGAATCAACATAGCAAACAACACTAGATGAAGTGAATGGTTTGCTAGAATGAGCAATGTAAAAGAAGTCCTCATTTTTGAATGATCTTCTTGCTCAACTATATTTCCTTGTTGATGGGGTTTTCTTCGCCAGTTCCCCTTTTTATACCCTTGATTGTAGTGTGAATGTCCCTTATGAGATTGTTGATTTTGAGGTCTAGAATTACTTGATGAACCTTTCTTATATATATATATATATATATATATATATATATATATATATATATACCATACAACAATATTTCACATCATGTCCTCTGTTGTAGATAGGACATTTCTTCTTTTGCTTGTCCCCATGATGATGTTGTTTTTGGGACTTTTGAGAAGAATGAGATTTTTTTTTCTTTTCCTTTTTGATGAGAAGATAGTGCTTGCTCCTCTTCATCATCTTTATTGTACATAACTTCTTCTTGTTGCAGTAGATTCACTAACTTTTCAAAATTAACTATTTGATCTAACAAGTTTAGTGTCATCACAAAAATGTGGTAAGAAGGAGGGAGTTCTCTCAAAACAATGGGAATGAGAGTTGTATCAGTGACCTCCTCTCCCAGGGCTAGAAGTGAAGCCCTCAATTATATAACTCTTCTCAAGAAAGATTCCACTTTCTCATTTTGTTTGAATTTCAGTGTGTGTAACTGACTCTACAAATTCAAAATTGTGTTCTTATTCTTGGCCTCATACATGGTGCTCAACTTATCCCATGCTTCTTTGGTTGTTTTTGCATCTCAAATTTGGGGTTACACATCGCATCGTCGATAATTTGAGAAGGATTATAGCTTTGGCCTTCTAATTTTCCTTATCAAATTGTCTCTGTTGAGCTACATCATGTCTGGTGATCTGGTTGCAAAACCATTCACAACAGGACATATCTCTTCAAACTCAAGTTATGTTCTAATCTTAGTCTTCCATGCAACATAATTATCTCCTCTTAAGAGTTGTGAGTCTGGAAGAAAGAACTTGGGGGTATTGGTGCCCATTTTCTGAATTTATTGACAAAGGGTAACGCTCTTATCACTCCAAGTACAAGGTATCTTAATCTATATACCATCATTCGATATATTGAACCTTTCTATGTACGTTCCCTTCGATAAACCCATCGGTATGTAGAATAAAATCACCCTTTCAATATACTCTTGGCAAAGATGTGAAAGATGTGTTAATGTATGTGAAAGAATTTGATACATGGTACCAAGATAGTACTAAATGGGGTCTATGTGATTATTGACACCGAATCAAATAAATATCATCATACGCTCATGTATCTTTGTTATATACTCGGATAATTTCAATGTCTAGATTTATGTCGTGCAATCATTCACAGATGGATGGGATGGATCAAAGTGTGTGCATTGTGTCCTTATTTCTCCCGTCGATTTATAGGGATGATGCCTAGATGACATTGTTCAAACCGCATTAGGAGTTAAGTGCGGTAGTAGTCATAATGAATTTACCCATAAGCTCTTCCCAGAGGCATTGTATATACCAAACATTGTGAAAGAGATCTAAATATCTCGTGAGTGTTACATAACCAAATTTTACTAATTTTGTTTACAAATATTTTCCATTTTTATCAATCGAATGTTTTTTCTTGAATATGGCAACTTGCAAATCAGTACAATCCACTGAAATATTCAATTACATCCAAATTTGTAGAAAAATTGAATGGTAGGAAAAAAAAAAATTATTTGTGAGGCCCTAATGGCCTCAAGAGCACAATACAACTCATAAAAGCTGTAAAACAACAAAAAAAAAAAAGTTGAATATTACATTCTTAGATACCCATCCTTTGGAAAAAGATGGTCATAATGATTTTCTAAGAAAAATGGGAGAAAAAAATGTTTTCCCTTCTATAGGGTTTTCTCCTCTAAATATGGTTGGGGGTTTAGAGATGGCTAGGCGGTTTTGGTGATAGTTTAGACCGCTGAGTTTGGTGAACCAACTATAAACGCTACCAAAATCAAATAGTTTTTTTAAAATAAAGGTTTGGGGGGTTGAACCAATCACCTCTCCTCTGAAAAACCTTTCCACAAACCACCACAACGCTCAATGCACTTTAAATGTAAATTGAAGCAAATTATATTTGAATTATATGTGAGAAGGACTAACCTTTTAAATGCATACATGGCGACTTTAGAGGATTCTATGTGTCTACACTTGGGGTTGGAAAAGGTTTAGGTCTTCCATCTATAGTGGATATCACCTCCTCTTTTTTAGTTTTGTTTTCTCTACCTCTTTTTTTTTTTGTTTCATGTTTGATATTCCTCAACTAATTGATTGTTTTTTTTTTGTGCGGGGTTCTCGTCACGGGAAAAGGAACAACTTGGTCTAATCTCACCCTTTCTTGTATGCATAGTTTGATCAAGACCTCGGCCAATTTTCTTATGCAAAGATAGGGGATCTTCGTGATCTCATCTTGTTTTATTTCTTATTTTCTTTGTAGGGCCTTTTGGACAGCTTGTTGGAGTGTAAGAGTAGGGGAACTAAAAAATGAGCTCGTTCCCAACTCGTTGTTGAATTGAGACAACTTGCATGTCAATTATCAACATGCCTTAAGGATCTCACCTTCATACTTGACTCAAGTAGCCAACTCGGTAGATAGAGCCAACTCAATTTAGCTATCCTTTAAACAACTTTCCTAGTAACTTGGTTTGGATAAAATGTATAGCTCGTTCTGCGTCCTTCTCGGTGACCCAGAACCTTTGTTAGGAGCTTGGTGCAAAGTTTTGTCAAAAAATTAGTAGAGACACCTTGTAATTTAGCATAACAACTAATGTTTTCTGAAAAAACCCTATTGGAGAATATATATATAATGATTGCTTGATTTTCTTATTTTGAATCTGGTTTTCTTGAACTATATTTACTCTAGCAAAAAAAAATTTCCTAGTGCAGGGGGCACCAGTGCAAAAAAAAATTTCTTTCCAAACACCTAGAGATTGAACAAGAGGTTGTGGGGATGTAGGGATGGGGATGGGAAGTTGTAGGAGGTTACACAAGCTCTCCAAATGCTGCAAATGCTTCTCCAAGCTCCTCTATCTCTTCTACACTCTCTTTGCACACCTTCTCTGTTCACAGGCTCTCCTATCCTGCTCTAATACCAAATCTAGAAGAGGGACAAAAGCCTCACAATTTTATTGATATGAAATCAAATTATATACAATAGAGATGGTTGTAATATTTATAAATATTGCACAGCCATATCTTTGACAAACATGTATTTGTAATTGTAATAAACCTAATTACAATAGCTTCCAAAAGACATCCGAGAAGCACAACAATATAAAATATAAACAAATATAATTATTACAAATATGTAACAAACTATCCTACATTAATATAATAAAAATATACAAATGGTTATGCACTCATAACCATATAATAATAATAATATCAAACTACCTAGTTACCAAAGTAAATGCTAAATTAACCTAGGTAAAATATTTTTACCTTATAATGCCAAATATCATAAAGAGTGGGGCAATACTCAAGGTGGGGTGGAAGCCCGTATAGATGGTCTATGGGAAGGTGGGAAGTTTCAAGAGGAACAATCCCTAGGCTTCCAAGTGTGTAAAGGTGTTTTTAGGATGGAATTATTGTGTAAAAACTTGATAGTCGGCGTTGGTGTGTGCGTAATAGCCATGATGACAAAAAAGAAAGTAGCTAAAGTAGAAGGTTGTGTAGCCTTCTTGGCTTAGTAAATTTTGACCTTAGATTCAAAATTCTTCATATGACATAGATATGCTCTAAAATTCAAAACAAGATGCCCTAGAGCCTCATGCCATGTACAATATGGATTTCCCCCAAAGAGATGAGCATCATAAGGGAAAATCTAGATAGAGAGGTCTCATGGGTTATAGAGGGACAGTGAGGGTGTTTGATAGAAGTAATGATGTAATGGGTGAGGATGGGGTTGATGGAGCAGTGTGTCACTCAGTCATTGAGGCACGATAAATAGGATCATCACCCATTAGATCATTAGTGTCGTAGTCAAATTTAGTAACCCAATCTTCACAAGGAAAAAGGGTCAAATATGTCAATGTTGGTATGTGGGTGTGTGACTAATGGAGAAATTTGAGGATCAAGAACTAGTGAGGAGGAAGTTTCAATAACGTTTGGGTATTCCCCTGCATTATCATCCTTTCAAGTTGTGTTTTAATAAGGGCCTATATAATCAGTAAAGGAATTTTCAGCTTTAGACGCCATTATCCCTATAGAAGATATTTGAGAGGATTTGATGGTGTTTGTAGAGACATTTTAAGCTCTAGACACCATCGGACCTATAAAATATATTTCATAGGGGCCAATGGTGTCTGGAAAATGAAGATTGTCTTCTTGGGAAGCCTATTGCTAAGGTCTGAAAAAGGGTAGTGAGGTGTTCTTAGGACTTTTTCGTAAGATATTTCAATGGTATTGGTTTTGAATTTGGAAGACCTCATTTGAGCCAAGACATGTTGATAGTATGAAGGCTCTATGGTGCCCACAATATTTTTCATGGGGCTTGTATGACACTGACTTTGACAGTTGGAATGAGATCTTTCTAAGGACTGATATTTTTCATTTTGGACCTTTTGTGATATCTCACTCTAGATTGGTGGAGGAGGAATATGATTCCCATGCACACCCACCAGCGGGGGAGGTGTATGAGAAGGCATGCTAGGCACCACATTTTGAGATATTAATTGTAACATTTGATTATGCATCTAAATCATGCTAGCTGTGGTGGTAGCTTAGGATAAGGCCATCTATTCTAGGAGTTTTATTATCACTACGTTAAGGTCTATAGAAGAAGAGTGAACTTTAGAGGTGGGTGTTTGTTTGTGATTATTATGCTCATTAGTGGGAGTTTTAATGGACTCACTTTGATCAGTTTTGCAAGGTGAAGCTTTGATCATGACTAAGTGCTTCTTGATTAGAATAAGGCCTAGTTATTTCCATGGTATTGGTAGGTATCCTTCAAAAGCCTCCATATTTTTTAAGAGTAAAACCTTCATTACCGTTAAGATTTTTAATGATGGATCTGGGATATATCTACCCAACCTCAACCATGTTACATTCTCTTTGGGTGACCACTGCTTTGACTTATCGGAGGATAGGGTTGGGACATAAGATTTTCACAAGCGGGATCGAGACATGTGGGAATATCAATGCTTGTAGGATATGAATTAAAGCATTTGGAATCATGAAGAAGATATGTATGCACAAATGAATATGCCTTGGAGAAGTTTAGGTGGTTCAAATTTGACAAAAATATCCTCTGAGAGGACATTTATGTTGTTTGGAAGCTAAAAACAGGATTTTGCAAAAATGTAATTTAAGCACAATCGGCCTTGCAAAAATTTTACACAGGGGACCATAGTATTGGGGAAATAATTTCAAGTGGGGATACCATTTAAGTGGACCAACACTTCACACCCTGTGTTTAAAAATTTTATTTGTAAACTTTAGTCGGTCCCCACATTTGATTAAATCATTAGGGTTTAATTATAAGAGTGAAATGGTGCAACCGATTCACCCACTCTATTTAAATATGGTGATCCCTCACGAGATTGTACATTATTCATTGAATGATTATTACAAGTAACATATGAATTAATCATGATATAATTTGAATAGTAAATTTGTGAGAGTATGTGAAATATTTAGTATTTTAGCATTGTTTTACTCTGCAATTGTTTTGTGGTAGACCAAGGAGGAATCATAAGTCTTTGAGTAAAATCTATATGTAAATTCTAATAAAAGGCAAGTGCTTTATTTTGGAGTGGGGTTTTTACCTTCAGTTTCCCCACTATAAATATGGTGTTCGTGTATTATGTGTTATTTACATTTACAATATTTTATTTTACACAGTTATTCTACATACATTTATTTTATTATATTTTATCTCTAAATATTTGCATAAACCTATAATCCTTGGAATTAATGATTATGAATTAATCACGCATTTATCCTGTGTAATTCTAACATTGTATCAGATCTAGTGGTTATGCTTGTGTAGGATAAATTTAGATGTTTTTATTTGCAAGTGTGAAGAAACTTGAAGTTTTTCAAATTTTGAAACCAAAGTTGTTATGTCATCAAATTCAAGTTTAATCAGGTTCAAAACTCCAATTCCCACCAAAATAATAAGAATATTGGATGATTAGTTTATTAGATCTTGCTTGTGCATGTGTTTTTAGCCCTCTCTAGCCATTTGTGTGCATAGATCTACTTTTTCTCTCGAGTTTATCGGGACTTCACGAAAATTCTTGGTCTTGTGCACTTATTTGAATTATTCATGACTTTTATAGCTATTTAATAGTTGTATGACTTATTTAAATAATTTATGGCCTTATTTTAGTCTTCCATGGATTTTCTTAGTATTCTACATCTTTTTCTATCATATGCAGCTTTTCCAAGTCTTATGTAGCTTTTTAGCCTTACAACTTTGTTTTAGTCTCATGTAACTTTTGCATAGTCTTACGCATGTTTTATACTTACGCAGATTCTTTTATTTATCCATGGATTTCCTCAACTTTTTAGGCTTGCATGGATTTCTTTGTCTTGCGGGTTTGTCTTTTCTCAAGCGAGACTTCAAGTTCTATTAATTTTTTTCTCATTTTGTGCCTTTGAGTTACTGCGGAGTTCTTTTACTTTTAAGAGTTCCAGATTTTTACACATGTCGTCACTGACGTGTGTTGACTCTAGGCCATGTGTTTACCTTTTATTTGATTATGTGGAGGTCCCTATTTATTTTTCGCCTTGGAATCCAAAATTTATTATTTCCTTGTCACGTGGAACCCATTTTTTTGCAATTGTTCACCTAACTATTCCCTCGGAACACTAAGACTTCAAGCATCCATAGAACACTTTTCTCTTGTTCCACGGCATTCAAAATTTGAATTTTTTTATAACTTTTTCCTCTCCTCTTTGCGGCCTTTCATGGATTTTTTTTTTTGTGTTTTGCGGGATTCCTCCTTGCTTCTTTATCTTTGTTTGGATATTTTCATCAATTTATGAGCCATTTTATTTGAAATTATAATCTTTGTATTATGTTTTTCATACTCGATTTCCTATAGCTTTTGAAAATCCCGCATAGCACTCTGTTTTTTTTTTTTCTAAGTTTTTATTAAAAATATTTGGAATTATTGTTTTTTCAATGGATAAAACTCAATTATTAAATTGGAAAAATTACGGCATTTGGCGAGTTAGGTTAAAATCATGTTTAATAGCTAGAAAATTATGGTATCTCGGTCACTTTGGTGTGGAGAAATGACCCACCGAAGGCAAGAAAATCTTGAAAATCTAAGCTCCTTCTCCCAAAGATCTCAGGAAGCCCTATCAATTCTATTGCAGAGCATTAAAAATGAGTTTTTATTCTATATAGGACATATGGACTCTCTTGTTGATGCTTGGAAACAACTGGAAACTATGCACGAGGGTAGTTGCCTCTCTAAGATAATACAACTCATTATGGAACTTTTTATGACTCCCATGAAGGGGATGAAAAAATAGTTAATTATCTGGAAAAAATCAAAAACATTAAAGCACAATTAGATGGATGTAATTGTGAATTATTTCAGGATAAGCTACTTTATTTTATCATTCAAATAAATATCCATGAAAAATTCTAGAACTACATCTCCATTCTGAACTCTAAATATCAAAATGAAATTGATTTACCTGATCTGGACACCCTTTCCTCGCTTTTAATTCAAGAAGAGTGTGTTATGGAAAATTTTTATTCAAAAGAGAATGTCTCTCAAGAATTGTTCTCTCATAATCATAAACCCTATTAAAATATAAGTAATATCAATCCTAATCAGAAACCAAACCTTAATTTAAATCTAATCCTAACTCTAATTATGTTAGGAGTCAAAAAAATTTCAAAGTGAAATTCAATGGCACATGTAACAAATGTGGAAAATTTGGTCATAAGGAGTCTGATTGTCGTATGAAATAAAACAAATTTTGTAAAAATACTAAAAATAGTAAATTTAACAATCAGAAGAAGGATCAGAATCAGAACCAAAATAAAAATCATGTAAATAATGTTGAGTAGTCTATTGCCTTGTATACTGCACTCTCATCTTTGAATGACAATGAATGGATCCTAGATAGTGGTGCCTCTAGGAACATGACCTGCATTTGTAATATCCTCATAGATGTTGTAAAATGTGAGGAAAATATATATCTAGGGACAATTCTATCATTTGATCTGAAATTTATGGGAATGTTAAATTTAAAAATAGAATAATTAATAATGTCTTATACATTCCTCGGTTGAAAAATTACCTTTTATCTTTCTCTCAACTAACTAAAGAAAACTATAAAAAAATTAATGCAAAATAAATGGTATGTGAAAAATTAACTCTGTAACATTATTGCTTCGATAATGATGTGTTTGTAAAATGTGAAAATAATCATATTATCATTATTTTCTTATATGTTGATGATCTTTTGATTACTAGTAGTGATAAGAATTTAATTCTTATAATCAAAGAAAGATTAAAACAATGTTTTGAAATGACTAACTTAGGTCTGCTAAATCATTTTTAGGCATAGTTATATTTCATGATCATAAATCTATTGTTGCATCTCAATCTCACTATGCTACTAATTTACTTAAAATATTTAACATGATTGACTAGAAACCTATCGTCATTCTTAGTAAAGTTGTTAAATTAGATCCTAAACCTACATGTGTTAAATTTAATCCTACTTTGTATAGACAACTAGTTGGTATTTTAATTTATTTGAATATTACTAGGCTAGATATTTCATATACAGTAGGAGTTGTTTCTTGATTCACGTAGGATCCATATGAGGATCATTAGAAAATGGAAAAAATAATTCTGAAATATGTTAAAGGAACAATTAATTATGGTTTGTATTATTCTTCTTGTGATGATTCAAAATTATTTAGATATTGTGATTTTGACCATGCTAGTGATGTTATAGATTGAAAATATACTTCTAGATATGTTTTCAAGTTGGGTGCATGCATGTGCTAACACTTGGAGTAGCAAGAAGAAACCTACATTTTTTATCTCTTCTACTAAAGAAAAGTATATAAGTGTTATGGAAGCATCAAAGGAAGTTATGTGGCTGAAAATAATATTGAATGAACTCCATATGGGCATCAAAGGAAGAACTACTCTTCTTTGTGACAATCAAAGTTACATTTCTCTTGCAAACAATCTAGTTCAGCATGAGAGAACGAAGCATATATAATTTCATATGTACTTTATTCGAGAGAAAGTCTTAAATGGTGATATTGATCTCAAGTTCTATTCAACCGAAGATCAATTTGTAGATATTTTCACAAAGCCACTGAGTGTTGTGAAGTTTTATAAGTTTTGTGCCTTGTTAGGCCTTTCAGAGTTTCCATTGAGGGGGAGTGTGCATGACAATGCCACCTCTTAATGGCCTGTTGTAAACTTCTTATACTTCCTCCATTTTGTAAAATATCATTGTATGTGAGTCTTAAGTAAATGATCATGTCATGTGAGTTTACTTGTAAAACCCAGCGAATCATTAGTTATGGGAATGCCTTGTTTTATAAAAGGCTCCATAATTTGATGTAAGTCTTCATATGTAAAGCACTTGTCCTTAAAATTTTTTGTATGGAAAATCTGTATGATTTCCCTTGTTTACATGCTAGCCTAAATCATTGATGATTTATGGATTTGTAAATCCTTTTGTAGAAAAAGGTAATTTGGCATGTTTTCTCCACTTAACATTAAGGGGGTGTTGGGGAAATAATGTCAAGTGGGGATACCATTTAGGTGGACCACCACTTCACACCCCATGTTTAAAAATTTTATTTATAAACTTTAGTCGGTCCCACATTTGATTAAATCATTTGGATTTAATTATAAGAGTGAAAGGTGCAACCGATTCACTTGCTCTATTTAAATAGGGTGATCTGGATCTCATGGGATTGTATATTATTAATTAGATGATCATTGTAAGTAGCATATGCATTGATCATGATATAATTTTAATTGTGAAGTTGTGAGAGTATGCAAAATATTTAATATTTTAGCATTGTATTCCTTTGCAATTGTTTCGTGGTGGGTGAGGAGGAAGTGGAAGTGTTGGGTAAAAACTATATGTAAATTCTAATAAAAGGTAGTGCTTTATTTTGGAATGGTTTTTTTACCTTGAGTTTTCCCCACTAGAAATCTTGTGTTCCTATGTTGTGTTATTTACATTTATTGTATTTTACTTTACACAATTATTTTGCATATATTTATTTGATTAAATTGTATCTATGCATATTTGCATAAACCTATAATATTTGGAATTAATTAATTAATGATTATGAATTAATCACGCATTTATCCTGTGTGATTCTAACATGATATCAGAGCTGGTGGTTATGCTTATACAGGATAGATTTAGATATTTTTGATTCAAAAGTGTGAAGAAACTTGATTTTTGAAACCCAAGTTGTTCCACCACCGACTTCAAGTTTAATCAGGTTCAAAACTCCAATTCTTGCCAAAATAATGAATATTGGATAATTAGTTTATCAGATCTTTCTTGTGCATGTTTTTTAGCTCTCTTTGCCATTTGTGTGTATAGATCTACTTTTTTCTCCATCTGCGACCTTTTTTCTCTCGAGTTTATTAGGCCTTCACGGAAAATTCTTGGTCTTGTGTGACTTATTTGAATTATTCATGGATTTTTAAATATTTTATAGTTGTGTGGATTATTTGAATAATTTACGGCCTTATTTTAGTCTTCCACAAATTTTCTCGATCTTCCAAAACTTTTTTCTATCATCCGCGAATTTTCCAAGTCTTCCATGATTTTCCAAGTCTTCCACAAATTTTCCAATTCTTCCACATATTTTGCAATTATTATGCAGCTTTGTAGGCTTGCGCAACTTTTTTAGTCTCCCGCATCTTTAGCAAAGTCTTATGCATGTTTTACACTTGTGTGGTTCTTTTGGTTATCTACAACTTTCCTCATCTTTTTAGGCTTGGCGATTTCTTTTTCCCGTGGGTTTGTCTTTTCCCGGAAGACTTCAAGTTCTATTGAAAAAAATTCTCATTCCATGGCTTTGAGGTCCATGGAGTGATTTTCCTTTGAAGAGTGATAAAAAATTTCACATGTCCTCGTTGACGTATGTTGACTTTGCGTCACGTGTTTACCTTCTATTTGGTTATGTGGAGGTCCCTCTTTCTTTTTTTGCCTCGGACTCCAAAATTTATTCTTTCCTTGGCGTGTAGATCTCATTGTTCTATAGTTGTTGACCTAATTTTTCATGCGGAATACTAAGACTTAAAGCATATGCATAACACTTTTCCCTTGTTCCACGATTTCAAAATTTGAAAAAAATATAACTTTTCCTCTCCACTTTGCGGCCTTACGCACCTTGTTTTTTTGTTTTGCGGGCTTCTTCCTTGGTTCTTGAACTTTGTTTGGATTTTTCATCAAGTTATGAGTCATTTTTTTGAAATTGTAATCCATTGTATTATGTTTTTCATAATGCGGTTTCTGTAACTTTTAAAAATCCTACCTAACACTTTGTTTTTAAATTTGCTAAGTTTTTATTAAAAATGGTCGGAACTACTATTTTTTCAATTGATAAAACTCAATTATTAAATGGGAAAAATTACATCATTTGGACAGTTAGGTTAAAAACATGTTTTATGGCTAGAATATTGTGGGATCTAGTCACCTGGTATGGAGAAATGACCCGCTAGAAGGTAAGAAAATCCTTCAAATCTAAGCTCCTTCTCCTAAAGATCTCGGAAGCCCTATCAATTCTATTACAGAGCATTAAAAATGAGTTTTTGGTACATATAGGACATATGGACTTCCCCTGTTGATGCTTGGAAATAATTGGAAACTATGCACGAGGAAGTCACCTCTCTAAGATAATTAAGCTCATTATGGAACTATTTACGAATCCCATGAAGGGGGGTGAAAAAATAGTTAATCATATGGGAAAAAGGAAAAAACATTAAAGCACAGTTGGGTAAGTGCACCAAGTTGGGGGGCCAAAGGGGGTCTTAAGTGGACACTTTTTTTTTCTCGAAAAATAAAAATCTTCAACTTCATGAGTTATTTGAAATAATTACGAGTCAAAATTGGAAGATGTTATAAGAACATGAATTGTAGCATTTGGATTCTAGTTTCTAAGCTACTCATTTTTTTAAAAATGGTTAAGTGTAAGTGGGTTAAATATCTAAAATAGCAATAGGCGCTCTATTTTTGTTAAAAATATAGTAGACAATCTCAATCGTGCCCCCATTTTTAAAGACTATTAGTATTTTTGAAAACCCTTTGGTAGAAAGATAGATAGGAGCATCTAGTTTGTGATAGATTTTTTTATATATTTTTAGTGAGTATTTAATTTTTATGATTTTCAAAGCACAAACATTTGGAAATTTGAAAATAAGGGATAGCCAACCATGGCCCCCTAACTAGCTCAAAAATATCGAAAATTAGATTTTTTTAATATGTGTAGAATTAGTCCTAGTTTGTGACTGTATAATTTTTATTCAATTTGGATGAGTGAATAAAAAGATACACGATGAATGATAGACATGTATAAATTCAAAAAATAGCTATAAAAAGACATAGTTAGAAAACAATAAGTATGGAAACCTTATACTAGTCAGAAAAATTGAAAAATCATATATTTAGAAAGAGGATAGTTTTCTTGACATCGTAGGAAAATTTTTAATAAATGTGTTGATCATTTTTATTGTAATTTTAATCAAGGAAGATGGATTTTATCATTTTTGTTGAAATACATTGCTTTTCATGTTTTAGAAGGTCCATGCCTCATGCTTGGGGATCAAAACTAGATCCAAGCTAAGAGGTTTGCCTTTGAAATTAAAAAAAAAAAAATAAAACGCGAGCGCATTATAACATGAGCGCATTTTACTTTTCTATACATCACATGTGGTTTTTTATTGTTTTTTATCTCAAACATAACATGAGTGTGTTATGGTTAAGTAAATCCAAACCATAACGTGGCCTCATTTTTCCTTTTTGCGTTATAACACGAGCACGTTATGGCAAAAATGACCAAAAAATGGCTTTTGTCTTTTTTGGCCCCCAACTTGGTGCACTTACCCGAGTTAGGAGGATGTAATTGTGAATTATTTTAGGATAAACTAATTTATTTTATCATTTAGATAAATATCCATGAAAAATTCTGAAACTACATCTCCATTCTTAACTCTAAATATCAAAATGAAATTTATTTACCTGATCTGGACACCCTTTTCTCACTTCGATTCAAGAAGAGCATGTTATGGAAAATTTTGACTCAAAAGAGAATGCCTCTCAGAATTTTTCTCTCAAAATCTTAAACCCTCTTAAAATAGAAGTAATATCAATCCTAATCAAGAAACCAATCATTAATTTAAATCTAATCCTAACTCTAATTTTGTTATGAACAATCAAAATTTAAAATTGAAATTCAATGGCACATGTAACAAATGTGGCAAATTTGGTCATAAGGAGTTTGATTGCTGTATGAAATCAAAAAAATTATAAAAAATATAAAACTATTAAATTTAACAATCGGAGAAAGATCAAAATCATGCAACTAATGTTGAGCAGTCTATTTCCTTGTATATTGCACTCTCAGCTTCGAATGCCAACTAATGGATCCTAGATAGTGGTGCCTCTATGCACATGACCTACATTTGTAATATCCTCACAAATGTTTTAAATGTGAGGAAAATATATATCAAGGGACAATTCTATCATTCGATCTGAAATTTGTGGGAATGTTAAATTGAAAAATGGAATAATAAAGAATGTCTTATACATTCCTCAATTGAAAAAATACCTTTTATCTTGCTCTCAATTAACTAAAGAAAACTATAAAGTTGTATTATTGAAAAATAAATGGTATGTGAAAAATCAACTCTATAACATTATTACTTTTGATAATGATGTGTTTTTAAAATGTGAGAATAATCATACTATCGTTATTGTCTTATATGTTGATGATATGTGTTTTACTAGTAGTGATAAGAATTTTATTCTTAGAATCAAATAAATATTAAAGCAACGTTTTGAAATGACTGACTTAGGTCTACTAAATCATATTTTAGGCATGTTTATATTTTAGGATCATAAATCTATTGTTTCATCTCAATCTCGGTATGCTTAGTAATCTACTTAAAATATTTAACATGATTGATTGTAAAAGTGAAAGAGTTTGTGAGAATTGAATCAGAAATGATGCACCATGAAGTAGTTTCACTCAAACGAGAATCGTGATAGCTCCAGCGTAATCACAAGGATCGATCAACAATGGAAGAAATTTCTCAAAATCTTGCACATAGAGGAAAGACAATGGAGTGTCTTGGCATGATCATAAACATCAAGTGAAGGAGTACATATAGGGTGTTGAGTAACCCTAGTGCATGACACACAAGAAAACCCTAAACCTAACCCATGTGAGATGACCCTCCATATGTGAGTGGAGGACACATAAGATCCCACACACCAACACCCCCCTTCATCGAAGTTGGGGTAGCAGTTATGATGAGTCGATGAACAATGAGATAATCCTAAACAACTAAGAAAGATGTGTTAATGGGGCGCAAAACTAAAGGCCCGATAAGGTGCCCATATACAAATAATCATCTTCCTAGAAGAAGAAGAAGAAGAAGAGAAGGACTATATAGCCCAAGAAGATGAGCGATTGTAAAACCTCACCCCAAGAAGAGACCGCAGTGAAGAAACTTCACCTCGGTGAAGAGCTTGGTAAATATATCTATAATTTGATCAAATTTGTCTAAATGTACTAAATGTCGATGATACCATCATGAATAATCTCTTATATGAAGTGCATTGGATCTCAATGTGCTTCATCCACGATGTTGAACTATATTTCTATAAATTGATATAGTGCTTGTGTTATCACAATAGATAATGGTAGGCTACCAAATTTGGATGCCAAACTCTTTAGAATACCCTGTAGACAAATAGATTTTTTTGCCAATGTTAGTTGCTCCTCGTATTCTCCTCTATAGAAGATATCGCAATTACATTCTGCTTCTTTCTAGACCAACTAACAGGACCCTAACCAAGGGAGAAACTATAGTCAGAGGTAGATTTCTGATGATCTAAGTCACCAGCCTAATCATAATCTATGAACCTGATCAAGTCAATATCCACCCCTCCATAATAGTGAATGCCATCAGTATAGATGTGAACATAATGAAGGATCCACTTAGCTACTTTCCAATGTAGCTCATGTGGCTCCTGCATGAATCTAGACATGATCCTAATAGCATAAGATAAATCCGGTTGAGTTTGAGTCAAGTAAATCAAGTACCCCACTAAATTTTGATAAAGGCTACCATCAACCAAGGGAGTAGAGTAATCAGAAACCAACTTAACCTCATAAATAAAAGGGGTAGGAGAAGACTTGCAATCGGACATCTGAAAATGAGAAAGCAAATCAAGAGCATACTTAGGTTGTGAAATCATAATTCCCGAGTCGATTGTGAATGATGAAGCATATAAGTCGATCATGGAAAACACTTGTTGGCCAGGAGATCTTCACATAATCAATGATAGAGGAAGAGTTGTCTATGATCAACAAGTCATCAATATAGAGAACAAGGATGAGTATGGAGTCATCTTGCCATAGAATATAAACATTTGGATCAAAGTGACAACTAGTAAACCCTGATGTAAGTAAAAAGGATCCCATCTTGGCATACCAAGCCCGAGGGGCTTATTTAAGGCCATAAAGAGACTTCTTTAACTTACAAACAAGGGAGGGATCATGGACATAACCCGATTTTGTTCCATGTAGATCTCTTCCTCTAGGTCACCATGAAGGAAGGCACTCTTAACGTCCATTTGATGGAATTTCCATCTGTCACGTGGTAATGGAAAGGGTCGAGTTGAATAGAAGTCATCCTCACAACCAAAGTAAAGGTTTCATATAATCAACCCCAGATATCTAGGAGAAAACCTTATTTACTAATCACACTTTAAAATTTTTGACATCTCCATCTACTCCATGCTTTGTTCGAACACCCACTTACACCAAACGATTTTTCTTCCTTTTAGAAGAGGAGTGAGATCCCAAGTATGGTTCTTCATGAGAGAGGAATACTTGCTCATCCATGGTACAATCCCACTCAGAATACCATAAGCCTCCCAAAAAGACTATGGATCGAAGTAGAGGCAAAGAAAGAGTGGGGTCCAAAGAAATCTGAGGGAGTACGTTTCATATCCAAAGTATCTCCAACTAAATCTCCAACATTTTGCAAAGTTTTCCTAGCCTAAAGAGGACCAGGAGGATCAGGCTCAGAGTCGAAATATTCTTCACTCGAGTGAGAAGGGACATATTCCTCATCATCACTACTATCGAATCGAAATACTTAAAGGTATGATGGTTGGAAGAATCAAGAAGAGGAGCACGCTCAACAACATCATCATCTGATGAGTCGGAATCTGAATCAACGAGTGAAGAACCTCAATAGGTAGAGAATTAGAAGTTGAAGAAGACTCATCATACTTAACACTTCTCTCAATATAAATCTCATGAGAAATAGGATTCAAAAATCAATATCCCTTCACGCCATTAGGATACCCTACAAAGATACAAGGTTTGGATTGTGGTCCACCTTGCGTTTTCTTCTTAGGAATCTGAGCCATAGCCTTGGATCCAAAGACTTGAAAGTGCTCAACATTAGGCTTGCATCCAAAATAGGCTTCAAAGGGTGTCATCCCTCTTACTGCCTTGTGTGGAACATGGTTTTGAATGTAATTAGCACAATTCACTGCTTTAACCCAATATTGCAGAGGAAGAGACTTTGAGTGAATCATACAAGTGGCCATCTCCTTAAGAGTATGGTTCTTTCTTTCTACTACTCCATTATGTAAAGGGCTATAATCAATTGTATGCTGCAAGAAAATCCCTTCAGAAGTACATAAATCCATGAACGTATTGTTTACATATTCACCTCCATTGTCAGTTTGAAGAACCTTGATAGACTGTTTTTCCTGTTTCTTAACAAGAGCCTTAAAGTCCCGAAAATGTTCAATGACTTCGAGACTTAAGCTTAAGAAAATATACCCAAGTGTATTGTGAATAGTCATCAATGAAGGTGAGGACATAAAGAGTTCTAGTAAAAGAAGGAGATGGAAATGGACTAGAAATATCGCTATGAACAAGATCCAAGGGATGAGTAGCTCTCCAGGATTTTCCTTTGTCAAAGTTATTTTCAGGATACTTTCCAAGGGTACAACCCTCACAAATACCCTTAGAAAACTTGACATGGAGTAACCCATTGACCATTTCATTTTTGATCAATTGATCAAGGTAGCGATAATTTAGATGTCTGAAATGCTCATGCCATAGCTTACTAACATCATTTGCATGAGTGAGCAAGGAAGTGGGCATAGAATCAGAATTAAAGTGGGAAAAGGTATACAACCATGAATGGTGATCCACTTTTCCCTCGGCCACCGTAGTGTTATCATTAAGCTCATGAATAATTACCGAGTTAGGACCAAGTGAGTTTAGTGGGAAGCATTATCTATGATTAGTGTAAGAGTATTTAGGAAATAAGTTGAGACATACAAGAACCCTAGGGCTCAAAACGGCCTCCAGATCCTTGCAGTCACTTCAGACCAAGTGCTTTAACAGATTCCAAAACATATACTATAACGAAAAGAAAGATCTGACCATTCATTCATATCATGAAAGAAAGAGAAACTCATATGAATGAAATATACATTAAACCCATTGATATTCATATCTATTTATAATAGGTAACCTCAATATATTCATTGATTCATTACAGAGTGTCACGAGAGTAGACCATAGTCATGTGCATCATTGGACGTATGTAGCTAAGCTAACAAAAAAGAAAAATAACAACTCCATGCTTAGTACATCCTTTCTGAACTAGAATATCCACTCACAGCATTCTACAGAGCTTCTCTCTCTAACCCACTATTCCCTATGTATATCTAGATGATATATCCTTCTTTCTATGTGTATATATCTCTATCTCTTTTTTTCCCGTGGTAGGCACTTGTATTTATCACTTTCTGGGCTGCCAACTCACCTTGCCACGCCCTCAGATCCATCACCAAGTGTCGAATGTGGTCCTCCATGTGAGCATGTTCCTTTAGGCCTGAGCTCTCCATTCCATCTCATGATGATCTTCTAGAAGATTCCATCAGGGCATGCTCTTTCTGGGCCAACTTTGTTGCCAGTGGCATCTTATCCATGCATGCACCGATCACACTTTTCACGTGTTCTACCTTGGGTGCTCAAATTGGCTAAGTCTTGAACCTCCTTTCACATGTCATCGCATGCATGCTATTTTCTTCCTTAAGCCTTTCTCTTGTGCACTTTTTTTCCTTTCACGCCATCCATTATAAGCTGGGATCCCACATGCCCAAGTGCACCTTTATACTTGGTCAATATTCCAGGGGCCCAACATCACCCCACACTATGCATGTTCTCTGCATCCTCATAAACATTTTACTTGACCAAGAAAGTTGTTTTATGGGACCAAGATGTAGACTTATACTTTACAAAATGAATAAGGAATGAAAGAATAGGGGAAAGAATGAAGAATGGGGGGGACATCAATTCAAAAGGTTAGGGAAAGTCCTTTCATAGATCTACCTCCAGCTTGTTCCACACTTCGACCTCACCCTTCACTTCTGGCATAGGTCACCCACCAGGGTGCTCACTTCATCAAAGCTTAGGCCAATTCCCTGGGTGCCCAAAGTGTCCACAATCTGCTCCATTTCCTTACCCAGGTCTGTGAGTTTATCCATTCTTCTGGTAATTTGGGGGTATAGTTCCTTCAGTGGGCCTTAATTGAGCTCCTTAAAGCCTCAATTGCCTCTGATTTCTTCTCTACCTCGGCCAGAACCTTGTCCCTCTCTACCCTGTTCCCTTTGTTCTTTTCTTGGAACTCTTTCAGCTCTGCTTCAAGCATGGTGACCAAGGAGCTCGCCACCTTATCTCTATCCATGCATGTGTCATATGTGGCTTCTGTAGACTAGGCAGTGACCTTAATCTCCATGAGTACTTGGTTGTACTCGGAAATAGTTGCTACTACCTTCAACCGGTCTTCCTCTTTCAAGCACATGGCCACTTCTTCTGCATAGATTCCAGTGCACCAGGGTCACCTCTCCATAGTGAGGATGCACGTTAGGTCTTCTAAGCATTCCAAAGTTGATGCGTACCTCTAAGGGATTGGCGTTAGGTCAGGTGCTTTAATATGATGGCACTCTTGATCGACTCCACCTTCTTGTAGACCTCCTGCACCTTTACCTTTTCTTCCTTTAACTCACACCTTAACTACGCATTTGATTAATTCCTCCTATTTTAAACTCTTGGCCTTCTCTGCCAGTTCTTCCTCCTTCTTCCCCAACTTCACCTCCAATGCTCTGATTCTATCATTTCACATGAAATAGCCTAGCCTCGGTCTCGACCATGACTTTGTTCAGAGCATTGCATACTTGCTCATCTCTGAAAGCTCTTGAGCATTTACTAAGGGGTTGTCTCCCTTAGATTCTAGCAATGAGATGAGTGCTTTCTGGTAGACTTCAAAGTCTAGCTCATCAATGTGTGACTCGAATGCCCAAGAGAGCATCTTCTTGGTCTGGGGTATGTGCCATCCTTTTCAAAAGACCCCATGGCTAGGAGCCTTTCCATGGGTATGGTGCTTTGGAACCATGTGCACATAACACCTTCTTTGTGTCATCCACATAGCCCATTATCTATCTCTGTTTTATATCTAGAGTTCTCTACTTGAGCACATGCCCTTGGGGAAGCTAACTATCAGAGTGGGGCCTCCTAGGCTGTCATGTTCCTTTTCAACACTCTCCTCCTTCCCTTCCTTAAGCACTATGTCCACGTTGTGCTCTAACTCTTGGTCTATAAGGACTTTGAGCATCTTTTTCACTTCTCACTCTGCTTATCTCAGTAATCTACTCTTTTGTAAGGCTTATGGCTCCCTGCTCCTTGGCATCCTTCTCATCTACCTTCATGTCTTTTGGTGCCTTCCTCATCTTGTGCACCCTTGCCACAAATACAAACTCTTGCTTCTCCTCTCCACTTTCTTCCTCGAGTCATAGACACTAAACACATGTGGCTCTTTGTCCTTCTCAGGCTCTTCTTCCTCATCACCACCTCCTTCACTCTCATCTTCTCCTTCTCCCAAGTACTTCTCCAAGCTATCGGTTGCCTCTGAGTCAGCTTCTTCATCCACCCTCTACTTCTTCCTGAGAGGTGGCTTCTGATCAGGAGATTTGGCCTTCTCTTCTTCCTTTGGTGATTCTTCCATGGTGGTGGGTTGCTCGGGTGCCTCTACTTCTGCATCTTCTCCTTCACTGGAGACTTCTTTCTCCATATGTAGGTGCTTGGCTTGGCACTTGTAGATGGCATGCTCACTGTCTGAGTAGTCGGCACACTTGGTGCTCCTTCCTCTCCTCTGCCTCTCTTCTTAGACATTGGCTTCTTCTTTCCCAAGGGGTCTTCAGGTATGGAGATTTCATTCTCCAAATACATGCCCTTTTTGAACTTCAGGCCTTTATGCACATGTACACACGCATCGTGGATCCTCCGATGGGAAGCATCATCGGCCTAGTCATTTGGATCTCATGTGACACATACTTCTCTATGTATGCATGCTTACCACTAGGGGTAATTCAGCTTCTTCCTCATCTCCCTGTGTTCCCGGTCTAACCTTCCTAGTTCTAGCCTTAGCTTCTTTGATTCTTTAAATCTGTTTACTCCCACTTGGAAGTATTGGGTAGTGAACATGAAAAGGAAGCTTGCACCAAGGGCTCCATGATTCATCAATAAGCTTGAATCTACCCAAGCAGTAGTGTTGGTACACCATGAACTTAACTTCTCCCTCAGTGGCTGCTGGGAGTTGTTCAGGGATCCTCCACTCTACCCCAAATGCATTCCTCAAGCACGTATACCACTTTTCCAGCCACGCTTTGTGGGGAGCCATCATTGTATCACAAGCATACTTCTCAAACCTCTTCGCGGGTGAAGGGTCTTGGTTGGTACTCCCACAAACTTGTCGAGGCATCCGACACTCCAATTTCTATGAAACACTATGGTGAGCAAGACATTGCCAAAGAGGATCATGTCCCCTTCCTTCACGCACTTAACAATCTCCTCTGCAATGTACATGGATAAGTTGTATATCGTCCCCTCTGTAATCTTCTTGCTAGACATGTAGCCAAGGTTTGTTGACCTGCGTCCATCTTTCTTGGCCATTCAACTTAGTCACCAGATGCGCGGCCATCTTCATAATGGGGTCCTTGATGTCTAAATATCATAGTACCATGACCCTTTCTTGCATGCATACTCAGTGATGGTCTCTTGAATAGCCTCCTTGTCACCAAGGTCATCTTCTAGGCTATCTCCCTCACATATGAGGCCTATAAATTGTGAAATCAACTGGGGAGTCACGCACATCTGCACCCAACAAAGTGGAAATAGTCTTCATGCACCCAGACATCAACCACTGGTACAAGTGATCTAGCTTCCCAAAATAAGGCAACTCATAGAGTTACAACAGCCCTACCTTTCACCAATTTAACCTTAACGTCATCATCATATATGGGAAAACCTTCAGGTGTTCACTTGTTGGTGGGGCGTACCAATTCCAATGCCATTTCTTTCTCTATGGTGTTTGTGTGGTGATTATAGTCACTAACAGGTATGCTTCTCAAGTGGGATTCCCATTCCTTTCCCATCACATCACCCCATCTGGGTATTGCATCTCTGCATACCATTCTTCATTTGTGTCTACTTTGGGTTCTGGTTGTTTAGCCTTAGCTTTTCCCTTTCCTTTCTTGGGTGCCATGGTCGAGGTATTTTTATCACTCCTACCCTCTCTTTGTTACTCTGTCTTTCTTCTCCCAACCTTCGATCTCGATCTATCCATGATATAACTCTTCTAAACCCATGCCCTAGTTTTTCAAACCCTAACTTGGATAAACTCTTCACAAGACAACCCTTTTCAACTCCTTCCATGCCCATGTAATTCCTTTTGGTTCACAATCTCAAACTGGCTCTTCACATTTTAATCACACAGATCTTCCACTCGATCGAATCTGAAAACCCTAGTTTATAACACTTGCTTATATCTCCAACTCTTCATTTTCACAAAGTAAAAATGAGAGTGCCCCGACCCTTTATTTATAGTTTTTCCTTTTTTTGATCATTAAATGCTACTTTACCTACCCCCATACTTTGTTCATTTAATGTGGATTTTTCAAACAAAGTCCATCTTCAGCGCCTTCACTCACGTGCCCTTCTGCATGAAAACTTCTCCAACCTTCTAGCGCACCAAACCAACCAACTTGACAGGAGACTCTTGCACGTGCTTAACCTACACTGAAGGCACTTCTTCTATCTAGATTCTTGCTTTCACCTACCTCATGTTTTTTTAACTATGCTTCCTTTTCCTTTGTATGTGGGATCTACTAGTAGCTTTATCCTGGCACCAACCATTCTATCTTTTCTCTTCATCTACCTCTTTCAACTAGGGCTACACAACAAGGCTCTTCACACAAACTTCCTTGGTACTTTAATCACGTGCTTCTTCACTTTTCTCCACCCCACACTTAAATGATGCATGGTCCTCTGCACTCACAAATTCTCCAAAAATAGCAATAAGGTTACCGGTGCCCAAGGCAAAAAAAAAAAACAACAACGTGAAAGGAAACACAAGAAAGGAAAAAAAGCATAAAGGAAACTTCTAAACTAACTGGAAAAACTACCTTATTTACAAACACCAAGAAGACTTATTTATAGTAGGGCTTCAGCCTACTTGCCATTGAAGTGTCTAGGAAACTTCATCCCATCCAGCACTTATAACTAGCATGCGCCCAAATCAAGGATGTATGAAATTGTGTAGGGACCCAACCAATGGACTTTCAACTTTCCAGGATGGCGCAAAAACTTGGAATCATATAGTAACACCATCTGCCCAACCTCAAACTTCTTGTTTCTAATATGGTGATCATGCCAAGCCTTTTGCTTTTCCTTTTCCATTGTTTGGCTCCATCGGGCAAGTGATCATCTCTCATCTAGTTTCATTAGTTCATCAATTCTTTCTTCCAGACTTGTTCATCGGCTAATCCTCCTGCATGCGCTATTCACAGAGAAGGTAACATAAATTCAACTAGAAAAAATGGCTTCCATGCCAAACACCAATTGAAAAGGTGTGGCTTTATTTAGTCTTTTATACGTAGTCTGTAAGCCCATAACACTATTGATACTTTGTCATCCCAATCTTGTCTTCCAACATCACAGATTTTGGTCAAGGTATGACTCAATATTTTGTTGAATGCTTCCATGGTTCCATTTGCTTGTGGGTGATAGGGTAGTCTTGTGATGAGCCACCATGAACTCTGATAATAGGATCCTCACGGTCTCATTCAAGAAAATGTGTACCCCTATCACTGGTCAAACTCAATGGACATCCATACCTCATGATAATGTTCTCCCATAAGAACCTTGCCATTGTTGTTTGCATGTGTAATCTTTAGTTGGGGCTGCCTCTGCCCACCTTGTGAGATAATCCATGCAAGTGATGACATAACGTGACCCAGTCCTACGCACTTTGTTGGTGCAATAGGTCCCACAAAATCTATCACCCATTTTTTGAAAGGCTCCATGCTAGGGATAGGGCATAAAGGCATTTCATCTCTCCTTCTGGTTTTCCAATGCACTGATAGTGGTCACATGCTTCTGATAATCTCTACTGATCCTGTGTATGAGGTTTCCCCATAATCCTACCATTAATATCTTGCATGGGTGGCATCACCTACGTAATGCCCACCCACACTTCCTCCATGTGTGCTTCCTCCATGATGGCCAGGTGCTCATGCTCTAACACACACCTGCGTAAAACTTCATCACATCCCAATTTGTATAAGTCTCCACTAATCAACATGTAGGGCATGGCGTGTATGGCCAACTACTTCTTTTCCAATGCCTTCATTCCATCCGGTGCCACACCTTCTTTTAAAAATACTGCAATCTCCTCCAAATCCGAGGGCACGTGTGCCAACCTAAATAGTTGGGCATCTGGCATTTGCTTCCTCAATACTTTGCACATCCTCTCCTGAATCAATCCTTGATAGATGATCGGGTCCCATAGTTTATTTTTTTAGGGCTTCACTACTGATGGTGAATTCAAACTCTTGAAACAACAACACCCATCGACATATGCACCCTTGAAGAATGGGCTTGTTTACTAAATACTTTAATGCCATGTGGTTGGTGTAGAATACAAAGGGTGTTGCTAGTAGATACTTGTCTAAACTTGAAGAGCACATAGATCATTGACAATGCCTCACTCGGTAGTGGTATAATTCTACTCTGTTGGTGTTAACTTCTTTCTCACAAAAATAGAGAGAGGATGATCAACATCCCTCACTGGTTGTGCAAGCACTTTTTCTCAATGGTTCTGAGGCATCTACATGGACATGGAAGGGCTTGTCCCAAGAGGAAAATGTAAAATAGGCATGGTAATAAGCCTATCTTTTAATGTATCAAATGCCCTCTGCTGCCTCTCCCCAATGGAAGGCACTTTTGTGTCTAAGCAGCTCCTCTAAAGGCATGGTGATCTTGGCATATCCCTTAATGAATTTCTATAATAGCTTATATGCCCAAGGAATCCATGCACTGTGCTCTGCTAGTAGGTTCCCTTAACCCCACAATAACTTAACCTTAGCGGGATCTACCAGCAAGCCCTCCTTACATATGATATGCCCCAATAGAGTCCCAAAGGGAGTAGCAAACACACATTTCTTAATGTTGAGGGATATCCTCAACTACCTACACCTTTCAAACATTAATCTCAAGTTGTCACAATGGTCCTTAACTAGACCATATATTGTCCAATCATCCAAATAGACCTGAAGAAATTTATGGATGAAGTCCTGGAATGCTTGCACCACTATGCGTGAAAAAATAGCAGGCACATTCTTCAACCCAAAGGGCATGACCATATATGCAAAACTTCCCCACTCGGTGGTGAAAGTTGTCTTCTTCTGGTCCTCCTTTGCAATCCGGACTTGGTGGTATCCTAAAAATCCATCCGTAAAGGAATAGATTTCACACCCAGTGACTCCTTCCAAAATTTCTTCAGTGAAGGGGGTTGGAAATGGATCAATGACACAAACTACATTCAATTCCCTATAGTCCACACAAATCCTAATCCCCATCCTTCTTGATGTTGATTACCATCGGACTTATCCATTCGATTCTTCCACTGCCTCAATGATCCCAGAAGCTATCATCTTTGTCTATCTCCTCCTTAACCTTCACACAAATTGGGATTCATCCGGTAGGGCCTTTTTCTAACCGGGCGCACACCATCCTTTAGTTTATCTTCATCTCCCCCAAGGAATGGTGAACACCTTTGAGCTCATGGTACCCACATGGGAATAAATCCTCAAATTCATGTAGTAGATCAATGATCTTTGATACTTCCTTCTCTTGTCCAGTAATCCCCAATAATAGCTTCCTTAGGTTCTTCTTCTTGAACCGATGTTAACTTTCTTCATCTTTAAAGGCTCATGGTAGGCATGTGCGTGAGCATCTGCACTGTCCACTACCTCACGCGTTCCTACAGAATGGCTAACATCTAAGCTTTCGATTCCTCTCCATCAATCACATATACTAACTTTCCCTTCTCTTTTTCCAAACACACACTCAGTATAACTCTTCTTGCTTCCTCAATTTCTTCAAAGCACACCTCCAATCCTGGTTCACCTAATAATTCTAATAGCCTATCTTCCATTCTGGCACTATCCCCCATGGTAAGGCACTTGATACCCTACAAGGCCTTATCAATCGATGGCTTGGTACTCCGATACTCAAAGGTTTGAATAAGGTCAGCCCATGAGCTCTTGCCAATTCCTTGTCTAGGCGGCGTGTCTCAAATGAATGTACCATGCACGTGCACAACCCTACAGTGTAGAATACAACTTGTGCACCCAGAGGGATGGTGGAAAAGCTTCTGCACCTTCTCTCTAGACCCGTTCACACTCTGGATATGGAAAGAGGTGGGCTCCTTCCCATGGTACTCCTTGATGATGGTGGGTACATTACTTCTAGAAAATCTGATAGAGAGAGCAATTCTTACCTCGCGCCACTCTAAAAGGCTCTCTGATGTGTGGCCCACCAATGAGCTTGTTGCCAAGCAAGACATAACTTAACATCTCCCTCTGTTCCTTCTCATTCTTCCATTGAGCTTCTACCTCCTGCAGAAAGATCTCAGGGAAGGCTCCTCCTGAATACTTGGGTAGTTCTTTTCCTCCAAGGCACCTAACAGTGTGCACCTTTGTTACCTTGGTCACCGACCCTCTCAACTACCATCCCATTAATTCATAAGTTCCATGCACCCAATTGTCACAAGCCAGACTGGTGGTATCACTTACTGACTGAGCATCTTCAAACTGGATAACTCCATTAGTAGGGTGTACCATCTCAGGGTCTCTAATTGAGCACACATAAATTTTGTCTAGAACTTCTTCTCCCAATGGTTCAATATAGGGTGTCGACTTCCCATCAACCAGGGGTATAATGACCCATTCCTCTTTGTTCTCAAAGCTGATGTACCCTTTGTTGAACCGAAGGTCCACATTATTCTTGTAACACCAAGGGTGCCCAAGTAGTGCTGGGAAATTGTCCACCTCGGTGAGCACCAAGACTTCGAAGTCCCCAATAAACTTGGCTCCTGAATAGTAATAGTTACATCCTTCAAGACACCGATGGGCATTGCCTTAGTCTTGTTTTCCATATACAACACATTCGAAGATGGTTGTAATGTAGGTCTTCCCATCTGATGCCATGCATCCAAAGTCAGAACATTAACCTCCACACCAGTGTCAATGAGTATATTGTTGAGGAGCCATCCATCTACAACTTGCATTCAATGTAATCTCCTTGTCATAGTCGAGGCTGTGAGGGGAAGGTTCACGTGCAAGACCTATCTCTCATGCTCTTCTCTCGGTGTGTGGTACCTTCTCTCTCAAACTAGGATCTAGCAAAGGAATGATGTTCTCCTACCTTAGCATTTTACACACCTCCTTGACCTCATCCAGGTCATCCTTTTGTGCCTCGATTCTCCTTCCTTGTTCCTCCTTTCTAGATTGCTCCTTTAGACATTGGATCTCCCCTTGTAAGCTTTGAATAACATCCATGGTGTCCTGATATATCTCCTTTTGATGCGTGGGGTCTGGATACTTTCCATGAATGACCTCTTCTCTTGAAACCAGGGTCTTCTGTCTTGGTACCTCTCTTGCACGTGCATGGCTTCTACCCTTGTTGTTACCAAGACAGGCTCCAAACCTTCATCCCATGTTACTTGAGGCATCCATTATATGTCTTCCTTCTTGATGTTGACCATCACAGTGCCTTTGTCCTTCCAGTGTTGCTTGATTCATATGCTCAAATAATTCTGGGCACTCCTCATACTTATGCTTCTTTCCACACCACGAGCACTGTAATAGGTCTGGGCACTCACGCTTATAATGTTATGTAGATCCACAGTTGAAACATGTTCCACACGGGAACTCACTTCTTCCTCCATGGTTACCTCATCCATGGAATCCTCCTCGAAAACCTCTTCCACGCATGCCCCCATCTGCGCGCTCCTCATAATGGTGATCATCATTTTTAGAACCACTTGGAATGCTTGGTTTGGCATACCCCATGATCAATGGCCTCATGGATCTGATCAATGAGCCTACAGTCCTTCATATCATGGGTTGTGGAGGTGTAAATTTTGCAATAACAAGATACATTCTTCTGATCATGCATGCTTGTGTAAGGGACATCTACTTGCATCATGGTCCCCCCATGACAATCTCACAATCTACTATCATCACGTACCACCATCCTCCTCGGGAAATTAT
Source organism: Taxus wallichiana var. yunnanensis (assembly GCA_018340775.1). Lineage (NCBI taxonomy): Eukaryota > Viridiplantae > Streptophyta > Pinopsida > Cupressales > Taxaceae > Taxus > Taxus wallichiana. Next base: position 54,900,483 of record CM031239.1, read on the forward strand.
CCTTAACGTGCCCCTCTATTTCACAATCCATGCACCATAAACCACTTGCGAGTCTCATGGACTGAGTTCATGAGATAATTTTTCCAACTTGTTTGGCCATAGCAGCAATCTGAGCCTCTAAGAATGGGCTAACACTAGTATCAATACTACCAACAGCCTCGGCGTGCAAGGTAGCTTCCAATGCTTCACGTGGATCTGTAAAAGTTTTATGAGACAAGGCCCTTCTAAAAGGGGTGATCAATCCTCCAACAAACCACTTGTGCATGTTGAGAAGGATGGATATCATATGATAATTTAGACAAGAGAGTTTTAAAATGTGCATCATACTCTCACACTCTCTGCCATTCCTTGTTGAATCTCCTTCAAAGCACTAATGCTTTTCTACTCAAACTCAGGAATGTGGAACTCTGCCAAGAATGCATTCTTTAAAGTAGTGTAGTCCACCACCATTTGATGAGGGTCATACTTTCTATACCAGCTATGTGCATGCCCCCTTGCAACGTGGTTGTAAATTGACTAGCCTTTCATTCTGGGGTTGTGATACCCTTTGCGTGCCATAGCAGTTCACACTTGTGAACATGTTCCACAACATCTTCAATGCCCCTGTAATCTAGGAAAATGTAGAGACATTTCAAAGAATACTTGAGGTGGTGGTTGGGGTCCTTGTCCTGAACCAGAGCCTTGGTTCCCTCTCGGTGTTTCTTCCACCACCTGATCCACCAGTCCACCGGGTCCTGTACCTCTAGAGCCACCAGATCCACCAGAACCACTGGGTCCAATAGGGCTGTAGGAGCTGTGCCAAGTGCTCCCATGGTCCCACTAACTATGCATGTGACCATGTCTGTGATAGCACCCCACTACCACTACTTTGTCTCCCACGCCACTCCCTGATGTGAGACCAAAAGCTTGTACACTTGCCCCTTGTCCAAAAAATCCTCTGAATACTGGAATATGTGCAGCCATAGAAGAAGGAAATGAAAAATTGTATCTCCTAGGCATGGATCTGTCTCTTCCACTAGTTTCAACTGGATCAATACTTCTTCCTGGTTTGGGAAAACCAAGCACCAGGGCTCGGTCACTGGGTGGGTTCAGATATGTGCCAATGACTCTCCTTTCTCCATGTGATGAGCTCTCACCAGAAGCCAAGGGGTCTCCCTTACACTTTCCAAGATGGGGTAGCATAGACTGCTCAGGTTCCATCCTCTGCATGAACCTCAACTCCTTCCCATAACGTCTGTCTCCATAAATCCATCACACTAGCAGCCTCACATCATCTAGCAATCTCCCTTTCACGTGCTTCACTATACTTGAGCCATCTTTCTTCCCTCTCCTTCTCTGTCATATCATCTTCCATCTTCCTCCACCCGAGCTTCCTTACCCAACACTCAAAATGGTTTAGCCGGCCATTGGGAGCACCTCTAAACTCATGGTAACCATCAATATCTTCATAGCTAGAGGAATAACATGTAGAAACATTCCTCTAGGTTCTCATAAAATTCAAACTCAGCAACCTCTGGAAAGAATACGTAGAAATGGCATATTCAGTGTAGCTAGCTAGTACTCCTCTCCACCAATGATCTACAACATGGGTCCACGTCATATCTACATCCTGCAACCTCTGGTAGTCTTCTTCGGTCCATATCCATGATCCATAATGCCAACTTGATCTAGATGCATAGGCTGAAAGCCATCCATATAACTCTACTGGGAAGCAGCGAAAAAAATGTCTCATACAGATCATGGTAGAGGTTCTCTTCTACCCATCTACATGTATTAAACTTAGGTCTAGTGTTGAATCTCTGAGAAAATTCATCCTCCATGCTCTTGAACCATGATTCAACATTTTCCAATGTTAACCGATCCATCATTACTCTTTACACAGATCATGATGCATGTTATATCCCACTACAACTTTGAAAAGAGGTCCCAGAAATGGAACCAAGATGTAGTCATTTTTACTCCTATCACAAAAGGAAGAACCCCATGCACCGGCCTATCACCCAGTAGAAGTTGAGCACTCACCCGAGGCACGCACGCGGGTGCCGAGTCTCTCTTTTATGTGAGTTTAGTGGGAAGCATTATCTATGATTAGTGTAAGAGTATTTAGGAAAGAAGTTGAGACATACAAGAACCATAGGGCTCAGAATGGCCTCCAGATCCTTGCAGTCACTTCAGACCAAGTGCTTTAATAGATTCCAGAACATATACTATAACAAAAAGAAAGATACAACCATTCATTCATATCATGAAAGGAAAGAGAACTCATATGAATGAAATATACATTAAACCCATTGATATTCATATCTATTTATAACAGGTAACCTCAATATATTCATTGATTCATTACAGAGTGTCACGAGAGAAGCGGACCGCGAGTCATGCATCATCCTTTGGACGTATGTAGCTAAGCTAACAAAAAATAAAAATAACAACTCCATGCTTAGTACATCCTTTCCTGAACTAGAATATCCACTCACAACAATCCTGTAGAGCTTCTCTCACTCTCTAACCCACTATTCCCTATGTATATCTCCAATGATATATCCTTCTTTTGTGTGTATATATCTCTCTATCTTTATCTTTTTCCCATGGCAGGCACTTGTATTTATCACTTTCCCGGGCTGCCAACTCACCTTGCCACACCCTCGATCCATCACCAAGTGTCGAATGTGGTCCTCCATGTGAGCATGTTCCTTCAAGCCTGAGCTCTCCATTCCATCTCATGATGATCTTCTAGAAGATTCCATCGGGGCATGCTCTTTCTGGACCGATCACGCTTTTCATGTGTTCTACCTTGGGTGCTCAATTTGGCTAGGCATGTGACTTGGACTTGAGAGACCCCATTTGAATGATTTTGTCCTGTTCTCGAATGAGTTGGGATGAAAACTATCAAAGGAGGGCATATTCCAATCTTTTCCCAAGGTGACTTTTGTAGCGTAAAATTTGACAAAAAGATAGAATATTCAGACCTAACTTAGAGAGAATCGACAAGATCGGTTGAGAATTTTTTCTCTACTTGACATTACTTTAACAACAATCTAGTGTGGACAAACTTAGAGAAGTATGCTTGTAGGTTTTCAAAATCACTAGGATTTAACCCTAGTAGTTTGTTTTCCAACTCATGCGCTCTCATGTCATCTTGTTTTCCAAACATTTTATCTAATGTTTTCCACTCGAATTAGGTGTTTCAAATGACTCAATGTGGAAGAGAAATTCAGGAGAAACAGACATGCAAAGAATACCTAAAGCTTCATCACTACGGTTTAACCACTTAGATTTTTCAGGGTCATTGTCTAGTTCAGTCTCAGTTCCCATGGTGATGCGGAATAACCCTTTACCTCTTAGTTTCATAATCATTTTTGATCTCCACTCGAAAAATTTGAACGGTGTAAGCAAAGGAAGTGAATAAGCATCCATTGTGAAGAGAGAGAGAAGGAATGCAGAAAATAATCACAACCACCCAAGACAATATAGAAACCCCCACTTTCGACACTTTATAGTTAAGTGTGTTGGATACAATCAGGTCCAAGTGTGCATCTTGAAATAGTTGGTAACTCGCCTTGCAATCAGTAAATAACGTAAAAGAGAGGAGACCACAATCATGTTTCGTGGAGCACAACAAAGTGACACCGTAAACAAGCACAACGTGCAAAAAACATGAAAAGAGGCAAAATCAAATCTTGGTTGTAAGAAAAAGTGTCTCATGTGGTAAAGGATACCCTTGCTACAAATCAGGGCGGATGTGCTCACTAGTCGTAAGCAATAATAAGGGTAAATACAAGTTTTACACAAACTTAAGATGTGTCCCGATGATCTTCAGAATGCCAGAAAAGTGCTCGGAAGGCAAAAAGGTGCTTGAGTGATACTTTGCATACTTGAGTGCATGATTAGTAAAAAATAAAAATAATGCCTACAAATTACAGCTTTTGAAACGTCCAAATTGGCTAATTTTAGAGCTATTGGATATTTTTTTTAAATGAAAATTTAAAGTTAATTTTAAAAGAAGATTTTAATTATTTTACTAATCAAGAAAAGAGAGATCATAATTAATAGAAATATATTTAATTACAATTAAATCTAATTAATTATGAATAGAAACTAATTAAGATCTATTAAATGAAATCTTAATTAAAAAATAAATATACTTCCCCTTTTTCAAAAAAATTAGAAACACCCCCCAAAAAAATTCCCACCAATTTTTTTTTTTTTAAAAATTACCAAACTTACTAAAAAAATTATTAACTTACCAACTGGCACATGGCTCAGTGGTAACCGTTGGAGGTGGAGACCATTCGGGTGGATTCTGAGTTGGGTAGAGGATCCCACATTGGGTGGAGACTGCTGAGAAGGCTTGGCACACGAGGAGGAGCTCAGGAGAGCCGTTGGAGATGGTGACTATGTGGAGGATGAGCCTAAGATGGAGACAAGGCTCAGAGGTGGAGTTCATGAGCATAGCGGTGAGTGTGAGCTAGAGCCGATGGCATGAGTAGTTCGACAGAGGAAACTACGTAGAGAAATATCAACAAATCATCTAGGCCAAAAAATGACTCAAGCATAGGAAGCTCGGCTACATAAACAAACCGCATCCAAACACAGAGAAGACTCGACTTGAATTTCCAAAGAATGACTCATCCACACAATGCAAGGGTTGAAAATGAGCGAGTTGAGATTAAACACGGGCCAAAAAGACTTCAACCGAGCCAAAAGACCTTGATGGAGAGGAAGGATTCAGCCAGAAAGAGAAGAGAAGCTTGGTGAGGGGCTCGGTGGAGAGCAATGAACCAAGACACCAAACTTCAAACCTATAATTTTGAACCTGAATTTCTACAAAACCACCATGCAAACACATAAGAGAGACCAAAAACAGAGATCTAAAAATTTTCAATTTAATAAAAAATTAAAAAACTAGAAAATAACCTCTATTTTAACTTATCTACCAGATTTAGCTACAGTTAGCTAAATGTAGCTGTAAAACCCCTAAAATCTCAAGGAGATACTTGCACATGCACGAAGAACACAACAAAAATGAAACAAATTTCCAAGAACAATTTGTTAAATATGTTAGTAATAAATTTCCATAATATAATGATCAAAAAACTTGCACGAGGAGTAAAGAAACGAAACCAAGAGTAATCACAACTCAAATGATGAATGCACATTTACCCAATCTCATCTTTGATGCCATGAAAGAGTTTTTAAGAATCTAATCAAAAACTATGCACCATAAAGTAGTTTCACTCAAACAGATCGTGATAGCTCCAATGTAACCGCAAGGATCAATTAACAATGGAAGAACTTTCTCAAAAGCTTGCACATAGAGGAAAGATAGTGAAGTGTCTTGCAATGCTCATAAACATCAAGTGAAGGAGTACATATAGGGTGTTGAGTAATCCTAGTGCATGACACATAAGAAAACCCTAAACCTAACCCATGTAAGATGACCTTCCATATGTGAGTGGAGGACACATAGGATCCCACACACCAACATAAACATGTTGTCATTCCTATTAAAATTGGTGTTAAATTAGATCTCAAACCTCCATGTGCTAAATTTAATCCTACTTTATATAGACAACTAGTTGGTATTTTAATTTATTTGACTATTACTAGCCCAAATATTTCATATGTAGTAGGATTTGTTTCTTGATTCATGTAGGATCCGTATGAGGATCATTGTAAAATGGAAAAAAGAATTATGAAATATGTTAAATGAACAGCTTAATTATGGTTTATATCATTTTTCTTGTGATGATGCAAAATTATTTGGGTATTGTGATTTTGACCATGTTGGTTATGTTATAGATCAAAGATATACTTCGGATATGTTTTCAAGTTGGGTGCAGTGTCCTCACTTGGAGTAGCAAGAAGCAATCGATGGTTTCTATCTCTTGTAATGAAGTAGAGTATAGAAGTGTTATGGAAGTAGTAAAGAGAGTCACGTGGCTGAAAATAATATTGAATGAATTCCACATGGGTATCAAAGGAAGCACTACTCTTTCTTTTTACAATCATAGTTGCATTGTTATTGCAAACAATCCAGTTTAGCATTAGAAAATGAAGCATATAGAAGTTCATATGCACTTTATTCGAGAGAAAGTCTTAAATGGTGGTATTGATCTCAAGCTTTGTTCAACTGAAAATCCAGCTTGCAGATATTTTCATGAATCCACTGAGTGTTGTGAAGTTTTTCAAGTTTCATGCCTTGTTAAGCCTTTCTAAGTTGTCATTGAGGGGGAGTGTGCATGACAATGCCACCTATTAAAGGCCTATTGTAAAATCCCTATACTTCCTCCTTTTTTTAAAAGATCATTGTATGTGAGTCTTATATAAATGATAATGTCATGTGAGTTCACTTGTAAAACCTAGTGAAGAATTAGTTATGGGAATGCCTTATTTTATACAAGGCTCCATAATTTCTTGTAAGTCTTCATATGTAAAGCACGTATCCTTAAAAACATTTGTATGATAAATTTGTATGATTTCCATTATATGGGAAGATCTCTATGATTTCCTTGTTTACATACTAGCCTAAATCATTAATGATTTATGGATTTGTAAATCCTTTTGTAGAAAAATGTAATTTGGCATGTTTTCCCACTTAACATTAAGGGGAGTGTTGGGGAAATAATGTCAAGTGGGGATACCATTTAGGTGGACCACCACTTCACACCCCATGTTTAAAAATTTTATTTATAAACTTTAGTTGGTCCCCACATTTGATTAAATCATTTGTATTTAATTATAAGAGTGAAACGGTGTAACCAATTCACCCGCTCTATTTAAATAGGGTGATCCCTAGTGGGATTCTATATTATTAATTAGATGATCATTGCAAGTATCATATGCATTGATTAGGATATAATTTTAATTGTGAAGTTGTGAGAGTATGCGAAATATTTAGTATTTCGGCATTGCATTACACTACAATTTTTTTGTGGTAGACCCTGAGAGGAGGTGGAAGTGTTGGGTAAAACTTGTATGTAAATTCTAATAAAGGGAAGTGATTTTTTTGGAGTAGATTTTTACCTTGTGGTTTCCCCCACTATAAATATGGTGTTCTGTGTTATGCATTATTTATATTTATACTATTTTACTTTACATAGTTATTATGCGTATATATTTTTGATTAAATTGTATGTGTGCATATTCGCATAAACCTATAATCCTTGGAAATAATGGATTAATGATTATGAATTACTCATGCATTTATCATGTGTAATTATAACATAGTATCAGAGCTGGTGGTTATGCTTGTGCAGGATAGATTTCAATGTTTTTGATTCGAAAGTGTGAAGAAACTTGATTTTTTCAAAATTTTGAAACCCAAGGTGTTTATCTGCCGACTTCAAGTTTAATCAAGTTCAAAACTCCAATTCATTCCAAAATAATGAATATTGGATGATTATTTTGTCATATCTTTCTTGTGCATCCGTTTTTAGCTCTCTCTACCATTTGTGTGCATAGATCTACTTTTTCCTCCATCTCGTGACCTTTTTCTATGAATTTATAAGGCCTTCACCAAAAAAATCTTGGTCTTGTGAGGATTATTTGAATTATTCATGATTTTTATAATTATTTTATAGTTGTGCAACTTATTTGAATAATTTGCAGCCTTATTTTAATCTTATGCAAATTTTCTCAATCTTCCAAAGATTTTGTCTATCGTCTGGGGATTTTCCAAGTCTTTCACATATTTTCCAAGTCTTCCACAAATTTTTCAAGTATCCTATGACTTTTTAGGATTGTGTGGCTTTTTTAGTCTCCCGCATCTTTTGCAAAGTCTTCTCGCATGTTTTATACTTGCAATGTTCTTTTAGTTATACATGGCTTTCCTTAGCTTTTTAGGCTTGTGTAGATTTATTTGTCCTACGGTTTTGTCTTTTCCTGGGTGGACTTCAAGTTATATTAATTTTTTTTTTCATTTTGTGGCTTTGAGATCCACAAAGTTCTTTTCCTTTGAAGAGTGCGATTTTTACATGTTTCCTCACCGACGTGTGTTGACTCTGCGCCACGTGTTTACCTTCTATTTGATTACGTGGAGGTCCCTCTTTTTTCCGCCTCATACTCTAAAATGTATTCTTTCCTTGTCTTTTAGATCCCATTGTTATGTGGTTTTTGACCTAGGTTTTCTGCAAAACACTAACACTTCAAGCATCTATAGAACACTTTTCCCGTGTTCCATGGCTTTCAAAATTTAAAAAAATATAAATTTTTAATCTCCACTTTCGGCCTTCCGCAGCTTGTTGTTTATGTTTTCAGCCTTCCTCCTTGGTTCTTGAACTTTGTTTAGATATTTTCATCAAGTTATGATCCTTTTTATTTGAAATTGTAATCCGTTGTATTATGTTTTTCATACTACGGTTTCCTGTAACTTTTGAAAAACCCTCCTAACACTCTATTTTTCAAAATTTTCTACATTTTTATTAAAAATGGTCGAACTACTATTTTTCAATGGATAAATCTCAATTATTAAATGGGAAAAATTACAATATTTAGCGAGTTAGGTTAAAATCTTGTTTTATGGGTAGAAAATTATGGGATCTGGTCACTAGTGTAGAGAAACGACCACCTAAAGAAAGCAAGAAAATCCTTAAAATATAAGCTCCTTCTCCCAAATATCTCAAGAAACCCTATCAATTCTATTACAGAGCATTGAAACTAATTTTTTGATGCATATAGGACATATGGACTCTCCTGTTGATACTTGGAAATAACTGGAAACTATGCATGAGGGTATTTGCCTCTATAAGATAATTAAGCTCATTATGGAACCGATTACGACTCCCATGAAAGCGGGTGAAAAATGGTTAATTTTCTAGCAATAATAAAAAAATTAAAGCACGCTTAGATGGATGTAATTTTTAATTGTTTCAGGATAAGCTACTTTATTTTATCATTCAAATAAATATCCATGAAAAATTTCGGAACTACATCTCCATTCTCAAATCTAAATATTAAAATTAAATTGATTTACATGATTTGGACACCCTTTCCTTGCTTTTGATTTAAGAAGAAAATGTTAGGGAAAAAATTGACTCAAAAGATAATGCCTCTCGTGGCATTCTCCTCTCGAATCGTAAACCCTCTTAAAATTGAAGTAATATCAATCATAATCGAAACCAAAGCTTAATTTAAATCTAATCCTAACTCTAATTATGTTAAGAATAGTCAAAATTCCAAAGTGAAATTCAATGACACATGTAAAAAATGTGGAAAATTTTGTCGTAAGGAGTCCGATTGTCAAATGATATCAAACAAATTTGTAAAAAATGATAAATTTAACAATCAAAAGAAGGATCAATCAAAACCAAAATAAAAATCATGCAAATAATGTTGAACAATTTATTGCCTTCTATACTACACTCTTAGTTTCAAATGAAAACGAATGGATCCTAGATAGTGGTACCTCTAGGACCATGACCTACACTTGTAATATCCTCGTAGGTGTTGTAAAATGTGAGGAAAATATATATCTAGGGGAAAATTCTATCATTCGATCTGAAAGTTGTGGGAATGTTAAATTGAAAAATGGAATAATTAACAATGTCTTATACATTCCTCATTTGAAAAAGTACATTTTATCTTTCTCTCAATTAACTAAAGAAAACTATAAAGTTGTTTTATTGTAAAATAAATGGTATGTGAAAAATGAACTTTGTAACATTATTGGTTCTCGATAATGATGTGTTTGTAAAATGTGAAAATAATTATATTATCATTATTGTCTTATACGTTATCGGTTCTACGCTTCACATCCAACTTCTACTTTCACTTTAGGGGCTCTTCATGTCACGTTGAGCCTATTTTTGATCCTCAATGGAAGGAAAATGTAGAGTTATGGGAAACCCTTAGCATTGGGGGTTTTCCTGATTTTATTCAGAGGATCAAGGGACACGACCAACACATTTCACTATAATTTGTGGAAAATTGGAAAGGGAGGAACATCCAAAGATAGAGGCGGAGATAATAATATCTCGAGAGCAGTTCATATATTTTATAACCGGGCTTAGCATACATGGCAAAAAGTTCTTTAGAAAAAAATTCGATAAAGAAGCTGAGGAAAAAATATTCCTTGATGATGGGGAACACCTGGAAATTAAGAAAGAAGGCATTGTTTGTGACTCAATTCCGAATCCCTTTGATGATGTAGCTTGTATGATGGTTCATTATGTCACTCTTAAGGGGTGGTTTTCTACAATTTTGCTTCATCACCTAGTGCTTTGCTAAATCATTTCAGGTGCGAGGCCAAGGTGAGTTTTTCTTACTACATCCTGCAATCTCTAGAAAAATTGGTTGAGTAAATTCAAGCTCATAAAAGGAATGTTTCATTACATTAAGGGATTATATATCTCATTCACTAGTATGTCATTTATGTTGTGGCCAATTATCCTCATCCCCCACTTGCCCCAACACCCCTCAACAAATAAGTTGTATATAATCCAAGAACCCCATGTATCACAATCATGTTATTGAGCCACCCCCCAAAAGGGTTCTTAGGAGTAGCAAAGGCAAAGGAGTCATGGCGGTTGATAGCTCCCCCACTATTATTGATGTCTGTGATTAGGACATTGTCCTAGAAAAATGAAATATCAAGTCGAGACTTTGAAAACACCGGAAGATAATGTTGTTTATCCATCTCAAGCCTCGTATAGGATTTTAACCCTTGCCACTAATTTGAAAACCCCGAAGATAAACATAACAAATTCTTATCCATCCATAGGGCAGTTCTCGACCTCATGCAAGTGCACATCCGAGAAAGTCTGTGATGTCAATGGAGTAATACCTCTGCATGGAAGAATGGGAAGCTCATCAAAAAGTTAAAAGCCTCAAATTGGGATCCAAACATCACTACTGCTTTGAACATGTACAAGGCAGCCATAATTTCTATCAAGGTCTATAATAAATCCATCAATTAGTGTCTGTGTTTTGATATGTTTAGTGCAGATGTTGTAATGTTGTTATGTTATCATTGTAGTTTTGTAGCTTTGCAATTTTGATCATAGTACATCTTACTATTGGCGGTGGCCCTTGCCCTAGTAATTTTTTAGTTCCATCTTTTGGCTGGGGTGTTGCCCCCTTCTTTTTGTTAGCCACTTTGCTCTATTTTGATTATCTTTTTTGTTGAGACTTTGGTTGTACTCTTGTGTAAGGTCCCTCTAAAACCTTTTACCATTAAATTAAAAACTATTGTCTAATACGTTGATGATTTTTGATTACTAGTAGTGATAAGAATTTAATTCTTAGAATCAAAGAAAGATTAAAAACATTTTGAAATGACTAACTTAGGTATGCTAAATCATTTTTTAGGCATGGTTATATTTCAGGATCATAAATCTATTATTGCATCTCAATCTCAATATTCTACTAATCTACTTAAAATATTTAACATAATTAACCAGTAAACTTGTTGTCATTCCTATTGAAGTTGGTGTTAAATTAGATCCTAAACCTGTATGTGCTAAATTTAATCCTACTCTATATAGACAACTACTTGGTAGTTTAATTTATTTTACTATTAATAGGTTAGATATTTCAAATGAAGTAGGAGTTTTTTCTTGATTCATGCAGATTTGTATGAGGATCATTAGAAAATGGTAAAAATAATTCTGAAATATGTTAAAGGAACAATTAATTATTGTTTATATTATTCTTCTTGTGATGATGCAAAATTATTTGGATATTTTGATTCTAACCATATTGGCAATGTTATAGATCAAAAATCTACTTCTGGATATTTTTCAAGTTGGGTGCAGGTGTCATCACTTGGAACAATAAGAAGCAACCGACAATTTCTATCTCTTCTACTGAAGCAAAGTATAGAAGTGTTATGAAAGCAACAAAGGAAGTCATATGGCTAAAAATACTATTGGATGAACTCCATATGGGTGTAAAAGGAAGCACTACTCTTCATTGTGACAGTATATAGTTGCATTACACTTACAAACAATCTAGTTCAATATCGAATACAATGAATCATATATAAGTTCATATGCACTTTATTCAAGATAAAGTCATAAATGGTGATATTGATCTCAAGTTTTGTTCAAATGAAGATCAAGTTGTAGATATTTTCACAAATCCACTGATTGATGTGAAGTTTTTAAGTTTCATGCCTTGTTAGGCATTTTTGAGTTTCCATTGAGGGGGAGTGTTCATGAAAATGCCACCTCTTCACAGCCTATTGTAAACTTCCTATAGTTCCTCCATTTTGTAAAATATAATTATATGTCAATGTTAAGTAAATGATCGCGTCATATGAGTTTACTTGTAAAAACCAATGAATCATTAGTTATGGGAATGCCTAGTTATATAAAAAGCTCCATAATTTCATGCAAGTATTCAAATGTAAAGCACGTGTACTTAGAATGTTTTGTATGGTAAATATGAATGATTTCCATTAGCGGGAAGATTTGTATGATTTCCCCTGTTTACATGCTAGCCTAAATCATTGATGATTTATGGATTTGCAAATCCTTTTGTAGAAAAGGTAATTTGACATGTTTTCCCCACTTAACATTAAGGGGGAGTGTTGAGGAAATAATCTCAAGTGGAAATACCATTTACGTGGACCACCACTTCACACCCCGTATTTAAAAAGTTTATTTATAAAATTTAGTCGGTCCCCACATTTGATTAAATCATTTGGATTTAATTATAAGAGTGAAACAGTGCAATTGATTCACCCACTCTATTTAAATAGGGTGATCCCTCATGGGATTGTATATTATTCATCGATGATCATTGCAAGTAACATATGCATTGATCAATACATAATTTTAATTGTGAATTTGCGAGAGTATGTGAAATATTTAGTATTTCAGCATTGTATTACTCTGCAATTGTTTTGTGGTGGACCGAGGAGGAAGTGGAAGTGTTGGGTAAAATCTGTATGTAAATTCTAATAAAAGGTAGTGCTTTATTTTGGAGTGGGTTTTTTTACCTTCGGGTTTTCCCCACTATAAATTTGGTGTTCTGTGTTATGCGTTATTTACATTTACAATATTTTACTTTACACAGTTATTCTACATATATTTATTTCATTAAATTGTATCTCTGTGTATTCACATAAACCTATAATCCTTAGAATTAATAAATTAATGAATATGAATTAATCACACATTTATCCTATGTAATTCTAACAGAGAGTGTCTTGAAAGAAAAATAAACTAAGACAGACACACTCAAACCTGCACATATTTTACATAGGGGTCGATGGTGTTGGAAATGAAAATTAACTAAGACATACATAATCGGCGCTACACAGTTTTTACATAGGAGCCGGTGGTGTTGGAAATGAAAATTAACTAAGACAGGCATAATTGGCTCTGCATGATTTTACACAAAGGCCAATAGTGTTGGGAAAAATTTATTTTGAGGGTTTTTCTTGATTTTTAAGGGCTAAAATGTGTTAGAACTATAATATTAAGTACATCATAATTTTTATTTTATAGTTAAATAATATAGAATAGTTATATTGAATAATTTTTAGTGCAATCGAAGAATTTATTAAGCCACATGTCATGCAGCGTTTCTAATCTCGGTGGAGTACCAGTAACTCTTTGGGCACGAAAAGGAATGCAAATAGACCATCCAATAACTGGATGTTTTTGACCCTTCTCATATGACGACATTGGCTATGTTCACCTCCTGGAAGACTATCAAATCCATAATCGAAAAAGCCGCCAAGAAGTAATTTTGGGTATGCGCTACTCTTACTGTCTTCCTTCGTATTTTCTGCTATTTTGTTGTTGTTTTTTAGCTGCTCTTCTGCAGATTCAAACCGGTTTGTTGTTTTGGGGTAGTTGCTCTTTGGTTACATTGGGTGCCTCTATGTCTCATCTAGATTTTGATCCTTTTTGTAATGCTTTTCATTCCTATTCTCGACTTCTAGGCCCCCTTTTGTATTCAAGGGTATAGTCCCTTTCAAAAACTATGTACCAATAATAATAATAAAAATATAGAATAGTTATATTTTTATTATTTAAATATAAACTATAGATTAGGTTTTGTTAGTTATTAAATTAACTAACTATTAATTAAAATCGGGGTGTGCCTCGTCACTTAATAGACATAACCCTTCAGGTTATTTATATATGACTATGGGTCATATTTGAAATGTATTTGAAATAATCACATGAATCTTTAATTGATCACGGGTAAAACATGGAGTAGAAGGAGGGAGGAGTTACTAGAATGTGATGTAAATGTTTCTCACATTAGTGTAATATTCTTTGTGGTTTTTTACCCATTTACAGGTTTTCCACGCTAAATCATGTGTTAATGTGTTCACTCATTTATTTGTTTAAGATATCTCATTTATTATAATTTTATGTTATAATGTTTAAATACTATTTAATGCTATGTCATTTAATATCTTGGCCCTAACATGGTACCAAAGTGAGATAATTAAATTTAATCTAACCACCTAAATTATTAAATGAAAGGGTGCAACTGTTGGGAAGTTAGGTAGTTGGGAGAAATATTATATAACCCCTTCCCCACCTCTTCGAATGTTAATTGCATAGGTGGAAGATATTGAGTCTCTACTGCAAACAAATAAAATCATTTGAATTATTCAACTCTGCAAAACCAAGGTAAGAACTATTAAATATTTTGAAATATTTTGTATAGTTTATAATGTATGCAAGAATTCAAGAAAACATGTAAAATCCAAGTGAAAAATAAAGTACACAGGAGACAAGATTCGGGAAAATAGGCCATTTGAATCTTTTCATTAGTCATGTGAAAACTATGGTCTCTTGGTAATATTTTTCTTTTACGTTTTTTTAAATTAAATCCTATTTTATTTTTGAATAATTGATTCGAATTTTCTTTGTATCTAAATCTATACATTTTTTTGTATAGTATTCATACTTTATAAAACTATATATAGTTTTTATACAACTATATATATATATATATATATATATATATATATATATATATATATATATATATATATATATATATATAAATATATATATATATATATATATATAAACCTATAAAAAAATATATATAAAACCTATAAAACTAAGCCTAAATACATATAAACTATATTAAAAACTTATATTAAATTAAAACTAAAAACTAACCCTAAAACTGTTGGAGTGGCCCTTCCATGCGGACCCATCCTATATTTGTGCCAACCGGCACGTTCGCGGTCTTCACGTAGCCCCTTGTGCACCCAACATGTGGCTCTTGCAGCCCCTCCGCTACCTTGACCCCTCCTCCAACCGCTACCATGTCTCCTTACTTGGGCTTAGTCCCACATGGGGGCGACTTTGTAATAGGGAAGGATTTATATGCCTTCCCATATATCTTCTGGTGGTGTGACTTAGATCACACCACCATTGTTTGTTTGGTTTCCCCTCGAGGGCACGGTTGGCAGCTCTCGATCAATACAAATGCAGCTCAATCGCGGTCCCTTCTTTGATATGGCAGTGATAATAATATATGGTATTGTGCATTCGGTTAGTAATATGGTTTAAATAATTCAAATAGCTCACCGAGTTAATAATATAGCTCGATCGAGTTGATCATATCAAGTTGATTATATGGGAAAGAGCCCAATTTTTTTATATAGTTTTTATAAGATTTTTTATCAAAATATACAACCCTTTTTTCATAATTAACGTTAAAATTATCATTTCTATATGATGACCTTTTGTAAAAATAATAAAATTATCATTTCTATATGACATTTTTTTGTCGTAATTTATTGTGAAACTAAAAAAATTCACTTACGTTTCGATTCAATTTATTGATATCGTTATAATTGTTTCACCTAAAGATTCTTTTTATACAAGATCTTTCTTTTGTGACGTAAAATTTATTGAGATCAATTACGAGGATTGAAATACAACAGGGGATTTTCTCTCGATCTTTTATTTAATCCTTGTTTGTTAATTGTTATCATATTTTACGCATAAATGGGATCTAATCAATTTGTAATTGAAAATCACATATGTTGAAAGGAAACAACCACACCATTTGTAAAATTTGATTGAAAGCATAATTTATGGCTCATGCAAGTGGGAAGTTGTAAGTGGAACAGAGAGAGCTCCTACTAGAAGACATGCAACTGTTGATAATGTTGCCTCATATCAACAGAAAATACAAGAGGCAATGTCAATTATCTTGTGTAGCATACAAGATGACTTTCTACTTCATATCAGAAACCTTGAAATCCCTAGTGAATCTTGGGCATAGTTGGAGTCGATGCACGAAGGTATGCGTTTATCAAAAGTTATTGAATTAATTTTAGAGCTCATGACAACTCCCATGAAGGGAGATGAAAAAGTGATTAATTATTTAGAAAAAGTAAAAAATATTAAATCATAATTAGATGGATGTGGTAGTAATTTAATTCATGATAAATTACTTTATTTTATTGTTCAATTAAATATCCATGAAAAATTTAGAAATTTCATTTCAATTTTGAATTCTAAATACTAAATGCAAGACATACCAGATTTGCAAACCCTTAGTGCTCTTCTAATACGGAAGAACAAGTAATTCCAAATTTTGATTCTAAGGAGAACTCCTCTTAGGAACTTCTCATTCGAAGTCAAAAGATTAAAAATTTAAATCTAACAAAAACACAAAGAAAACTCCTAACCTCCTAGCAAAGATAAGAAACCTAGAAATCTAAGAGTTAGCTTTGATGTAAAATGTCACAATTGTGGTAAATTTGGACATAAGAAAGATGATTGAAATTTTAAAAATAAAATGAATTCAAATTTTTAAAAGGGTAAAAATCATTCAAAAATAAAAATCGAAACAAGAATCAAAAAAATAACCAAAATAAAATATAATTGCTTTGTATTTTGCTTTTATCATTGCAAAAGAGAATGAATGGATATTATACAATGGTGCTTCTAGGAATATGACATTTAGGTATGGAATTCTATCTGATCTTAGTGAATGTAATGAACATATCTATTTAGGATATCATTCCATTCTTGATGTTCATGGTTAGGGAAAAGTAAAAGTAGCAAACGCTTTTCATTAACAATGTATTGTTAGTACCTAAATTAAAAATGAATTTTCTTTCTTGCTCTCGATTAACTAAAAATAGCTATAGTGTTACATTGTTAACGGATAAATGGTTTATTAAAAATGAACATAATGTAGCTATAGTTGAAGGAATTCAAAGAGATGGTTTATATGTTTTTTCTGGTTTTCCTTCGGCTTCTTGTTTGACAAATCATTAAAGTGACTTGCAATTATGGCATGAGAGACTTGGTCATTTTAATTTTAGGAGTATGTATGTCATGTCTCGTTTAAACCTAGTAACTTTTTTGTCCCCCATTTCCCAAAATCATGAGATTTATGAAGGTTGCTTACGTGGTAAGAAATCGGTTAACCCTTTTCATAGTCATCACGATGATAACTCTTTAAAACCTTTAGAACTTGTTTATAGTTTTGTTAGAGGACCACTAGAAATTATCTATCTTAATGGTTCCTTGTATGTTGTCACTTTTATTGATGATTTCTCTCGTATGATTTGGGCATATTTCATTAAAAAGAAATTAGATGTCTTGTCAAAATTTTAAAAATTTAAAGATTTATTTGAAAACTCTTCTAAGTTTAAAATCAAAAAGGCTTTGAAGAACCAGGAAAAGAAAAATGTGTTTGTAGATTAAAAAAATCTTTGTATGGTTTAAAACAAGCTCCTAGAGCTTGGTATTCTAAAATTAATAGTTTTTTTAATGAAATTAGTTTTTCTAATCTGTGCATATGATAACGATTTATTTTTTGAAATTGAAGAAGATGTTATTATTCTCATTGTATTATATATTGATGATTTACTAATCACTAGTAATTTTAACACTTTAATTGTGAAATTTAAAGATAAATTAATGTAATATTTTGAGATGATAGATTTCGGTTTATTAAATCATTTTTAGGCATGGCTATATTTCAAGATAAAAATTCTATTGTAGTATCTTAATCACAATATGTAACTAATCTCCTTAAAATATTTAATATGCTTGATTGTAAACCAGTTTCTATTCCTATAGAAGTAGGATGTAAACTTGATCCTAAACTCTGCATGTAAAAAATCTAATCCTACTTTATACATGAAACTTGTAGGTAGTTTGATTTATCTAACTATTACTAGACCTGGAATTTCTTATGTAGTAGGGATTGCTTCAAGGTTTATGCAGGAACCTTATCGAGTCACTTTGGAAGTTAGCAAAAATAATTTTGTGTTATGTAAAGGGCAATATTAATTATGGTTTACATTTTTTATTAGATAGGATAAAAAGTGGGGATGGGCTCCCATTTTACATGGATATTGTGATTTCATCTAACAATGCATATTTACATGGATATTGTGATTTTGACCATGTTGGTGATGTGATAGATCATAAATCTACAACTGGATATATATTCGAGTTTGGTACATGTGCCATTACTTGGAGCAGTAAAAATCAGTTGACAATTTCCATTTCTTCTACTGAGGTAGAATACAGAAGTGCAATGGAAGCAAAAAAGAAGCCATATGGATAAAAAGGTTGTTGGAAGAAATGCACATGGAATTTAAAGGAAGTAATCCTCTTCTATGTGATATCCAGAGTTGTATTTCTCTTGCAAAGAATCCAGTTCAACATTAAAGAATGAAGCATATCGAGATACATATGAACTTTATTCGCGAGAAGGTTCTCAATGGTGATATAGATATTCAAAAGACTACCAAAATGAAGATCAGGTTGTAGACTTGTTCACAAAGCCATTGTGTGTTGTGAAGTTATGTAAGTTTCGTGCAATGCTCGTCCTTTCGAGTTTACATTGAGGGGGATTGTGAATGCAATTTCACCTCCTAATGGTCACCGGTTGATTGAATCCTCTTCCTCTATACTTCTACTCTGGTTTAAAATCATTGTAAAACATATTGTATGATCTAAAAGTAAACTAATATATTTTACAGGGAAAATAAATTCTAGTGTGTGTATCTAATTGTAAAGGAGGTCCTTGTGTTATAAAAGGCTCCTAAATATGCGGTATAAGAATATTTCCATGAGAAACAGTGAGATGTAATCTCACAAAAAATGCTTAGCCTAATTCATATGTCTTATTTATGGATTACAAATCCTTTTGTACCAAAAGGTAAGTTGAGCATGATGAAGGTGTTATAAATCCTTCAAAAGTACATGTGCTAGCCTAAATCTTTAGGGTTTATGGATTTTTAAATCCTATTGTACAACACAGTATGTTGGCATATGGATCCCCACTTAATATTAAGGGGGTGTTAGAACTATAATATTAAGTGCATCATAGTGTTTAGTTTATAGTTAAAAATATAGAATATTTATATTCTTATTATTTAAATATAAACTATAGATTAGGTTTAGGTTTTTAGTTATTAAATTAACTAACTATTAATTAAAATTAGGGTGTGCCTGTCACTTAATAGACATAACCCTTTGGGTTATTTATATAAGACTATGGGTCATATTTGAAATGTATTCAAAATAATCATGTGAATCTTGAATTGATCACATGAAAAATGAGTAGAAGGAGGGAGGAGTTACTGGACTATGATGTAAATGTTTCTCACATTAGTGGAATATTCTTTGTGGATTTTTACCCATTTACGTGTTTTCCCATTAAATCATGTGTCAATGTGTTCACTCATTTATTTGTTTAAGTTATTTCATTTATTATAATGTTGTGTTATAAGGTTTAAATAATATTTAATGTTATGTCATTTAATATCTTGGCCTTGACAAAATGAGACAAAACTAAAAATGTATGCTTTTAACGAGTTGTGTTGGATTAGAAGGTATAAAAAATATATTCATGTTGGGTTCACCAAAGATGTATGGCAGTAAAAAATGATTTTAGACAACATAACTCAAAGATTATTAATAAATTTGTTTGGTTGTTTCTTCTTGGTTGCAGTTTTGTTTTTCGTTAGTCATTCATCAAAGGTATGAGTATAAAACACGAAGGAATGGACATTCGTCCATATACCCGTATGGGTATGATCATAGGTATGCGAGCATATATACTTATGTATATATGCTAGCATAGTTGTGTGCATACACATGTGAGTATACGCACAAGTTCCCACTCTTCTGTGAGTTAGCACTCACCCTTTGATTGGGTGACAACATTTTGGCAGCTTCCGGTGTGATATTGTTTAATATCAGTTGCTATCCTAACTAATCTAAGATATAGGCTACATGATCTAACCTAAGCCTAACTTATGATGGTATGTTAGTAACATAACCGAGTGTCAAAATATTATCTAGATGCTTTTGACTCAACCTTAATAAATGCATGGCATTTTGATTAGTTTGGTTAATGAGCTCGACATTTAAATGATGCTTAATTATAATGATATTTTGTGGAATTCTACTTATGAGTTATTTTGGCATTAACTTATGTATTAACTATTCCTTGTGGAATGTGGCACATAGTTTTATTAAAAATAAAAAAAATAAAACTTAGCCTAAAGCTAAGTGGTGGCATTTTTTTGAGTTTAATTATATTTAAATGGATTTTGGAATCCATGGAATAAAGGAGAGTTAGGTTTTTATTTTTTTCCATTTAGCATGGCGTGAAGAGAGGAGGAAGTAGAGGGGGAGACTATGTCAAAAAAATATGGAGGATTTTCTGGAAGTTTTACGGCCATCTGGAGCTGATTTTGGGCCTGTATTTTGGATCTTGCCATTCTTTATTGCAACAATGTTGGGAAAAATTTTCTAGAAAAATAAATAAGGTTTTGGGGTTTTATTTTGTATGGTGTGGAGCTAAGAAGATGGAGAAAAAAAATAGAGAAGGAAAGAGGAAAAGAACAGAGGTTTTTTGGTCTTCTTCATCTCAAATCTTTCAGGAAAGGGTTTCTTGTTTTTATCTATGCAATATTTTACAAATAAATGCATATTCAATTTTATTCCTCTTCTGGGTAATGAGAAATATGGATTATCTATTCTGGGTATTAATATTTTGAATCAAGCCTTTATGGGTATTTGGAAAATGTGTTTATTTTATTATGGGATCATATGAGAGCTAGATTTCATTTTAACTCCTTACTTGATAACTGGAATCAATGAGGTTATTCACTTGGGTGTTGAGAGAAGGTTTCATGATGTTTTAGTTATGGGTTTTGGACTGATCTCCAAGCTTGCATTTTAAAATGTTAGAAGGTTGCATTTTGGTGGATTCATTGGTGTGCTCCAGCTATTATAAGTTGTGTTATTTACTAATTTAATGGCTGCTAGAATCACTATTTTTTTCATTGATTTATTGCTGCAATTATTGCTGCTAGAAGCATTGTTTTTTATTAAATTATTGTTGCATTTTTTTCTGCAGCGTTGAATGTTATAACACCGAGTTTTGGTTATTTCCTTGTTACATTTAATTTTTTTATGTTTTTTTGAAACACTATCTAACAAAGCATGGTGCTTTGGGGTGATTTCTACGCTCCAAATTTGTAGTTAGATTGTTGTTTTCTTTGCTACAATTTTTGTTGCTAGTACACTACATTTTGTTAAATGGTTTGTGTGTAATCATTTGCATAGAATTTTGAAAGAATGTTGTGTTGTGACATTTTTCAAATGGTTAGTGTGAAATCATTTCGTTAGAATATTTAAATAATGATGTGTTGTGACATTATGTCAAATAGTTGTTATATTGACATAAATACACGAGTATGGATTATGAAATTTTATCATGTTGTTGGAATGAATTCATTGGAATTGAAGTGAATATATTTTATGGCATTTTATTATGCTGTTGGAACAAATTCATTGGAATTTATGTGAAGTTATTTTATGGCATTTTATCATGCTGTTGGATTGAATTCATTGGAATTTATGTGAAGTTCTTTTATGACACTTTGTCATGCTTTGTTGAAATGCACTCTTTGGAATTTATGTGACGTTATTTTTATGGCATTCGGTCATGATGTTAGCATGTATTTTTGGACTGTATGTGAAGTTCATTGTAAGGAATTTTTTCATGTTGTTGGCATGTATTCCCTGGATTATATTGGAGGTTTATATTATGTCATTTAATAATACGGTTGGCATGCATTCTTGGGTATAAAGGATCTGTTGTGCCTCTTGAAAATTATGTTATGTTGTTGATCTGATTTGGCAGAATGTTCATTTTGAGAATTGTGAAATCAAGTTCATGTTGATATTTTTCAATTGGTTATCATGCCTTCTCCTTTTACATGAAGCCTATATGTGACATTTCTTCAAACAATTGGTATGTTGATTTGATTTGGCATGAAATAATATTATGAAATGCATTATATAATCATCCTTACATGAGGTAAGTTTTATGCATTTTCATGTAAGATGGTTAAAGACACCACTCTTGAAAGATATTCTAAACTTGGTTAGTTCATGCATGTATACATGCTTTTTGAAATCATTATTATAATAATGAATGAATTAGTATGTTTATGCATGACTGTATATTCTAAATATGTTTTCATTTGTAGAATACTACATATATGAAAATGGAAATCCTTTCCATTCAAATTTGATCGACCCTTTGTGGAAAATACAAGGTCATTTTAGAGATAAGGAAAGGAAATAATTTGAAGGGATTCAAGCTGATTTCAGATCTTGATTAGTTACTTTTATATTTCAGTTATGGAATAAATTGTACTTGATGTATTGATGAAATAATTAGTATATTATATAAGTTTATGAGGCTCTTTTCCATTACATGTAACCTTATAATATTGTCTTGAGATATTGAAAATAATGAAATGTCCTTTGGACTCAAAGCTGATTTTTATTGATGTTTTTAGCACATATGATTTGTTTGTATAATTGTATGATTTGATTATGTGTGAAATCAACATATCAATTAAGTAATAGGAATAATGGGAGTTTGAAAAAAATTGGACCTCGATTTTGAGGTCCTTACACTTGGTATCAAAAGTTGAGGTTGTTTAATACTTGGGCCTCTGGGAATGTTATCTAATACTTCTCTTTGTACTTACCAGAACAATGGTAAGAACTTAGAGCAATGGTGGTGTGAATAATCCAAACCAAGGTCATGTGGCCGAAGGGGAGGAGCTGGAAGAGGTACAAGTAGAGGAGTTGGTGAAAACATCAACCATGTCCTTAACCCCACTGAAGAAGTCCTAAATGAAATTCTTAGGACTATCAACACCTTACAAGATATATTTTCAGCTCATGAGAGGATCTTAGAGAAAATAGTGGCCTAGGAGGTAATCAAGTAAGACATGACCAACATGAGGTAAACTTGGGAGACTTGAACAATCAGTTGCATGCTCATGAAGATGTACCCATAGGGAATAGAGTAATAGACCCCTTCCTCAAAGAATTGAAGAAATTTCTTATTCCTAGATTCAAAGGGTTATCCACTGACTCATGTGATAAATTTGAGACTTTTTTGTTTAACTTACAACAATACTTTGTGTTGCATGATTGCAACTCCAATACCAAGGCCTATATTGCAGTTTACCACCTTGAAGAACATGTTGTCCTATGGTGGGCTCATTTGAAGCAAGTTAAGGGTTATGTGGATTCCACCATTACTTGATAAAATTTTGAGAATAAATTCAGAACTAGATATGTCTCAGGATAATCACCGAGAAAGGAAGGAAAACTAAGTTTCATAGTTTGAAATAAAATAACATGATTATAGCTTGAGTATATGAAGCTCAATTTTTAGATCGATCATCATGTGGACTATATGAAGGATGAAGAGTCCAAGGTAACCAAGTTCAAACTGGGTTTGATAGAGGTTATATGGAAAGACGTAAATATGGTCAAGCCTAAGAGTCTTACGCAATTAGTTAGTGCAGCCTACATGGTTGAAGAAAAAGAGCAGTCTTAGCTAAAATACCACTAGGAAATGAAAGAGAAAACAAAAAACAATAAGAAGATTTATTTTCCTCTTATTGACCTTACCAAAACATGAGTTTAAAAGGACTACTTTTAATGAAAATTAAAAAAATGAAAATTTTCATGGAAATAATAATCGGGAGGGCCAAGGCCTCCCATTAAACAACAACAAAATAATCAGTAGGTTGGTGGCAATAGATACACACCTACTACAGGAGCCAACAAGGTTCCGGTGGAAAATAAAGAACCTCAAAAGGTTGTTGGACATGTGGTAAGAACCATTACCAAAGAATATTTCCCATAATTCCTTGTAAACAAGAAAATAAGCCACCGGGTCTATGCAGTGGTAGATAAATGCAAGGTTGAGCACCAATCAACCCCTATTGAGACTAGAGGTAAAGTCTTTGGTGCTGAAATTTATGTTCTATTTGATTATGGAGCATCTGATTGCTTTTTGTCTTCTATAATAGTGCAAAAGCTAAATCTAAAAATTGTTCTTATGAAAGAAAAATGGCAAGTAGAATTTGGGACTAGTAAGAAAGTGCAGATTTCTGAATATTTAGATCAAATAAAAGTTGATCTAGGGATGTTTAAAACTAGATTAAATTTGTATGTTGTTCCTTTGGGATCTTATGATCTGATTATTGGCATGGATTGGTTTTAAGACCATAAATCTCATATTGATTGTTTTGACAAAATAATACACTATTTTGATGATTTTGGCTTTGAACAAGTTTTGTTTGGTATCAAAAATAGTAAGTTTTTACTCACTCTTTCTTCCTTACAGTTGAAAAGAGTAGTCCGTAAGGGATGTATCTTATTTTCCTTACACATGGAAGAGTCTTTTGAGCTAAAGGAACCTAGTTTACATGATTATCCAATATTAAATTATTTTAGGGATGTTTTTCCTAAGGAATTTCTAGGTATGCCCCCAAAAAGAGAGTTTGATATTTTAATAGATATCATACCAAAGGTTCAAACCCCTTGCCTCTAAGGCACCTTACCAAATGAATAATGTGGACTTGCAAGAGCTAAAAGTTTAGCTACAAGAAATTATTGAGAAAGGAATGATTAGGCCAAGTGTGTCCCCTTTGGGAGCACCAGGGGTCTTTCTTAAAAATAAAGATGGTACATTAAGGTTATGTATTGATTACCACATACTCAAAAAGGTTACCATTAAGAATAAATATCCTCTTCCCATGATAAATGATTTATTTGATCAAATGAAAGGAGAAATTTTATTCTCTAAGATTGAATTAAAGTTTGAATACCATCAACTTAGAATCAAAGAGGAAGATGTGCATAAAACAACCTTTCGTACAAGATATGGACACTATGAATTCACAGTTATGCCTTTTGGTTTAACCAATGCACCGAGTTGCTTTTATGAACCTAATGAATAGTGTTTTTAGATATTTTCTGGATAATTTTGTATTAGTCTTCTTGGATGACATTTTAATCTATTCTAGAGATGAACAAGAACATGAAAAACATTTAAGAATGGTTCTACAAAGGCTCAGGGACAACAAATTATATGCAAAATTGTCTAAGTGTGATTTTATAAAGATAAAGTGCACTACTTAGGACATATCATTTCTAAGGATGGGATTTTTGTGGATCCATCCAAGATTAAAGCTATTGAAGAATGGTTTGATCCTAAAAATGTGACAGAAGTTCAAGTTTCATGGGCTTGGCTGGGTACTATAGAAGGTTCATGAATGAATTTTCACGAATAGCCCATCATATCACATCGCTACAGTGAAAGGGTAAACATTTTGAATGGACTGGTAAGTGTGAGGAATCCTTTTTAAAGTTCAAATATGCTCTCATTACAGCACCTATCTTACTGGTTCTAGATCTAAACAACCCTTTTGAGGTCTGGACTGATGCATCCCTAGATGGTTTAGGGGTTTACTAACTCAAGAAGGAAAAGTAGTGGCTTATGAGTCACGGATATCAAAGCCTAATAAGATAAACTATCCTCCTCATGAATTAGATTTGGCTATATTATTCATGCTCTTAAGAAATGGAGACATTTATTTTTGGGTAAGCCATTCAAACTTAGAACATATCATAGAATTCTAAAGCATTTGTTTACTCAAGACAACTTGAATGCCTAAAAAAGGAGATGGCTGGAATTGATTAGTGATTATGATATGGACATAAAATATATCAAAGGTAAAGAGAATCGAGTAGCTGATGCACTCAACCATAGGGTTCATTTTGTTGTTATTTCTAGAAAAAAAAATTGCTAAAGGATCAATTGTTAATAGCGAGAAAACATACATTTTCTATGTCGAGAAATGATTGAAAAATTGTTGCGAGAAATAGTGGATAGCAAGTATGTTGGGTATTCCTTGGACTTAGATGGTCTTCTAAGGTTCTAAGGTAGAATTTACGTACCTTTTAAAGGAAATTTCTGAACTATTATGATGCAATAAGTGCATCAAGCTCCTCATTTTGCACATCCTAGGGTCACTAAAATGACTCATGAATTGAAATAGTTTTATTTTTGTCCTAGTATGAAAAAGGATGTGGCTATATTTGTTTCTAAATGTTTAGAATGTCAAAAGGTGAAAGTTGATCATTTCCATCTCGATGATAAGATTTTTCCCCACAATGTTCCAAAAGACAAATGGGAAACTATAACTATGGATTTTATTTTTGGTTTTCCAAAATCCAAAAGAGGCATGATACTATTTTAATTGTTATTTAAAAGATAACAAAGGTTGCTCATTTTATTCTTGGTAATCTAATGGATGATGCACTTATACTTGATAGATTTGTGAGGTAAGTTGTAATATTGCATGGAGTTCTTGAACTAATTATTATTGATAGAGATACTTTGTTTACATCTCGGTTTTGGAAAACTCTAGCAACTTACTTTTGGCACAAAGCTGCATTTTATTTCTTCTTATCATCCTAAAATGGATGGTAAAACTGAAAGAGTAAATTAGGTATTAGAATACATGTTAATAATGTATGTTATGGACCAACAAAATAATTGGGAATATTTTCGCACTTAGTTGAATTTTCTTATAATAATACTTATCATACTTCTTTGCAAATGGCTCCTTTTGAATCTTTATATGGCAGGAAATGTAGAACACCCTTAGGGTGGGAAGGCCTTAAAAATTAAGTAACCACATGTCCTGATGTTTTAAAAGAATACAATCAGTAGATGATTTTTATAAGACAAAAATTAAAGGCAACAAGTGATGATAACAAAAGAGTTATGCTAATAAGAAAAGGACTAAAAAAGAATATCGGTGGGTGAAAAAGTGTTTTTGAGGGTTAAACCTCATAAAAGTTCAATTAAGTTTGGAAAGGCATCTAAAATTGCACCCATATTTGTTGGTCCATTTGAAATTTTAGAGAAAATTAGTGTTGTAGCCTACATGTTAGCATTGCCTCCTTCACTTTCTAAAATTCATGATGTATTTCATGTCTCACTTTTGAGAAAATATGTGCATGATCCCTCACATGTGATAACTTGGCATAACTTTAAAGTAGATGATAAGCTAAATTTTCATCTTGAGCAGGTAAGGATATTATCATAGTGAAGCATTAAGTTGTGAAATAGAGATATCCAACAAGTTTTGGTCCAATGGGACAGCCTAAGTGAACAAAGTGCCACTTGGGAAGATGTAGAGTATGTAAGAAATAAATTTCCATTTCTTTTAAGTCTCGGTAATCGGGACATTACCCTTGTTAAGGGGGAAGGATGTAACATCCCGACTCTTGGAACTCATTATTATTAATAAATCTATTTGGTTGTTTCTTCTTGGTTGCATTTTGTTTTCGTTAGTCATTCATCAAAGGTATGAGTATAAAGCATGAAGGAATGGACATTCTTCCATATACCCATATGGGTATGATCATAGGTATGCGAGCATATATATTTATGTATATAAGATAGCATATTTGTGTGCATACACATGCAAGTATATGCATAATTTCCCACTCTTCCATGAGTTAGCACTCACCCTTTGATTGGGTGACAGTGTTTTGGAAGCTTTCGATGTGATATTATTTAATATCAGTTGCTAGCCTAACTAATCTAAGATATAGGCTATGTGATCTAACCTAAGCCTAACTTATGATGGTATGTTAGTAACATAACCGAGTGTCAAAATATTATCTAGATGCTTTTGACTCAACCGTAATAAATGCATGGCATTTTGATTAGCTTGGTTAATGAGCTCGACATTTAAATGATGCTTAATTGTAATGATATTTTGTGGAATTTGACTTATGAGTTATTTTGGCATTAACTTATGTATTAACTATTCCTTGTGGAATGTGGCACATAGTGTTATTAAAAATAAATAAAATAAAAATAAAACTTAGCCAAAAGCTAAGTGGTGGCATTTTTTTGGAGTTTAATTATATTTAAATGGATTTTGGAATCCATGGAATAAAGGAGAGTTAGGTTTTTATTTTTTCCATTTAGCATGGCATGAAGAGAGGAGGAAGTAGAGGGGAGACTATGTCAAAAAAATCTAGAGGATTTGCTAGAAGTTTTATGACCATTTGGAGCTGATTTTGAGCCTGTATTTTGGGATCTTGCCATTCTTTATTACAGATAATGTTGTGAAGAAATTTTCTAGAAAAATAAATAAGGTTTTGGGGTTTTATTTTGTACGGTGTGGAGCTAAGAAGCTGGAGGAAGAAAAATAGAGAAGGAAAGAGGAAAATCACATAGGGTTTTTGGTCTTCTTCATCTCAAATCTTTCAGGAAAGGGTTTCTTGTTTTTATCTATGCATTATTTTACAAATAAATGCATATTCAGTTTTATTCCTCTTCTAGGTAATGAGAAATATGGATTATCTATTGTAGGTATTAATATTTTTGAATCAAGACTTTATGGGTATTTGGAAAATGTGTTTATTTTATTATGGGCATTATAGATTTCATATCTCTCAAGTATGAGAGAAAAATATTTCATTTTAACTCCTTACTTGATAATTGGAATCAATGAGGTTATTCACTTTGGTGTTGAGAGAAGGTTTCATGATGTTTTAGTTATGGGTTTTGGACTGATCTCCAAGAGGTATTTTAAAATAGAAGGTTGCATTTTGGTGGATTCATTGGTGTGCTTTAGCTTTTATAATTTGTGTTATTTAATAATTTAATGTTTGTTAGAATCGTTGTTTTTTTCATTAATTTATTGTTGTAATTTTTGCTTTAAAAGCGTTGTTTGTTTATTAAATTATTTCTACATTTGTTGTTGCAGCATTGACTCTTATAATGTCGAGTTTTGGTTATTTCCTTCATGCATTTAGTTGTTTTTTTAAGTTTTTTTTACAACACTAGCTAACAAAGCACGGTGCTTTAGGGTGATTTCTACACTCCAAATTTGTAATTACATTGATGTTTTCTTTGTTGCAATTTTTGTTGCTAGTACATTGTATTTTGTTAAATGGTTTGTGTGCAATCATATGCATAGCATTTTGAAAGACTCTTGTGTTGTGACATTTTGTCAAATGGTTTCGTTAGAATATTTAAATAATGATGTGTTGTGACATTATGTCAAATAGTTGTTATATTGACATAAATACATGAGTATGGATTATGGCATTTTATCATGTTGTTGGAATGAATTCATTGCAATTGAAGTGAATATATTTTATGGCATTTTATTATGCTCTTTGGAACAAATTTATTGGAATTTATGTGAATTTATTTTATGGCATTTTATCATGTTGCTGAATTTAATTCATTAGAATTTATGTGAAGTTCTTTTATGACACTTTGTCATGCTACTGAAATGCACTCTTTGGAATTTATGTGACATTATTTTTATCGTATTCGGTCATGACGTTAGCATGTATTTGTTGGATCATATGTGAAGTCCATTGTAAGGAATTTTTTTCATGTTGTTGGCATGTATTCCTTGGATTATATTGGAGGTTTATATTATGCCATTTAATAATACGATTGACATGCATTCTTAGGTATAAAGGATCTGTTGTGCCTCTTGAAAATTATGTTAAGTTGTTGATCTAATTTCGTAGAATGTTCATTTTGAGAATTTTTAAAATCAAGTTCATGTTGATTTTTGTCAATTGTTATCATACCTTCTCCTTTTACATGAAGCCTATATGTGACATTTCTTCAAATAGTTGGTATGTTGATTTGATTTAGCATGAAATAATATTATGAAATGCATTATATAATCATCCTTACATGAGGTAAGTTTTATGCATTTTCATGTCAGATGGTTAAAGACACCACTCTTGAAAGATATTATGAACTTGGTTAGTTCCTATATGTATACATGCTTTTTAAAATCATTATTATAATAATGAATGAATTATTATGCGTATACATGACTATATATTCTAAATATGTTTTCATATGTAGAATACTACATATATGAAAATGGAAATCCTTGTCAGTTCAGTTTGATCTGACCCTTTGTGGAAAATACAAGACATTTTGGAGATAAGGGAAAGGAAATAATTTGAAGGGATTCAAGTTGATTTCAAATCTTGATTAGTTGCTTTTATATTTCAGTTATGGAATAAATTGTACTTGATGTACTGTTGAAATAATCAGTATATTATAGAAGCTTATGAGGCTCGTTTCCATTACATGTAACCTTATAAGATTGTACTGAGATATTAAAAATAATGAAATGTCCTTTGGACTCAAAGATGATTTTTATCGATTTTTTTAGCACATATGATTTGTTTGTATAATTATATGATTTTATTATGTGTGGAATCAACATATCAATTAAGTAATGGGAATAATGGGAGTTAAAAAAAAAGCTGGACCTCGAGTTTTGAGGTGCTTACTTGTAAAGCATGCAACATAAAATAAAGAATGAAATATAATATGCTAACCTAGCATGTGCTTAAAATAATAAGCTAACATAAAGTAAATAACAAAATATAGGAGACTACTCTATATAAAATGACAAGTTGAGTTAGAGAACTTATATGGTTGGGATCAATCGTTCATGCGTCCTATCTCCCAAAGGACCATACACTAAGAGAGAATATATTTTGATGGAGAAGGGGAAACAATCGAGTCCTAACTCATTATAGGTGACCCAAAAGTGTAATTAAACCAATACAGCAAGAAGAGAATCCAATCCAAGAGTCAAGATGTAAAAATTCCAAGAGCTGAGTGAGCAAATACAATTTGGTGCAAAAGAGAAGAGCTAATATCAAGTTCTTGTATGAGTTTATGATATCTAGTATGATCTGTTGAAGATATGAGTTGTCGATGATGTGATGAATTTCCAAAATGGTTTGCATATATAGGACGTAATCATTCGCGGGTGATAGTGTCATTAAGGAAAAACCTAAAACCAACACTATCGTCCCTAGATGAAGGTGTTATTGTCCCTCGACAAAGGTGTCGACAGTCGTCGACCTAATGTCAAAGATGATACAAAAATTGTCATGGATTAAGTAAGTGGATGGAGGAGTGCTAAGAAAAATTAGAAATTAAGAGAAAAAGAAGGACATAAATAGAACAAAAAGCTATTATCTCTCCATGTATCATCCCTAACCTAATGGTTATGTGAATAACCATACCCCTATCTCGGAATGAGCCCCTTAAGGCACCCATTCCCATAAATAGATGAATTAGTGACCTCTAACATTAGAAGAGAAATTGTTATTAACATGTATCAAAATAGAAAGCGTGAAAAATTAGGTGTATATTATGATATTTTCCTCAAAATGGAGATAATGAAATTCCAAGGATCCGGAGCGAGAAACAAAATAGAAAACCACAAAATAAGGGAAATTATCCTGAGTCCGTGCGATTAAGGTTTTTGTTTGCATGAATTCTCAAGACTATTTTTTTGGTGATATATTTTGATGTGGAGTTCTATTTTAGCTCAGATTTTATCCATTAGGAACATCTTGGAGAGACCTTTCAAAACAAGGAAACTTTGCAAGGATGATCAAGTATTTTGGGAAATTGAAGTTTAGGATTTTGGGGATGTTTGATGTCACTTTCAGAAGTTAAAAGATGCCATTTTCAATTGTAATATTCTTGTTTTATCCTCCCTTGCTTTGAGATCCTTCTGAATACTTTAAAAAGAGCATATTCCTCCCATTCCCTACTAAAATGATAAGTAATGGTGATCTGTGTAACATAATTGTACATTTGGCAATGTTGCTCCTCCATCTTTCAGATTTCATGGGCATATATTGATCTACATGTTGTGTTCATCCACGATACGTATTTTTCTTACAAGTAAAGGAAACTCCAAAGCCATGAACCATCATGAGGCATGGAGGTTACCTCTGGATCTGCTTTAGAAGGTTTTAGCAAGGTTTAGGAGGTCGAACATCTCTCCAGAATTTTTGATCCCCTCTCATATCCTCTCTTCTATAAAATGTAATGTGTTTCTTCATTAAAGGATCCTCTCTTTCTTAGTAATTTTATTATGTCAAATTTTGACATATCTAAGGATTTGTAGACCCATGACATGTGTTTTGTAAAGCATATCATCCTCTCGAATGATTATAGCAATCGATGCATACTTACAATAATAAAATGATGTCAATTGTGGCTTAAATCTTCCCCTTGCATCCCTTATTGTCCTCTTTCCATATGCTCTCTAATTTATAATTTTATCCATTATGGTTTATATAAATTCATGTTGTTTTTATCTATTACACGGGTTTTTGAGTTGATTTAATCGTAGAGTTGGAAATTGGAAAGCATCTTCACCTCTAACCTTACATTTGGTCTTATTTCTTCTCTAAGACTTCAACAGAGAGTTATCACCTTCTTCGGTGTATCGATTCCCTTTTCCTTTTAGCTTAGTTACCTCTCATGCATTTACCCTTCCCTTATCATTTGTAGCTTGGTTCTTGTCATTAATTTAGGAGTAGAATTCGTGTTGGTTAGAGGAACAACATGAATCTAGCCTTCTCAGAGGTTTATCTCACTCATTCAAGCCCCATATTCTAGATATCATCCATTGATGTTACATAATATTGGATCTTTCATGATCCAGACAAGGGTGTAATTATGAGCTAAAAAACTCACCACATCATAACACCTCGTGTAAGTCATAAATTTTTTCATTAGAAACTTTTTCATTTATGTATCAAAGTGATTTCCCAAAGGCACAATGTTCCAACATACTTAAATGGAGATTCCTAATTCTTAAGTTATTTATGACTCAATTAAACAACATGCATACAAAAAAATACTAACATTTCAAAGGAGAAAGGGGTATGAGAATCACATGGTAATGTTATTCCCATGCAAGAAATATTCCTCCTTCGAGAAAGATGTTAGGGTTACATATGTTCTCATGAACGTTGCTATAATGTAGATCACATTATATATTATCCAAAAATAATTATGAAACAATGAACAAGTGATGAAAACGAATATCATATATTTTTAGGCATATTATGAATAAATTTTCATGAATATGAGGGAAAAAAATTTATGTTATAATGGAAATGAAAATCACAACATATTAGAAGAAATGATTGTAAGATGACTCATATAAAAACATTCATCCATTAATAACATGTATGCCATTTTTCACATGTACAAATTATATAAATCAATTCAATATGTGTCATGTTTTGTAACCACATTTTGTTGTTTTCCTTGTTTTTGGTGAAAATATTAAATTTACTGAAACTTTGATTGAGGATGAGACCCCAAATATAAAGGAAAATGAAACCCTAAAATAGAATATCCTTCAAAATGAAGGGATTAATATTTAGATTACTTAAGAGGAGCCAAATCACAGGTAGATGTGTCAAGAAATATTAGAAATTCTCCCTTTTAGATTCCAAAGATAAGGAGACCTTGAAGAAAGAAGAAGACCCTAAGGTTCAAGAAATTGAATACTAAAAAAAAAAGATACCCTTGAAGGTTCCATGAATGAAATTTTGGAGAAATAAGAGGCCTCAAAGATTACGAGATTATTTTATAACATTTACACTTTTTTGGTTGAATTTGTGAATCTTAATCTCATCAAATCATGGAAAACCATATTCTAACATCTATATTATTCCCTATTGGACCTTCAAGATGCATTATGTTATCATCTAAGATGAAAATTCAAAAATTGGAGTCTATTTATTTCCTCTTAGACCTTATGGATGCATTTTGTTGGTACCCATTATGGAAATTCCACTATTGGAGTATTTCACTTATTTCCACCAAGCTTTATATTGGTGCAACTTCTATCTCTACTTTGATTTGAGTGTAGCCTTAGAATCTAGAAGATCCATTTTGCATGATTTTTAGTAGTAAGGGGAAATGGAATAATCAAGTAATCTTGAACTTTCTTTTTAATAACTTGTATTCAAAATTATAATTTATAATAATATTTAATTACTCTTGTATATGTCTTCTAGTGCATTATTATATCATCAAAACTAGAATATATAATAATATATTAGATTGTACTTGTATATGCATTTTATCAACACATTATTTTGTGTTATTTTTGTTTTGAAATCTATGAAATCATATCATTCTTTTGAAACATAAATTTATCTTCATTAAAAAACAACTATATTATATTAATTATTTCATTTCTATAAAATAATAGATTTACTTGCAAAATGTAGTGCATGCCAAGGATATTTTAATAGTTTCCTTGTTGTTTATATATTTCATCCAAAAACTTAAGGATGCATTGGAAGTTAATATCTCTCCACAAACTCAAGTTGATAACCAATTGTTTACTATCGATTATTTTCTTTTCATGTCTAGGGAAGAAGTAATATTAAGTACATGGTTCCTATAATCTATAAAGAAAGACTATATAAGTATTATGACTCTTCCACATTATACAAGTTCTATGTAATTGAACCCTCCTCCATTTTGAGACCTTATTCTCCTATTCATATATTGATAGTATTCACATTTTTAACCACCACTTTTATTTCCCTCTTCTAGATATTACATCCCTATTGGTGTGACCATTGTACCGATGGTACAATTGCTAGTTTAATATAATGTTAGTTTAAAAATTATATTAAAATTTGCATTTATTAATATTAAAAACTATTTGTGCCTATTAACAAAATCTTATCTCAACTATATGATCCAAAAAATCATTTTAATAAGCCAACTTAAGGTAAATCATTATAATTTAGATAATGAATTACAATTAAATGCAACATGAATAATTTAATTATATTAAATGTAATGTTATATACATATTTTAAATATATGAGTAATAGATAGATTACAGTTAATAAATGTAAAATATTTGATGTCATCAGTAAAAACACTCATGGAAAATAACAAAAAAACATACCCATAATAACAAGAACTTCACTTAAAAATTTTGATGTCATCGGTAAAAATACTAAAATAACAACTTCATGGAAAATGGATGTTCTAGATTCTCGAGGCTATTTAGAAATTATCATTATAATTAAAATAACAAAAACATACCAATAATAATAATAACTTCACTTAAAATGTTTGATGTCATCACTAAAAAACTCAAAAGGAGGGAATGGTATGGTAGAAAAGAAACTAGACTCTCTCTCGCTTTCTTAAGAAAAAAAAGCACCCTAATCTCAATCAAACCATAAAGAGAAACCAAAGAAGACAAGAAGTAGAATTATCTCATCTCTACATAAACTCGGGAAATTATTTAGAGGAAACAAGACACAAAGAATCACATAACGAATCATTACTTTGTACATTCACAAATATTTTGATATATGTTAATCAACATAGCATTAGATCAAGCTAACTAGATTCATCAAGAACATATAGAAATTATCCATGAGAAAAACCTTTAAACCACTTAATAACTTTGATTTCATAGACATCCAAGAAATCAAATGAAAGAAAGATAAAATCATTAAAATGAGATTAGGAAAGCTCAATCTCTTACCCTACATTGATTAAAACTAGAAGTACAAAATCTACTAAATAAACTAAAAGAGATATGGAATCACGGGCCTCAAGGCATGAATTCTCAATTGAAAACAACAATGCATCTCAAAACAAATGTGAAAACTCGAAAATCCATCCTCTATATTAAATTCACAACCAAGATTCCTTTTACAATAAAATTGAATGCATTTATAGACCTAGGAATCCTCCGCCACTTTTACATTATTTAGAACTTCTAAAAAAACTTGTTCTAAAAAGTGAGAAAAAATCAAATTAAACCTAAACTAATAGTTGAAAGAAAATATTCGGGAATTGTTTTTAGTATAAGACTTCAAGGATTTTAATGGAGTTATACATGCATTTTTGATCCCCTTTTGGTTCAAACTCTTGAAAATAACTTTCCCCTTCCATTATAAACTCATATGGATGAAATCCAAAAGAAACTTGAAGATTTTAATAAGTTTTTCCCTTGAGATGTTCAAAACATTCATATCATTTTGGTTTTCTACATTAACCAGATATAAAGTTTAACCAAGTTAAATGAGGACACATGGTGGTTGGAGGCATATCTAAATGGTTGACTTACTCACTCTTGGCACCTTACACCGATGAGTGACAAGTGTCACCCATCATTATATGGGACTCCCACAAACCTTAAGCTTTTACCCTTTCCTCCAAAGACTATAGAATATTGATGCAATATAAGTGTCAAAAGGGACACATGTCAAGGATCCATGAGTGAGGCCTCTCTAAGGGTTATTCAATTTTACAAAGCTTCGATTTACAATAAATTTCCAAAGGAAATGTAAAAGAAACTAGTAAACATTACTTTCTTGAGATTTAACTTCCTCCAAGTCTCATAGAAGATTAATTAAATCCACGTGGCAGCAATCAGTATTACACACTCTCTCAAGTCTTCATGTTAAATCTTTGTACTTTCAAGTAACCCCGCATAACATTGATTAATGAAAAGTGTCTTGTTGACTAGATGGTCATGATCACTGAG
Source organism: Taxus wallichiana var. yunnanensis (assembly GCA_018340775.1). Classification (NCBI taxonomy): domain Eukaryota; kingdom Viridiplantae; phylum Streptophyta; class Pinopsida; order Cupressales; family Taxaceae; genus Taxus; species Taxus wallichiana. Next base: position 54,937,198 of record CM031239.1, read on the forward strand.
TTCAAATGTGATCAAATATCAGTTATCCATTGGATTAAATTTTACATTTTATCCCAATGCAAAAATTAGTCCATGGCGGCATAACAATCCTCTAGTTTTTGCTTGTATCTTGTCACTTTGAGCTCCATTTCACCTTCAACAGTACCATTGGAAAGGTATTTCATAGAGCTAAGTTTTTAATATCTTTTAGATAATATGGTTGAGATATCAAGGAGAACTTCATGAAAAAAATAGGTTGTTAGTTGTTAAAAATGAATCAAATGAACCCCGGATCACTTGTAATTGTGTTAGAATAGTTCTAATACATTCTAGAAGATTATTTAAGATATTAGTAACCTTTTGATCCCACCCAAACATAAAATAAATTAGTTTGACAATAAATGGATTAAGACTTGAGTTATTATAATGGTCTAAAGTGTAATCATGATCTACTTCACCAAATGGAAACTCAAACCTCATTCTTTCTTCGATTCCATGGGATCACATTGATCCTTCTCTTAGATCTTATCCCCAAATCAAAATATCTTCTTTTTTCTTGTAAATTAAGTCATTGAGTTAAATAAGTAAAATCTTCCTCCAAGTACTCAAGGGTAAGTGATTTGAATGTCTTTTTCATGTCCGAAGACCAAAATTCATGATTTTGACTAATTTCTACTTGGGTTTCACCTATATAGACTCAAATATAGAATATAGAAGTAGTTTTGACCATTTTTAATACATTTGTGTGCTCAAAATGATGAAAAACCATAGTCAAGTTCCTTTAAGTTTAGAACTTGTAACCCTTTTCCCAAGATGAAGTGTCGATTCATTTTGGAAAATTTTCTAACAACTCATAGGATTCATTTGCCTACTAAATAGAATGATCAATACCATTTTATATCCATTGGGAATGGATTATTCATATAGCTTGAAACTTTGTATTGAAATTTTGAAAACTCACCTTGAATACTTTTGCCTAAAAATTTTAACTTTCCTTGAGCTTTAATTTGAATTTGAAAAAATCTTCCTTTAATCGACCTATAAAATTTGTCTCGGATCTCGTAAAACAACATTCCAAACAAACTCCCAAGTGACCCAATAAAAACTATGTACAAAAACCATAATCATACATGCTCCAGTGAAAACGTGGACACGTGTGTAAAAGCACTTATTCTATCAAGAGAAAACTAAACTACTCCTAAACTAATGATGCAAAAAAATAGCTCAAACAAAAACATAAAATGGTTGGGAAAAATAACTCCCTTTCTAGATGAGCTTAGTGTAGCAGATCATCTTTTAAATGTGTTGGTGTAAGTTTTCTACACGTGCTTCTACAAAATACAATAATTTAATTGTACTTGATTAAGAATCTTTTCTTGACGATTGGATTCAAAACATGGAATACTTTGGGATGTATAACTTCATTTGGGAACTATGGAGCCAAATTATAACCTTTAGAGGGACCGATGTGTTTTGGAAAACCATTTATTGAAACTTCAATTTTTTATTCAAATAATCTTGATTTGGATTTTAGCTCATCAGATGGATATTCACAATGATCTAATCCTAACTAAGTGATTTTGGGACTTCAAAAAATAAAAAGATAACGGAAGGGAAGAAAAGGGAACTAAACTCTCTCTTATTCACCAAGCATCATAAACATCTTTGATCACAAGTAAGCCACACATAAACCAAATCATACAAAAACTAGTTCATCTCAATTATTTATAAGCTAGAGGAAATAAAAATATTAATCAACACTCAACATCATCTAAGAAAATTAGAATAGTTCATTCACACAACTTGTCTCATATTTGTAATCATCCTAACCATTTTTCCAAGATAACTAGAGTCTACACACAAATAGAATAATTCCCACCTACTAACATCTCTAAATTACAAAATTGTAAATCACGTCCACAAATATAAGCACAATAAGATTCAACCAATAAAATTTAGATTAGCATATCTCAACCTCTTTACTTTACAAAATTCATCTAAGATTATTTAGGAAAATTTTATTTAATAATCAAAAGATATTTATGTCTATGCATCAAGATATGAATTGAAAATTAAAAGACAAATCAAAACTCACAAATACCAATGTGAAGCTCTAAAATATAAAATTTTTATTGGTCCACTAGTGTCAAGATTATTTTTCACAATAATATTGAATGTTTTTATAGATTCATGGGACGTGGCCTCATGCTCTACATGTAATTCTGAAAATTCCTAAAAGGAACTAAACTAAAACGGAAGTAAAATAACTAGAGCTAACCACAACTCAAAAAAATTGACGAGGACATGCTCTCATATTTTAAAAATATATCCTAATTATAGGCTCCTCTATTTTTTATTAACCACCTAGTTTGAATCATTAAAATCGGGGTAGACTAGTACATGTAGAGAGTATTGACAAAATAGATAAACAAAATCCCAAAAATAGTTTCTTGATTATGCACAAAAATATAGTCTCCTTAAGATGAATGTAAACTTAGACTTTGAGCTTTCTTGAAAATTTTATAGTTGTTATCCATTGTCACTTTGTATTTATAATTAGATGCTCACTTGAATCTTTTCTTTTATGGATAGCCTAGATGAAATTTAAAAATCATGCCTCCTAAAAATAGCTTGATGTTTTTGGCCTTTTCAAGCTTGATTGATGTGGTGAGGATGAAATCATGCATCCCCACATTATTTTCCAAAAGTGAAATTTGTAAATGTTGGTCAAAAATAGTCATAAATTATTGTAACAAAGCCATAAAATTATTCTATTCTTAGCACATGATTTAATAAAATTTAAATCTATGTAAGGACACTACTGATAAGATAAATATAACAAAAGATTTTTAATAAATATTGAGCTATAGAAATTTAATAAAGAGTGATAGATAGGGTTTGTAGAATGACTCAGCTTGTAATTGTAGGTCTAGACTACAGACTAATCTAGAAGGGTGTTTTCTAGACTATGTCACTATGTCTCTTATTCGAAATGTTACGATATTAGGTATAGGAGCTCCTGGAATGGGACAAGGATGTCTAAGCGTTAGTGTCTAATCTAGGAACTAGTGTCAATGGGATAGATTTAGTTCGGTTCTTTTTGTGTCACTTATTATTTTTTGTAGGTCATGTCAAGTTCGCTACAAGTTTTCTTGGTCGTACTTATACCTACAAAATAAACCCTATCTATCTACACAATACTCAAGTGCAGATTAGATGAATGAAAATATACACATGTTTGAGTCAGACTGACCTCGATGGTCACCACAATGTGATTGTCACCGAGCATTGTACTACATTTTAAACTCAATGTAGTTCTAGTGTGTATGTGATTATAATAGTGTTCTTTGAGCTAGGATGCCCTAGTTTCATTGTTGATCTAATTTTTTTGTTCCATTTTTAAGTTAATGATCTAGTACTAAAGAGAATCAAATAACTCCAAAATACGAGGGTTTAAGGTACCTGGAGATGTGATGTGATGGGTATGGGTGCAAACTAAATGAACGATCCCTTCTACTACAAGATGATGACTGCGCACATGAAAGACTAGAAATAAAATGGATTAGATGACGATGGGGGTTTACCGACTAAGTCAACTCCAAGAAGCATTAACTTCCTTGGTGGATGTCAACCCCCATGTTTTGATAAAAATAGTATAAAAAGAAATGATAATAAACAAGATATTATGAAGAATCTGAGGCACACAAAAACTGAAAAAATAGAAATGTAAGGCACATACAAATCTAATCTAAATTGACATGAAATAAAGTTACCCGGCAAGTTTGACGGCGACAGACTACAGAGGTCTAGTCGATGGTGACCAGAAGTAAATGAATGGAAGATCAACTATAAATACAAACATGGATATTCTAAGTACAAACTAGATAGAACAGAGGCCTATAGATATTAGAAATAACCCGTAAAATAATGTCTCGAGGCAAGTAGACCAAGAGATGGTAGAAAACAGAGATAAGGATAGATTGGGTGAAAAAAACACTCGAGTTGATGGAAACTAAGTAGGAGAAATGGCAATTGGGGTATCAACAACATAAATTTGAGAAAAAAAAAATGATGACAGGGAGATTTGATAACTGGATGATCACCTGAAACAAAGTAACAAGGATCTAAGGATTTAGAAAATAGAGGTACAAATGCGAGATGGATACCGGATTAGAAAAAATGTTAGATGCAAACAAGACAACAATAATATGATAATAACTGAATAAAATAACACAAAATTATGGTAATCTCATGAAGGATGTTCACGAGTGATGTAATCAAACTAAAATAATATCTAAGAGGTTTTTAATTGTTGCATAGATGCTCAAAGCGTGAGGAAAACTTTGTAAGTCGCAAGAAAGCTCGGATATTTGCATGCATGCCTTGGGAAGAGGGGGTGAATGTAATTTTAAAGGGTCGATGGTGACCTGGTTGGGTCACCGCCAACTACGGGAAACCATTCCTTGGATGGTAAAATCACTGATTTACTTGATATGTGGGGCTTTTAGGGATTGGGATAAGTGCTTTAAAACATGTAGGCAGGTAAGGGTTGTTTAGGGAAGTCTCATGGGTGGATAAGAGATAGAGATGGGTTAGATAAAATATATAAAAAGCATATGGATGTGTATTAGGTGGTTAGGGATTAAATCATCCCAAAGAAAGCCAATTAGAGGTAAATAGACAATTAGGACAGATGAAAGCTAATTAGGGGTAATTAGCTAATTTAGGTTAATTAATAAGAATTAATTAAGAATTAAAAGTGATGGGATAATATATGGTCATTTAAATAAATGAATCAAAATAAATTAAAATGGATCTAGATAGGACCATGGTTAAAGATGCGCACATGGGCAATCGAGAGTAGCTGATACCAAATTTTGGTGTCTACATTTGCCCCTTTTTTCAAGTGGTTTGTGCTAGCAAGCCATGAGACAAAAATGATGAGAGATAAAGAGTAGGATGAAGACTAACAGAAGATTGATGATGATCTCCCCCTCAAACAAGGGATTGATAACGTAAAGGGAAATCGATGACAAGTTTGAAAGAGGTAGATGTTGAAGGGTGGGTGGGAGAATAAATATGGGTAAAATGATAAAGTGAGGCAAGATACCCCAAGAAAGAAGGATTTACAAAAAAATAGAACCTATGGTGGTGATTTTTATATCACATTGGTAGGGAATAAAGGACTATCTCAATGGAGACAATAGCAATTATTACATGCACCAATGAGTGGGTGAAAATAACTGTGAAATGGAGGGAATCCAATGGGAATCCTCTCAAATGGATGTGAGCCATGGGCACTAATGGTTGATAGACACACATCAAAATACATGTGCAACCAAATGTGAAAATAATTTGAAATCCTTCATACATGACGAATTGAGTGAAAAGATATGCATCCACAAAGGAAAAAGATGGAAATAAGGGTGCCCCTACAAAGGGCACAAAAATGGCCAAAAAGGCAAAATACAAAAAGTGATGATATAAAATGCCCCAAGGGGGACTAAATATGGCTACAAAATGGGAATTGTGAAGCGAGACATGGATAAATAAATTGTTGAAATAAAATTCTCCAAGGGGGAATAAATAAAGCCACAAAGGTGGACTTTTTAATGAAAAACATGGTGAGATGGTGCCTAAGCAAAAGAGCACAAAACGGATGAGGAAATAAATAATGGTACCCCAATAAAGGGAACGATAATGGCCAAGGAGGTGAAATATAAAAATATGAGGTATGGTGTCCCAAGAGGGAACACAAATATGGCCACAAAAGTGGACTTGAGATGAGATATGGATGATAATATGGTGCCCTAGCAGAGGACATGAAAAATGGCTGAAAAGGAAAAATAATAAATGATGATATAAAATTCCCCAAGGGGGAATAAATATGGCCATAAGGGTGGACTTGAGATAAGATGAAATGGTGCCCTAGCAAAAGAGCAAAAAGATGGCCAAAAAGGTGAGATAAGAAAATGCATGATATGATGCCCTGAGAAGGAACACAAAGATGGCCATAAGAGTGGACTTAAGATGTGGTAGATTGGATAAGATTTGATGAGATGGATAAGGTGTGATAGGATGATGGATGAGACAATATATGAGATGAGATAATAGATATTGATCAAACTAGATGTGACCAAAGGGTACAAATGATGTTATGTCATATCAAGGAGCACACGAGGAAAGGATGCCTCCAACCACATTGGAGGTAAACAAGAAGGGGATCTAAGTAACGTAAGGCACATGTGACCAAAATAAGAGTTAGCATATAACCAACAATAGTTAGTTATACTAAAGATCATAAATAGGCATGGATGGACTGAACTCATGAATGTAATATCAACATGACAAAGGGATTTTTATGTAACTTATAAGAAGGAAGAGGGTTCTCCATAAGTATTGTTCCCTAAATCTATGCCCCAGCTCTGGGAAGGGGAAAGAGCAAACTGATCAATGCGAGAAGTTATCTAGAATAAATTTGATCAATGTGGGAAGCTTTCTTAGGATGCTGATAAAATGGAAGGATGATCAATGCGAGAATCCTTTAATGCCATTATGCAAAAGAGTATCCATCCTTCAGGTTATGGTCTATATATATGATATGGATGGAAAGAATGATACAAATTATAGTCATCCTTTGAGGTATCAATCTATTGATTTTATTTAATGATTTTTTTTTACATAAACAATTGTCCTTCGAGGGAGAAGTTTGTTTTTATAACTTTGATTTTTGATAGAATCGTCCATGAATTTTTATTTTAACATGGGGGAAGTTAAGACTAGCTAGGTAGACCACTTAGAATGGGATAATGAATGTACAAGAGACACCCATGGGCCCTTTGGATGGTTTCAAAGTAGGTAAATAAGGAAGTTTTGGATGTAATGATGGTGGAGTTCTCACCAAGAAGGGAGAACCTATCCATAAGGAAAATGCTATGGGTAGATCCGTGGTTCCCATATTTAAGGTCACATTTAGGAAACTGATGGTAGACCACATAGTTCCAAATCATTACAATGATAGATGGAAGAGACTATGATGGAGGGATCATCTAAGGATATGACTAAATGCTCACCGTAAACATGCTAACAATAAAATGGACATAATTGCAAGGCGTTAAGCAATTCCACTTACAGTTTACCACCAAGGGAGGCCAAATGATAGGCTCCCGACCCATACTTATGTGTGATAATGTATGGTCCAATCTAGTTGGGGAAAACTTTCCAAGTTGGATCCTTTCTAGAGTAGTAATTTTCTAATTTTCTTTAAGGACAATATCACCGACATTGAATTCGTGCTAAGATAGGATGATATTTTGTAAAAGATGGGGTTCTATGAGATATCTGAGAAAAGATAAAAACTATGCAATACCTTTAAGGAAGTAAAGAAAATATGCATCCCTAACGAGACAAGTATATGGCCACAAAAGTGGACTTAGGATAAGATGAATATGACAATTGGAGATAAAAACTACATGCTACCTTTTAACCATGAGGAAACGAGGAATATATGTGTCCCATTGAGATGAAAAATGGCCACAAAAGTGGACTTTGGATGAAAAATATGGTTCCCTAAAAGAGGCACAAACATGGCCACAAAGGTGGACTTTGATGAAAAAGATGGTGCCCTAAAAGAGGCACAAATATGGCCACAAAGGTGGAATTTGATGAAAAAGATGAAAATATGGTACCCCAAAGGAGGCACAAATATGGCCACAAAGGTGGAATCAGGATGAAAAACATGGTGCCCTAAAAGAGGCACAAATATGGCCACAAAAAGTGGAATTTGATGAAAAAGATGAAAATATGGTACCCCAAAGGAGGAATAAATATGGCCATAAAGGTGGACTTAGTATTAAAAACATGGTGCCCTAAAAGAGGAAAAAATATGGCCACAAAAGTGGACTTAGGATTAGATAAGATGGTAGATAAATTGATAGGCTAAGATGAGACAATAAACTAGATAAGACTAGATGAGATGGGTTGGATAAGATTTGGATGAGGTAAATAGGACAATGTCAAGGAGGAATTCCTAGAGTGAAGTCCCCCAACGTCAAGAGATTTGTTTGATGGATAAGGATGAATTGATATGGATAAGATGTGTGGATGAGGAAGAGGATGTGAAAGGATCAATAACAAAGGGAGGATGCCCCCAAGTGAAAGAGATTACGTTGGTCAACTAAGATATAGATGAGCTAGTGGATTTCAAGGATATTGGATGGGATCGTTAGTAGGGATGTTGATGATAACCTTGGATTTGGATTGGATAGATGGTTAGGGATCATAAGGATGATTGGAAAGACAAACAATATCGATGAACAAGGGAGGACCTTCTTGCGGAGGTGGCTCGATGGATATAGATGTAGAAATAATAATTAAATTGGTTGTGGTGAACAGAGATGATAGATACTCTTGGATGAGAGATTAATCATTCTCAATAAGATCATGGATGATGGTTTGGAGGGCCTTATAATGCTCAGTGTCATGACCTAGGGTGCGGTGATAAGAAAAAATGCAATTTGGATCAAACCATGATGGTTTCTTTCTATGAGGATCAAAATATTTAATAGGAGGAAGTGTTATGGTGGATGTTTGGATTAAATGTCTAAGGATCTTTGTGTAAGATTTGATGGAAGTAGTGGAAATTTTTATCTTATGAGGTTAGTAGGAGATTTTGACTTGGATCTAGAGGAAGTAGTGGATGTAGATTGGATGGGTAAATTAGATGTATTAGAAGATGAATCAAATTTGGAAGGAGGATTAGATTGTTTGGATGTGGATTGATTATTAGGAGTTGTCTTAGGCGAAGGTCTTAGCCTTAAAAGATATTGGGGGTGCTCCTAGGATGGATGTTGTAATATTAGATTGCTAAGAAGAGGGAAGACCTAACTTCTTACAAGGATACGTGAGAGACCTTTGGGGATGTTTACCAAGAGTATTAGATTTTGATCAAGAGGATTTAGCCTTGACAGGGGGATGAGAATAATCTCAACCGGAGGATAAAAAGGTTGTGTGGTTAGCATTGGTGGAGGAGGTTTGATAATTTCTAAAGAATATGTGGAAGTTTATGATTGTGAGGATGAGATGGGAGGATCATTTGAAGTCAAGGCAAGTTGGAATTCTTTCAAAAAATATTCAAACGATGAGAAATGTGTAGGAGAAGAAGACGATGTAGGTATGATAGTTGATGTGATTGGTGCAAGTAAAAGTGAAGAAAGAGGAATTGGGATTGATTCCACGAATGGTATAATAGGTAAGGTTGGAATGGATGTAGATGAAGTAATAGGTATGATCAATTCCAATGAAGTGGATGTGATAAGGGATGAATTAGATGAAGGTGTAAGATCAAAGGTAGGTGTATATGTGGATATCAATGGAGAAAAATGTGTTTGTATGATGTGATTGATGAGATCTATGCGAGACATGGATTGTGTAGCTTTTGGATTGGTTAATGTGGACATAGTTAGTTGGGTAGAGAAGGCATGAATGCCTTATTTTCTTGTCTTATGTGGGGAATTTTTGTCATAAATGTTTCAAGAGGTATCATTTATATGTTTGCAAATTGAGAAGATGTGATTGGTTTGGTGGCGGGTATAGATGTGGAAATGGTAGGTGTTGGAATATTAAGTGTAGAAGATTGAGTTAAAATAGGTGATGTGGCCATGGGAAAAGATGTAGAAATTAGTGAATTTGTTGATATGGTGGATATAGGGGTAGTTGAAATTGATGATGAGATAGGTACAATTGGGATGTTTGATGATGTATGTAATGTAGTGATAAGTGTGTTGGATATTGATGTGGGTAAGGAGTTGGATATGGTGGGTTGGGGCATGGTAGATATGGATGAAGATGTAGGTATAGTAAAATTCGATGTGGATGTGGTAAAGGTGGGATAGATGTAGATGTAGGACAAGTGGTAGAGGTTAATGTGATAGGGGTGGTAGAAGTTGTAGGCACAATGTATAAGGTATGAATAAATGATGAGGTAGATGATATAGGTAAGGATGGAGGTGTTTGATGTATAGTATTGATTGCATAAGGATTGGATGTGTAAGATGTGGAAGGTAGAAATTGATTTTTCGATGGTGGATTAGGAAAGGGTTTTCTAAAGATGTCAAGGGATTGACTGCAAGATGAGGTGGTATTTTCTATCCGGAGATCCCCCTGATTTATAATTTGTTAGACACGGTCTTTAAAATAATGACACTTTTTGATTTCGTGACCTAAGACTTGGTGATATTTACAATAATTATCCTCATGATACCAAGCAGTTTTGGGGTATAAGTTATCAATAGGTTGGATGGGAGGAAGTGTAATGAGATGAAATGTCATCAACTTTTTGAACACGAAACTATAAGATTCCTCAAGGTGGTATAATTGGGAGATGGATTATAAGTTTTGTATGAAAGTGACATGTATGAGGTAGATGGTTACGATGACACAACATGAGAAGTGGATGGATAAGGATGTAATTTTAAATAAGAGGGGATATAATTAAATGGTGGATATTGAATAGGAATATGACAGGATGGGATAGGTAGTGATAATGATTTTTGTTGAGAGAGAAGGACATTTGATTGTTGACTATTGGGAGATTGAGATGGTTGGATACGAATTCATGTGATAATATCGGATGAAGAAGGGATAGTGTTAATATGAGGTGGTGGGGGTAGAATAGGATCCATCGATTGAGTATATTGATAGGATTAAGAGATCATGGGATATCTATGAAATAGGAAGTCGTATATGGGGCTAGAAGGAGGCCCAAGAATTTCTCAAGGAGAAAGGGATGGAGTCATTTTCAGTCGAGGAGATATAGACTTAAGGGAGATAGGGAGTTGGTTTTGAAAGGGGGATCTATTTGAATGACATGTTCTTTACAAGGTTAAGAGATCCAATGTGGAATCTCAAGATCATTGGAGGAGGAAATATCATTAGATATATTATATTATTGCATTGTTGGTCTTGAGAAGGGGTATTAATAGGCATGAAATGGGAAAATATTTTCTTATGAAAATTATTAATTAAAAAATCAAGCAACAAGGTTTTTATTAACATGATTAATTAAGAAATGTGAGAAAAATAAAGAGGTGGATAATGAAGGTACCTAATAAATGGCATTCTAAGGCTAGTTTCAGACAATTATGGTTGGGGATTCCTTGATATACCTAAGGTGTGTGAGGCCCAAGTCTCATGAAGGATTTCTAATGCAGCCAAAACACCAAAGAGGCTTCTTGTTAGGTGATCAAATCCCAATCAGTCCACCTAATAGGAATATGTATAGATGTGTAAATTAATGTTTGAATTTTGGTTGTGTGTGATAGATTGTGAGATACAACCGATTAACCATTAATTAAGCTAGTTTTTCAAACAAGGATACAAAATAGTTCTTTTTAAGCCAAATCTAAATGTGAAATTTTGATGAGAACACACACAAGGAAGGGAAAATGTGATGAAAAAAATGAGACAAAAAGGAGAATACCTATAGAACACTTTTCCTTTTATCCGATCTTCAAGAATACGCAAGTGAATATAAATACAAGAAATTAAGTGCAACACGGATAAGTAAAAATGAAGCTTTTACCTATAGTGTTATTCAAAGACAGAAGAAACATAGAAAATAACAAGAAATGTAAGGAATCACCTAAAAGGGTGGTCCCATCAGGCATGATAAGAATATTGATCTATTTTTTTGTTCCATTTTCAATTTAATGATCGATACTAAATAAAATCAAATAACTCAAAAATTTAACGGTTGAAGGTACCTCGAGATGTGATGTGATGGATACGGGTGCAAAGTAAATGAAGGATCCCCACTCGCTACAAGTTGATGACCTGCAAAACAAATACCTGGAGAGAAAATTTATTAGATGATAGATATGGGAGTTACTCGACGAAGTCGGCTCTAAGAAGTGTTAACTTCTTTGGCGGATGTCAACCCTCTTGTTTTGATAAAAATAAGATAAAAAGCAATGATAATAAACAAGATAATGTACAAAATCTGAGGCACACATAAACTAAAAATGTGGAAATGTAAGGTACATTAAAATTGATCTAGATTGACATGAAATAAATTTACTCGAAGGGTCGACGGCAACTAGAGCTGCAAAAGTCTAGTTGACGGTGACCAGAGGTAGATGAATGGAACACTAACTTTGTAAATGGAGACCTCGATATTTTGAATGTAAAGTAGATGGAACAGATGTGTATAGATACTAGAAATAACCTGTAGGATAATATCTTAGGCCGGGAGACCAAGAAATGATAGAAAATAGAGATTTGGATAGATTGGGTGAAAAATAGGACTCAAGTTGAAGGAAATCTGGGTAGGAGCGATGGTGACTGGGACCGACAGGATAAATTTGAGAAATAGAATGATGAAAGGGATATCTCGCCAACTAGATGATCACTAAAAATTAACATGGATCTGAGCATTTAGAAAATAGAGGTATAAAGGAAGATGGATACTAGATCGGTGGTGACCTAACAAGGTCGAAGGTGGCTTGAGTTAGGTAGATTTAATCGGGATTAGATGGACTGGAAAATAAAATTGCAAGTACATGGGATGAAAAAGATGATTAAAAAGAGGTATGTGGAGATGATCTCGGTCCTCGTAAAATGTTAGATGCAAACAAGACAACGATAATATGATAATAACTGAATAAAATAACACAAAGATGATGGTAATCTCATAGAGTATGTTCACAAGTGATGCAATAAAGTTGAAAGAAGATCCAAGAGGTCTCAGTAATCGCTTGCATGGATGCTCGAGCACGAGGAAAAGTTCACAAATCATAAGAAATCTCGATATCTACATGCATGCCTTAGGAAGAGAGGGTGAATGTAATTTTAAAGGGTTGACGGTGACTGGATGGGTTGCCACTAATCGCAGAGCAACCATTCCTTGGATGGTAAAATAACCGATTTACTTGAGATATGGGGCTTTTAGGGATTGGGATTAGTGTTTTAAAACATGTAGGAAGGTAAGGGTTATTTAAGGAATTTCCATGGGTGAATAAGAGATAGATATCGGTTAGATAAACGCTAGAAAAAGCATAGGGATGTGGATTTAGGTAATTAGCTAATTAGGAGAGATGAAAACTAATTAGGGGTAATTATCTCATTTAGGTTAATTAACAAGAATTAATTAAGAATTAAAAGTGATGGAATAATATATGGTCATTTAAATAAATGAATAGAAATAAATTAAAATGGGTCTATATAGGACCATGGTGAAAGATACACACATAGGAAATCAAGAGTAGTGATACCAAATTTTTGTGTATAAAGTCGAAACACAAATAATAGAGGACTACAACTACTTTTTCCCAATGAAAAATGTGTGGTATGGAATTCAGAATAGACCCTCTTATCAAGTGAAGTATGTAGTCCCAAAATGTAGTCTTTGATGTAGTAGATAGAAAAAATTATCTCCTTGTAGATGTGTATACCTCTTTATTGACACCTATTTACTGCTTTTGAAATCTTATTGCCAAACACATGCAAATCACTCTCATTCTTACCAATTTCATTATAATTAGTGATTTTTGCTAATTAACTAATGCTTTCCCTCTATTCTAGTTAATTAACAATTCTTTGTTGATTATCCACCCTTTTCCACATTCAGGATGCCAATCGACGTCAAATCGTAAGTTGTTATCCTCTTTCGGGTAACAATTAGCATTATTATCTAATTAAGCCTATTTTTCCCTTGTTTTGGTCAATATATCCTAATATTGGCTCAAACCCCTCTTCTGACCACTCAAAATCACCCCACTTTCCTCCACAACGTCTCAGCAATCTTTAAAATCTTATCCTAGCCTCCTAGTTGACCCTAAGTGGTTGATTAAGGTTTCATACCTCTTAATCACTTGGTAATTCACTAATTATGATTAGTAAAACTTAATCATGATTAGAAATTATAAACTTTATTTGTACTTTTAGTCCCACATGCACCAAGATGTAAGTTTTCCTCAAAGAAAAACTATAAATAAGACTAAGTACTACCTTCCAACTTTACACCATGTTTTTATTAGTAGCCTCATATAATACATATGTTAAAGAGCCTAAACTCCTTTAAGGATTCACATGCTCATATTTTCCTAAAGCATTCATTATGGTTAGTAGGAGGGTATCTAACATGAAATTTTAGTCTTGTGTTAGAGAGATCTCCTCACCATTTTTGGAGTAGCAACCATTCCCAATTTGATTGCTCCTAGATCTATTTAGGTCTATGTTAGTTAATCAAACATACTAGTAGGCATGCTTAGATGTTAGATGTTAGTTTCATTTAATCTCCATTATTATGCTATTAATATTTTATCATTGATGTTTCATTCCTTAGCTTTGCATTTAACTTTAGATCATTATGGTGTTGATCTTTCTTTAAACTAGTTAATTTGTGTTAAAAGTTTGGGGTGTTATCATTTGGCACCCCCAGTGGGACTCAAACCCCATTTGCATTCATTCTCAAGCTTTTTAACATAGTTTTAAAAGTTTTAGATTTCAAGTTTTCTTAGATTAACTTCCAATTCTTAGATTAGATTCAATTTTTCTAGATTAACTTCAAATTTTTCTAGCTTACTTTCAAAGTTCTTAGATTAAATTCAAAATTTTCAAGACTTTTAGAGTATTTTTCAAAGTTTTCTAGATCAATTTTATAGCTAGGTAGTTGTTTCAAATATATTAGTGGTAGAATTTTTGTTTTCATGTTCTTTGCAGGATATAAGGAGGTGAAGCCCTATCAAAATTGCCTCAAAATACCAAAGATTTGATCTTTTGAAGAAATTCTTCTCAAAACTCGGATTTTGGTCACCTACGAAAAGTTTGTTCCTGTGCATTAAATTGTGCACATGTGCATCAAGAAGAGCACATATACATTGAAACATGTGCTTGTACATCAAGAAGAACACATGTGCCTCTTAGGGTGTGCCTGTACAACATTGCAGTTTTGGTCTCTAAGTCAAGCCTGCACTGTGCATTAAGGTCCACACCTACACCTCTTTGGTCGCACTGCTGTGCACTATTGACTATGAAAATTTGACAGAGGTGCACCTATGCTTTCAATCTTGCTCATTTTCTCCAAAGGGTGTGCCCATGCTTCAAACCCGTGTCACATGCACTAAAAGTCATGCATGTGCACTCAAGTAAATTTCCTTCAAAGTTCATGATTTTTATTTCTATTTTTAGGATTTCTGTCATTTTTAAAGGGATTTTAGTTGTTGTTTTTGTCAATTTACTGATTTTAGAGCAATGTTCCTAACAAAATTCACTTAGGGATTGATAAGTAATCTTTGTTAAAATTTACTTAGGGTTTGATAAGTGATTTTTCATGCTTTATTTGAGTTTGGAATAGGGTGTGTATGATTTTCCCTTGCACTTAGTGTGAACTTGGGAATCAAAAGTACTTCTAAACCACTTTTTTCTATTTTAGAGTAAGTAAGAAAAATCATCATTCATTTATATGCTTGATCTTTTAGTTTAGGATCTTTTTCACTTGATAAAGAACCAAGGATAAAATTTGTGTATGCTCTTCCCTTGCACCTAGTGTGATCTTGGGAACCAAAAGTAATTTTATTCTTTCATTAAGAAGCACTTGGATTAATTGGGAATAAACCTTGTTTTACAAATTTTTATGGTAGTTAGTTAATTTACAAGATTTTCATCTAGTTGGGTTATTTGTTGTGTATGCTCTTCTCTTGCACCTAGTGTGATCTTGAGAAACAAAAGCAACATTTAATCCTCTTTCTATGATATTGTGAATCTTTTTAAACTACTAACCATTTGTGTGAAGGACCTAAAATGCTTGTCAAAGAAAGAAGGGCTCTCTTCAAACAAAATCTAACATTCACATGTGATTGTAGGTTTCCAAAAGGAGTACAACAAAAACCACATTAAGTCTAAAAGATTAAAAATACACCACAATCATCACATTGTATTTGCAGGTTTCGGTTAAGAGTTATGGCTCATCCACTTAACTAGGACATAACCCCTTTGGCATAAGCCTTAAGCTACAACAATGGGGGTGGTCCTAGGAACCCTAAAGTAGTTCACGCAAGAGGGAACCTTGTGAATGAAACAGAAAGTGCTCCACACTACCGACTTGATTAGTACACCTTGGTGAGATTAGAGTCAAATTTACTTCCATTGTGACCCCGGTGATAATACAACTAAATGCACTAGTTGTTCATTGTATTATAAGGGGATAAATTAAATCTAAGATACTCCTTGGGAAACCTCGGTAAATGGAGCTCACAGAAGTAAACTTGTGACACATAGAGAGAGAACCACCTAGGAATCTTGTCGGCTTGGTGCCATTGTTTTTGTCTTAGTTTTTATACTTGAGAGCTCTCACAAAGTGACAACTTTGTTAGATTCAAACTCTTGTTTTTTTAACAAGGAAATAATCTCTTAAATTTGAAACCACGTGATATTTCATCATGAAATATACTTAGTGTCATTTTTTCCTAGTTTTTCACTTGTCCTAAGACAAGGTAAAACTCTGCCAAAATAACACCAAGTTTATTTCAACACCACTTGTCTACACCCTTTTTCTTGTTGCCAATTTTTGGACAAAAGGAAACAACATATATGGATACCACTAGATATCATGTGTCCACCACTTTTGTATTCTACTTGCATGACTAGGTTGTAATGCCGAAGCACAAGTGTTGAAAGTGTGCATGGTATGTACTCATGATCTAGTAGGCCCCCTTATCTCAAAAACCCATATTTGAGACTTATTATCATCGTAGTTAGGTGATTTCATCCTTGTCTTCTTTTGAGTTGTTACGTTTCCCATTATAACAATACAATTGAGATATTTATGTCTTGTTTCCATTGTGAAATTAGGCCTAAATATCTATATCAGTGACTTACGCTACTCACACGCATAGCAATATCTTGTTATACTTAGACGTGGTTTTTACACCTAGCTTTGTCTTGAGTTTTTGAGTGTTGAGGTTACTTTGTTATCATCATTATAATTCCATTTTGATGATAAAATCTTGTTTTCCTACAAATTTTGATTACACGTCCAAATAACATTGTTACGTTGCTCACATTTGTATCATCCATTTTACAAAGCTTAGAATTTGTTAGTGTTTAGAAACTGGATTTTAGTATATCATCAACATTATCTTATCATTTATGCCTTGTTTTTTTCAAACTTGACCTAACTGGTGATATTATGTTGTCACTATTCGGTTTCAAACCTATCTAGATGAATCTTAGGGAGTAAGCTATTTGGTGTGACTAAATTTTGATTAGTGTACGTCATCAGTATTATTCTATAAAAAACTTGTGTCATATATCACGTTGTTAGGGTAGCTTGTTGGTTACTATTTAGTTCATATGTTCACTTTAACCTATTAATTTTTTGGTTATTCTATAGTCACCTTGTTTTGACGATTTAGCATCATTACACTCCAAAACTTTGACTAAGGTCCCTTTTTAGTAAACCTTAGTGGAAATTTTTCATGTTGTATCTCCTATCTCGAGTATGCCTACTACAAGAATGGGATCCTGAAGGTTAGGAGCTGATATATTTGGAGGTGACAACCCTATTTTAGAAGACAATGTCATGATCGACCATAGTGGCGGAGAGGAAGACTCTCATGCAAATATGGAGCTTCATCCAACCCACTTTGACGATTACTTGTTTCACAATAAACATGAGGTTCTCATGCATGTTGTGGAACTAGGAGCTAGGTTTCCATCCATAGTTGACCCTTCTCTTATTAATGGCGTGATTCAGGGAGAAGAAGTGGAACATCCTCGTTGACATATGGATGACATATTGAACCCAGTGCCATGCCTTTACTTCAAGATGACTGAATAATAAGTAAGTACCTTTCAAAACAATGGTGACTATCATTTGCCTCCTCTTAGAATTCAATGCGAAGAGACCATAAGCACTTTCTCACCATGAGTAACCTCCTCATGATGAAAATCATAAATAAATACCAACCCGAGAGGTAACCTTAGAGGAACAAGTTCAAGCTCTCACTTGCTAATTGGCAAGTTTGGCTTCACATATCAATAAAGAGCAACCAAAACCTATAAAACAAGCTAAGCCAAAAGCTTCATGTCATGATTATCAGCATACTCCTAAGGAAAATACTCCTCATCGAGAGGCATGCAAAGACCCTTATGAGGAATTTTTCACTAAGAATAGGGGTGGGCATACACCTAGGTTTAACCCTTTGTATAGACCTACACCACCACCCATGCAAGACCAGCTCTTCCACCAAGAATGGTCTACTATGAAGAACACCCTTCAATCATTACAAGAGGGAAAAACCAAAGTAACAATAACAAGAAGTAATAGTTCGATGAGTTATGTCCCTACCCATTTGACAAATCCATGCTATAGGTACCTTTCCCAAGACACTTTGATTTTCCAAAATTTGACAAGTATAAGGGAAAAGGTGACCCTCGTGACCATATTAAATATTTTTATATGGCATGCCAAGAGGTTGCATTTAGCGATAATTATCTTATGTACCTCTTTCCACAAAGTTTAGGAGCAATGACACTAGAATGGTTTATACACATCCCTAAGGGATCCATATCAACATGGCCATAAACTAGCAAAAAGTTTCATACGACACTTATCTTTTAATATAGAGAATGATGTCACCATGTTGGATCTCTGCAATGTGAAACAATGAAACAATGAAAACTTTGTTGTGTTTTTACAATGATGGAGAGGATTAGCTAGCCGTTTTCCTTACTCCATACCTGAAAAATAGTTGATAAGAATATTTTCCCTAACTCCATCCAGACATTATGTTCCACTTACAAATGCATTGTGGCAACATGTTCAAACAGGTAATCAAGAAAGGGAGTCAAATTGAAAAATATTTTTTAGCTATGGGGACTCTAAAAGATTTCTCTCATGATCAAAACAATTCCAAATCTAACGAAAACCAAATTTTATTCATAATAAAAACAAAATTTTAGTTGGTGATGGGATATTAGACTCTAAGCGAGTAAAATCTATTCAAAACCACACACCCTTGAAGGTTGTAAAGGGAAATCCACCTACAAAGTATAAATGTCGTACATTCACACATCTATCTAAGTAAATATCATCCATACTAAAGTAGTTAGAGGTTTTTAACATGGTTAAGTACCTTGAAACACAACCCTACAGAGATGATGTACCTAAACCATCATGGTTTAGGGAGAATGAATTCTACGGGTTTCACCTGCGTAAAGGGTCATAAAACTGACAAGTGTTTAAGATTAAAACACTATATTCAAGACCTAGTCAACAATGGTGATATTGAAGTAGACTCCATTGCCACTGCAAAATCTCCAAATGAAAACTTAGGGATCTTCAAAGAGCATTTTCCCAATCATGAAGAAAAGAAAAATCTAGATCATGGACAATTGTCTCAAAATAAGAATGCTAACTATATGTCAAACAAATACCATTTTGATGCCTTGATAGGTTGTGTTGACCCACTCATTGAGAAAATCAATACAATTATAATTAAAATAAGAGAGTGTGTCATGGCAACGTGACAAGCTCACCTTGTTATAAATTCCAAACCTACTCCCCCTCCTCCTCAAGAGAGTCATTATGATGTGTTAGATCAACTAGAGAAGACTACAACTAATATTTCAATCTTAGACCTTCTAAATATTTCTAACATCCATAAAGATATACTTTATAAAACCCTACAAGGATCAGGAGTATCTATTGATGTTGACCCTATGCATTTACAAGCCATGGTAGCACAAATTGCTCCCACAAGACACATAACCTTCAATCTGATAGAAGCCTTAACTGAAAATCCCTCCCATAACCTACCCTTACATATTGAGGTAATAATCAAGTGTAAGAAGGTCAAGAGAGTGCTTTTGGATGGTGGATCGGGTCTTAACATTTATACCCTTAAACTAGTTTGTCAACTAGGTGGCACAGAAGTTGATTTAGAGACAAAGGTCATCACCATAAAGGTGTATGACAATGAAGAAAGACAATCAGCTGGAATGATCACTTTCTCATTAGAAGTTGGTCCCATAACCCATGATATGAAGTTCCATGTCTTGGACCTAGAGATCCCTTACAACATCTTGCTCGGCCGCCTATGGATTCATGCCATGCAAGTTGTGCCATCAACATATCATCAATGTCTAAAATTGTAGCATGAAGGATAGACACTTACTATACAAGGGGATCCCCAACCATTTTCTCATTGCAGAGCATTTTGGGATATTTTCCTACCATTTATGAGTTTCCCTCTACAAAAAGTGTTGTCCATGTTCAGTCAGAGTCCCTCGCTTCACGAGTGGATTCAAACACCTTGAATCCTAGTGACAATAGTGTGTCTACATCGGAATCTCCTTTTTCTACATGGGAGATGAAGGTCATAAACAACGGTTGTGGAGAGTATAATATTCAACAAGCCCTTATGATTCAAAACATTTTGCTATCAACCCAAGCATGTGGTAGACCATGTTATAAATTCCAGAGATCAAGAGAGAATTTCCCCTTCAACAATTTCATTTCAGGTGGCTTGCTAGAAGATGAAATAATTCTCAATGATATTATATTTCATCCTTAAGATGATGAAATGGATTTGTGTTACAAGTCATCTAGGTATGTTATTCCTAACATAATCATGCTTACTATGAGATACCAAGGACATAATTACGGCTGCCATGAACAAGGTCTGTTAGAATCTCTTTTAATACCTCGTTGCATACTGTGTAAATCGGGTATTGGCGTCCATTTGTATGAATCTCACCCTTCAGATAGTGAGTACATTTCTTCCAAAAGTGAGGGTAGTTTTTCTCAAAATGAAAGTGAAATAGATTCCTAGAGTATTCTTTACGAAGACCTTGCCTCTATGAACTTATTCTATAACATGGCTATCCTTACCATAACCCCTGTTACACCCATCGTATCCCCTATAACTCAAACATTAAACCTCATCTACCCATCACTCATGAATTGGGATCAACAATAGCATGTACCTATTGACATGTTTCAAAATGATGAGGATATTGGTGAGTTCCTGGGCATCGAGATAACATTCCAAGAAATGATCACAATAAAGGCTTATCCATTCATCTTAACGCATGTGTTTACTTTGGAGAGGAGCTAGAGTTATGTGGAAACTTAAGTAAAAAAGTGAGAAATGGCAATATTCCTACTAAAAACCTTGCGAAAGAAAAAATGGGAAGTCCTATAGTGAAAACCTCTTTGAGGAGCTTATGGACAAACAAGCAAAACAACCTATGGAAAAGATAGTGTACCCATATAAAGATGAATACCTCCTAGAACCACCTTTATTAGAAGAGGATATCAATCTCTCTCCTAATCCTATGCACATGGGGGACGAGTCAAAGCTATCGGTGGAAGATGAAATAGATGTTAATATCAGCACATGGGAGTTGCCTAGAATAATTAATTTGGGAGCTTCACTCTCACTCAAGAGCAAAAATAATTTACATGACTTTTGAGAGAGTATGCGAGACATCTTCGCTTTGTCTTATGTTGATATGTTAAGACTTGATTCTACATTAGTGGTATATAATCATGTTGTGCACCCAGATGCCAAGCCCATCAAATAAAAGCTTTGGAAGATGCATCCTCACGTCTTTCATCAAGCCTATCGAATACTTAGAGTGGATTTCTAATGTGGTACTAGTTCAGAAAAATCCAGTTGGTATCAGAGTGTGTACTAATTTTAGAGATATTAAAAAAACTTGTCTCAAGGATGAATTTCCTCTCCCTAACATTGACATGATCGTCGATTCTACTGTCGGTTATGATATGATATCGCTCATGGATGGCTTCTCAGGTTATAATTAGATAAATATTGCAGAGGAAGATCAACACAAGACAACTTTCACAACCCCATGGGGAACGTTCTACTACCAAGTTATGCCCTTCGGCCTTAAGAATGTAGGTGCTACATATCAGAGGGAAATGACTGTAATATTTCACAACATGATAAGTGACATCATGGAAGATTACATAGATGATATACTAGCTAAATATATAACTCAGGAGGAGCACCCAGAGATTTTGCAACGTATCTTTCAAAGGTGCTAAGACACCGCAAAGTCCTCCTTAACCCAAAGAAGTGTGTCTTTAGTGTGTTATCTGGTAAATTACTAGGATTCATTGTGTCAAGAAGAGGAATAGAGGTGGACCCCGCAAAGGTCACAGCCATCATCACAGAGATTCATTCTCCTAATAATATTACACAGGTTGTATCGCTTTTACAAGGGAAAATTCAAGCCATCAAAAGGTTTATTTCATAGCTAGTAGAAAAGTTCCATACATTCACACATCTTCTTAAGAAGGATGTTAATTTCACCTAGGGGCTAGAACAACAAAAATAATTTTCTTTACTAAAAGAATAGTTAGATAAAAACCCCATTCTCATGCCTCCCACAACAAGAGAACCCTTGTTGCTTTACATTTCTGCTACACATTTCGCAATCGGGAATTGTTGGCCTAGTATGATCAAGAGCAGAGAGAAAAAGTTGTATACTACTTGAGCATAACATTGATAGCATATGAGATCAATTATCCATAGATCGAAAAGGATTGCCTAGCCATAGTGTTTATTTTCTAGAAGCTACACCATTATTTTCTCAACAATAAGTTCAAGCTTATTTTGAAGGTTGATCCACTAAAATACTTATTGTCAAAACCCGCACTCACAGCAAGATGGCTAATTAGATCATCTTGTTAAGTGAATTCAAAATTGATTATGTGCATCAAAAGTAAGTAAAGGGACAAATCTTATTAGATTAGCTAGCAGAAGCTCCACTACCAGGTACTAACCCTTGAGTCTAGAGCTACCAAATGCATCCATCATGTACCTTGAGGAATATATTGTTTGAAAACTATACTTTGATGGCTCCTTTATCTTTCATGGTTCAGGTGTTGGAGTTGTGTTAATCACTCCTATGGCTGACTTGATTCCCCAAGTGTTTCAACCCAGGTTCCCCTGTAAGAGTAATATAGTATAGTATGAATCTCTCATCGTAGGGATGAATATACCATCAAGTACGATATCGATGAGTTAATTACATTGGTGATTCAATGCTTATTATGAAACAGTCACTGATGAATACAAGGTCAAGGATTAAAACTTTCTTCCATTTAAATCCTTGAAATAAATATTCAAGAAGATAACATTTGACTAGATATCAAGAGCCCGCAATAGAGCAAGAGATTTTATGGCTACAATAGGATCCATGTTAAGGATTCCACTAGGGAACAATGACATGACATATCCATAATTATTATTCATGTGATTCCATGTCATATAATTATTGTTCCATTGATTCCATGTATAGCCAAAATTATTACTCCTCCAATTCCCCGTATATACATATAGATTACTACCCTTGTGTGTCCTCGCATGTCTCCATGATTTTTTCCTCTCATGATGATGTGGGTGTCTATATGGTGTAACCTTAGTATGCTCAACCTTATCAATCTTTTCCTCCACTTTACTTTCCTCTTCCAACTTGTTTGTTATTTATTTTTCTCTCTAGTAGAGAAACTATTCTTTACTTTTTCATCATGTTCTTCATCCTCTCCTTCTAATTCATCCTTATTCCCTTCTTCGTGTGTCTTCAAATTCATCTTCATGATCCAATTTTACATTATTATTTTCCTTGCTAAGTGTGATATCTTGCAATGTAATTTTCTTACTCTTGTACCATAATTTCATGAAATTATTTTGCACATTAATATTAATTGTTCCCAATGTCTCTAACAAAGGATATCTGAGAACAATATCCATACCATCCATATCTAAAGCATAAAAATCTGAATGTAAAACATATTTATCCATAGAAAGCTTTAAATCTTCAAAAACTTGAATATGCTTACCATCCATTTGAGATTCCTTGATATGCTTTGTTTGCACATGTAGATTGTGAGATACATCCATATTGATGAAGTTATATTTGCTGCTAGGGTTTATGGAAACAATTACCTTTTTTCTTTGAATGCACCCTTCAAACTGAAATATTGAAGCTTCCTTCCTTAGAGATGCACTATCCTGTGTAGCAGCTTCATCATCAACATTTTCTTCTTCTTCATCATCAAAATTTTCTTCTTGTTGTTGTTCTTCTTCTAATGTTGTTTCTTCTTCTTCTTCAACAAAATTGTGTTTCTTTTTTGTTTCCCATATAGCTAAGAAAATATCCTCCATTTCCTCCCAATCCCAATCCAATAGATCTATATCCAAATAAGAATACCAATGCCGCACTTTCCCACCAAGATGAAGATAAAAACTAACCCATACTAAACATTCTTCAAAATACATTTGTTTAAATTGTATCCACAATTTTTTACATCAATTTCCCCATTACCATAGAAAATTGGTATATCCATGATGCATAAAAATTAGGGTTTCACAAACTTACTCCTTTGACCAATATTTTACCTGATGATTTCGTCAATCATTCAACCTCAAATATAAAACCACAAAGAAGTAACCCATAATAAAATTTTGAGAGATTTCCAAAAATATAAGAAATTCAGGAAAATTCCTCAAATTGCAGCCTATGGAGCAAAATAGTGAAAAACAATAAAACTGAAATAACTCTATCAAAATAGATCCACCAATTCTTAAATTTTAGTGGTATCACCATTTAATATATTACCAACAACAACAAAAAAATTCCTAATTCCTTATTATTCAGAAGATATAGATGAAACCTTAGAATTAGGGTTTCAACCCTAAAACCAACACAACTTTTGCAAAACAGCTCCAAAAAATATGAAATTCGGAGGGAAGATCACTTGAACTATGTATCCACTCCCCACATAAAATACCTAAAAATTCCAATTCTATCTCAATATATAGATGAATCGCCAACATTAGGGTTTCATCCCACAAATTGCCCAGATCACTGCTCTAATACCACTTGATAAGAACCTTGCATATAATAAATCAATAAATTGCAGAAGATAATAAAAAACAAGAGATATGGGGGGCCAAGATGCCCTAATATCAATATATGCAGAATAATACCCTTTGGTAGGGAAACAACATACAATTCTCCTTAAGGAAGGAATAACTCCACAATCTCCCAAGATGGGAATCCACTTCGAGGGGACACCTCCAATATGCCTCTACCAAGTAGAAGACTCAACTCATACATAAATTCTTCCATAATGATACTCAAATCCTTTAAATAGGATGGGTAACACCTAATCCAAATGTAGGCTGACCCATTACCCAATATAATTAATTCCTATGTGAGCCCATATAACTAACTAAGGGGATGTGTGCCACATGTCGGCATCTCCATCAACCCATATACATTATAATATTATATCCCATGTGAACCCATACATATAACTAAGGGGATGTGTGCCACATTTTGGCATCTCCATCAACCCATATATATTATATTATCATATCCCAAGGTACATAACATTACCTCCCTCTTTGACATGTTTCATCCCTGAAACATAAGAAGAAGCCATATAATGAGTGTGCTTTAAATTATTGCACACTTGTCACCATGCTCGATCATCTAACCACCCATATGAAATCCTAGTGGGTGATGTTGCTCCAAAGTCGATTCCATATTCCATTGTGCTCATCTGATTCCATCTTGGTCCATATGTGTTCCTCCTTAGAATCTATGTATATGCATAATTATTATTCATGTGATTCCATGTCATATAATTATTGTTCCATTGATTCCATGTATAGCCAAAATTATTACTCCTCCAATTCCATGTATATCCATATAGATTGTTGCCCTTGTGTGTCCTCGCATGTCTCCATGATTTTTCCTCTCATGATGATGTGGGTGTCTATATGGTGCAACCTTAGTATGCTCAACCTTATCAATCTTTTCCTCCACTTTATTTTCCTCTTCCAACTTGTTTGCTATTTATTTTTTCTCTTGAGTAGAGAAACTATTTTTTAATTTTTCATCATGTTCTTCATCCTCTCCTTCTAATTCATCCTTATTCCCTTCTTCACCATCTTCAAATTCATCTTCATGATCTAATTTTACATTATTTTTTTCCTTGCTAAGTGTGATATCTTGCAATGTAATTTTCTTACTCTTGTACCATAATTTAATGAATTTCTTTTGCACATTAATATTAATTGTTCCCAATGTCTCTAACAAAGGATATTTGAGAACAATATCCATACCATCCATATCTAAAGCATAAAAATCTGAATGTAAAACATATTTATCCATAGAAAGCTTTAAATCTTCAAAAACTTGAATATGCTTACCATCCATTTGAGATTCCTTGATATGCTTTGTTTGCACATGTAAATTGTGAGCTACATCCATATTGATGAAGTTATATTTGCTGCTAGGGTTTATGGAAACAATTACCTTTTTTCTTTGAATGCACCCTTCAAACTAAAATATTGAAGCTTCCTTCCTTGGAGATGCACTATCCTCTAATATGTAACAGTAGCTTCTTCTTCTTCTTCTTCTTCTTCTTCTTCTTCTTCTTCTTCTTCAACAAAATTTTCTTTCTTTTTTGTTTCCCATCTAGCTAAGAAAATATCCTTCATTTCCTCCCAATCCTAATCCAATAGATCTATATCCAAATAAGAATACCAATGCCTCACTTTCCCACCAAGATGAAGATAAAAACTAACCCATACTAAACATTCTTCAAAATACATTTGTTTAAATTGTATCCACCATTTTTTTGCATCAATTTCCCCATTACCATAGAAAATTGGTATATCCATGATGCATAAAAATTAGGGTTTCACAAACTTACTCCTTTGACCAATATTTTACCTGATGATTTCGTCAATCATTTAGCCTCAAATCTAAAACCACAAAGAAGTAACCCCTAATAAAATTTTGAGAGATTTATGAAAATATAAGAAATTCAGGGAAATTCCTCAAATTGCGGCCTGTGGAGCAAAATAGTGAAAAACAATAAAACTAAAATAACTATATCCAAATAGATCCACCAATTTTGAAATTTTAGTGGTATCACCATTTAATATATTACCAACAACCTAAAAAAATTCCTAATTCCTTATTCTTCAGAAGATATAGATGAAACCTTAGAATTAGGGTTTCAACCCTAAAACCAACACAAATTTTGCAAAACAACTCCAAAAAATCTGAAATTCGGAGGAAAGATCACTTGAACTATGTATCGACTCCCCACAAAAATATCTGAAAAATTCCAAGTCTATCTCAAGATATCGATTAATCACCAACATTAGGGTTTCATCCCACAAATTGCCCGGATCACTACTCTGATACCACTTGATAAGAACTTTGCATATAATAAATCAATAAATTACAGAAGATAATAAAACACAAGAGATATGGGGGACCAAGATTCCCTAATATCAATATATGCATAATAATACCCTTAAGGTAGGGCAACACCATACAATGCTCCTTAAGGAAGGAGTAACTCCACAATCTCCCAAGATGGAAATCCACTTCGAGGGGGACACCTCCAATATACCTCTACCAAGTAGAAGACTCAACTCATACATAAATTCCTTCCTAATGATACTCGCATCCTTTAAATAGGATGGGTAACACCTAATCCCAATGTAGGCTGACCCATTACCCAATATAATTAATTCCTATGTGAGCCCATATAACTAAGGGGATGTGTGCCACATGTCGACATCTCCATCAATCCATATACATTATAATATTATATCCCATGTGAACCCATACATATAACTAAGGGGATGTGTGACATATGCCAGCATCTCCATCAACCCATATATATTATATTATCATATCCCATGGTACATAGCATTGCCTCCCTCTTTGACATTTTTCATCCTCGAAACATAAGAAGAAGCCATATAATGAGTGTGCTTTAAATTATTGCATACTTGTCGCCATGCTCAATCATCTAACCACCCATATGAAAGCCTAGTGGGTGATATTTCTCCAAACATGATTATGTATTCCATTGTGCTCATCTGATTCCATCTTGGTCCATATGTGTTCCTCATTGGCATCCATGCATATCCATAATTATTATTCATGTGATTCCATGTCATATAATTATTGTTCCATTGATTCCATGTATAGCCAAAATTAATACTCCTCCAATTCCTGTATATACATATAGATTGCTGCCCTTGTGTTTCCTCACATGTCTCCATGATTTTTTCCTCTCATGATGATGTGGGAGTCTATATGGTGTAACCTTAGTATGCTCAACCTTATCAATATTTTCCTCCACTTTATTTTACTCTTCCAACTTGTTTGTTATTTATTTTTTCTCTTGAGTAGAGAAAATATTTTTTACTTTTTCATCATGTTCTTCATCCTCTCCTTCTAATTCATCCTTATTCCCTTCTTCACCATCTTCAAATTCATCTTCATGATCCAATTTTACATTATTTTTTCCTTGCTAAGTGTGATATCTTGCAATGTAATTTTCTTACTCTTGTACCATAATTTAATGAATTTCTTTTGTACATTAATATTAATTTTTCCCAATGTCTCTAACCAAGGATATTCGAGAACAATATCCATACCATCCATATCTAAAGCATAAAAATATGAATGTAAAACATATTTATCCATAGAAAGCTTTAAATATTCAAAAACTTGAATATGCTTACCATCCATTTGAGATTCCTTGATATGCTTTGTTTGCACATGTAGATTGTGAGCTACATCCATATTGATGAAGTTATATTTGCTGCTAGGGTTTATGGAAACAATTACCTTTTTTCTTTGAATGCACCCTTCAAACTAAAATATTGAAGCTTCCTTCCTTGGAGATGCACTATCCTGTGTAGCAGCTTCATCATCAACATTTTCTTCTTCTTGTTCTTCTTGTTCTTGTTCTTCTTCGATGTTGTTGCTTCTTCTTCTTCTTCTTTAACAAAATTGTGTTTCTTTTTTGTTTCCCATATAGCTAAGAAAATATCCTCCATTTCCTCCCAATCGCAATCCAATAGATCTATATATACAAATAAGAATACCAATGTCGCACTTTCCCACCAAGATGAAGACAAAAACTAACCCATACTAAACATTCTCAGCTATGTCCTAAAGTTGTAGGGATACTACCTATTGTAGTTGTTGCTTGTAAGGTAGACACATGTTCACCAAAATGTATATCTTGAATATCCTCATCCATATACTACTCACCACCTACTCACTAAAGCATTATTTTCTCCTCCAATTGCTACTCTCCACCCCCACCATCTCCTCCATATCTTAGATGAACTGTGTGGTGGAATCACATGAGGGGATGGAGGTACCTACAAATGTGTGTGTAATGGACCCTATTAGGGCATCTGTGGTGCCAATACCTATGGTTGCACTACTACATTTGGCCACACCAATACCTGTTGTTACACTAAAACTTTTTGTTGAATGATCACTTGTGGTACTAGTACCTACTGCCATCCTCCCTATGGATCTTCCTGGCCCTGTCCATGTGCCCTAGGAGGTGGGACCTGAAATATATATGTCATTGCATCTAATACCTCATTTGGAATGGTCAAACATCAAGGTAACATTGTAGCATACCAATCTGCATAGTTCTAGGTAGTACCAGGATCCACTATTTGTACACATTGTGCCCAAGGATGAAAACCCACCTGTAAAAAGTTGGCTCGAGCTTGGCCCAACCTGATACGAGGCCCCAAATGAAATACCTCTTTGTATCTCCTGGGCATACTACATCTTAACCCCAAGAATCCCTTGAATAAGCCCAAACCGACGTTGAACTGTTCCACTCTATGCCACTCCATAATGTGGCTCATGCTCCCAAGAAGGAAGTGATCTACCATCATTGTACAAAGCTCAACAACATCCTCAGGCCACTGATATAACCTATATGGCCACCATGTAATAATATGGGGTTGTAGCTCATCAAAATAGCATCTCATGTAGTAGTCAAGATCTCTCCGTGTTACCATGTACATCCTCTTTGATTGGAACCCAATACATAATAGAAGGCTCTCTAATAACTTGAGCTCTCAAAGCTCTCGCAGGGGTGGCTAATTGCAATATGGTCCCAAGCCCATATCTGCAAAGAAAGTAGCAAGACCCACGAGACTTATGCCGGTGGTAAGTTATCAAATGGATATCCACATATAAGTGGGCCAAGATGTCTGTGACCCCAGAGAAAACCTCTCCCTATAGAAGGTTGTGAATAACTTCAATAAGGCCAAGGGGAAACCAAACACTAGTCTTGTCGGAAGCAATATTCCACTAACAAGAGCTAACAAGAACACGGGGACTCGTCCTATCTCGTTGATCGGCCATGCACCTCTTAATGAAAATTATCATACCCCAGCAAGGTATATTTGTCACTCCAAATGTCATGGTTGTGTATCGCTCAATCTAGTCCTAGCGACCATTGTAAGTGATCAAACAACCCTGAATAGGAACTCACAAGATCCGCCACACATCCTCTAAGGTAATACTCATCTCACCAGTAGGTAGATGGAATGTTTGGCTCTCACTCCACCATCTCTCAGCTAAGGCTATGAGTAGGTTATGGTCTAAGGTAATCTAGGGCATGTGAGCTACGTGTGCTAACCCAATCACCTCTAATGTGATCTCCAAAAATATGGTCGCATCAGCTAAAGGTCTCCTCATAGGCACAGAGCCGTACATGTCTCTCTCACGTCTCTAACTTGTTTAGGTCCTCCTGCAAAACCAATCAGGTCATTTAATTATGATCATATTCTTCTATTCTAATCTATCATTTATTCTTCTACTCTATCATTTAATTTTTCTATTTTACCATGTTTTTCTTCTATTTTTATATAAATATCATCTTTACCTAACACCTAGGGTTTGTTAAAACCTTGGTTTTCTTCCAAAAAATCATTTAAAAATGAATTTTGTGCACTAGTGCACCCTGGTGGCACCAATGCACCTCATAGTCCACGAGCACACTCCTTAGTGCACCAACACACCCCTTAATGCATAAGCACATTTCATGTAGATTTCCAAATCCCAGTTATGCACCAACACACCCCTTTGTTCGGGTGTGCCCATTTATGCACAGATAGATGTGCGCCCCTTCTTAAAATGCAAATTTTGTGTAGGTGCATACATGTTATGCATAGGCACATGTGCACCCATGCACTTTGCAACACAAGCATTCCCCTAAGGCTGCGCCGCACATTTCGATTCTAAAATCCCTAAATCTACCCTAAAAACATGTACATTTTAATCAAAATTAAATGTTAATAATTAACGAGGGTAAAGAAGAGCTTTGTGTACTTGTGGTCCATTCTATGGGAGCCTCATGTACTCTCTCATGTGATCCGCACGGTGTTTTTGGCTCCATACCCTCACCATCTTCTCTCGTAGGTCAGAGCTCTGATCAACGGTAAATGGTAAGTGAATGTGGTAAATGAATTGGCCACGACGGCTTATATACCCATTTTTACCTCCCGTGACATGTTTTTCACCCCCGAGGTGCCCTAAAATTGTTGTGATTCTTATAATTTCTTCTAATACTAGCTTGTGATGATTATTTTTAATAAATAATTATTTTAGCACCTGTTTAATTTCCCTAGAGCATGTTTTTGCATCCTGGAAGCCTTTTCTACTACCTAGGAATTTTTTTCCTTACGATCACTTTTAATGTTGTCTCACGAATTCGTTATTTATTCTATAATATTTTCTTACAAAAATCAAAAAAATTAAAACAACTTAAATTTTTCAAAAAATTCAAAAAAATTTATAAAATCATTAAAAATCCAAAAAATGCAAAAATTCAAAAATATCAAAAATTGGTAAACAACATATACGTAGCTAAAGCCTGTGTCAATTGCATTATCCTCAAACATTGAAATATGTCTTACAAAATCATATTTCTACGATTCTTTCTTGTTCTTGTCTCAAATGACTTGCGGATCATTGTGATCTACCTCCATTAACAAAATCTAGGTTGCATGCTATGTCGGTCCTCCTGTGCAACAGTGAGTTGTCAAAGACTGTGTCATAGTGCACAAAAGCTTTTCCATGGGACTACTTGTGTCCTCTATTATTCCCCTCACATGTATCCTTTCTTGGGGCACCATTTTTAACCCTTGTCATTACAACACGAATATTTGGGAATTGCAGTTTGATAACAAAACATTGGTGCAACTGTCTTAAATGTTGTTTGTTTGAGTACGTATGATTATACTAGTTTCTCTATTAGGTTAGTTGGTTTACTTTCTTTTATTGCATTACATGGTGTATGTTGCGTTGATTTAAGCATCGTTTTACTTTCTCGTATCACATCACATTATGTATGTTGCATGGAGTTACATAGAAATGGAAAAATGTTAGTACTTTAGATTTTCATGTTATCTTACATTTTTGTTCATTTCAATAAAGGCCGATGATGTAGATCATAGGGGCAACGTGATGAAATAAGGTTGCGTATTGAAGACCGAGATACAAAGATGAGCATGTTCCTATTCTCCACTTTCCTATCTTATCACTACTAACTTTTCTTCCAAATCACCTAGGGCAATAAACAACCATGTTTATCCTTATCCTTTTCTCTTCTAAAAATAACCAAGGGTTTCGTATTTGTTCTATCCTATTTCTTCTATCCATTTCAATCATCTTTTCGATCATCGATTGACTTCTTCTATCACCCCATCAACAATCAAGGAGGCATCCTTCATCTTATTAATTTTTCTTCAAAAATTTACCAGTTTATGATTGTATACTTTATTTGAAGTGAATTCACTAACTTCACCTCAAACAGGGGCAAATGTAGACACCTATATTCCACTTTTGCAATCTTATTTCCAAACACATGAAAATCACTCTCATTCTTACAAATTTCATTATAATTAGTGATTTCTACTAATTAACTAATGATTTCCCTCTATTCTGGTTAATTAACATTGCTTTTCTAATTATCCACCCTTTTCCACATTCAGGATGCCAATTGACGTAAAATCGTGAGTTTTTATCCTCTTAGGAAACAATTAGCGTTATTAGATAATTAAGCCTATTGTACCCTTGTTTTGGTCAATATACCCTAATATTGGCTCAAACCCCTCTTATGACCACTCAAAATCATCCCACTTTCCTCCAAAACATCTCAACAAGCTTCAAAATCTTATCTTAGCCTCCTTGTTGACCCTAAGCGATTGATTAAGGCTTCATACCTCTTAATCACTTAGTAATTCACTAATTATGATTAGAAAAGCTTAGTCATGATTAGCAATTCGAAATCTTCTTTGTAATTTTAGTCCCACATGCACCAAGATGCAAGTTTTCCCTTATAGTGAAAAACTATAAATAATACTAAGTACTAACTTCCAACTTTACACCATGTTTTTATTAGTAGCCTAAAATCCTTTAAGGATTCACATGCTCATCTTTTTCTAAATCATTCATTATGGTTATTAGGAGGGTATCTAACATGACATTGTAGTCTTGTGTTAGAGAGATATCCTCACCATTTTTGGAGTAGCAACCATTCCCAATTTGATTTCTCCTAGATCTATTTAGCTCTATGTTAGTTAATCAAACATACTAGTAGGCATGCTTAGATGTTAAATGTTAGTTTCATTTGATATTCGTTGTTATGTTATTAATATTTTATTGTTGATGTTTCAGTCCTTAGATTTTCATTTAACTTTAGATGATTATGGTGCTGATCTTGTTTTAAACTAGTTAATTTGTGTTAAAAGTATGGGGTGTTATCACTCTTGAAAGCTCACCCCCTAATGAGATTAAATAATGCATGTATACATATTATTTCGTCACTTTGAAGTTTCGTCATTAACAAGTGAAAGGCCAACCTGTGGTAGTAAGTAAATAGATGAAATATGTAACATCTGAAAATTTAGAAAAATGGATAAGGATGGTAGAAGCTCCTCAAGGGGACACTAGCATCTAGGAGCTCCTGTCCCTAATGGGAAGTTTTGTACAATGTGTCGAAAGATAAAACAAAGGAATCGGGGTTGAGTAGGAAGTTTGATGGTATGCAAAACTATAAGGTGTAAGTCCAGAAACAATAAGCAATAAAGATAAGAAATATAAAATTAATGTCAAAGACAAGTATTGTTAATGACTAGTTCTCTTGCTTAGGAATTATGCATATAAATGAAGTATTTAGAGGCTAGATGTACATAGTAAGTGTGTGATTTAGTGACTACATTCACCCCACTTTATGACTAGTTCTCTTGCTTAGGAATCATGCATATAAATGAGGTATTTAAAGGCTAGATGTACATAGTAAGTGTGTGATTTAGTGACTACATTTACCTTAATTTTATACTCATAAATAAGGATTTAGTAGCATAAAGTAGAAAATAAAATCGTACCTTAGGGAGTTGAAAGAAGATTGTGCCCAATAGCGTGTCGAATGAGTGTTGTAGCATGCTAAATGGAATAGTGAAAAATGTGTACCATGGAATTCTAAGGGAAGGGAAGGATAAGGATCCTAGGGGTGACCTTTGTGTGTGTGGAGTGATAATGATGTGTACATGTAGTTCCTTGGAATATCATCTTTTTCAGAGCGTACTTGAGATTTGCTTCATGGTTTCTTGTGTGTTTTGCCTTTGTTGGGATAGGATAGGACCTAAAATGATGAAAGAGAAATGGGTAGAAATTTTTTCCTGCTTTTAGACTTGTTTCTTAGGAGCTGGTTGGAATAATACGAAGGATTTTTACGTATTGTCACCAAACTAGGTATTTGAGCATCCATACGCTAATCTTCAGATTTAGGTGCCATGAATTTGTTAAAGGAAAGTGCATTAGGAGAGCTCATAGGACTTTCCCTCCAACCATTAATGCTTCCCCATGGATAAGTGCTACTCTAAATAATCACAAACCTGATTTATAACTTGCCTTGAGTGACACATTGTTCTAGGCATTTGTTGTCCTACATATGCCCTAGGTTCCACTTCTTTGTTTGTTCTTGCTTTAGTTTTGAGTTAGTGTTTTGGGACATTCCACTAACTTTAGATCCTATTAGTAACTTATTACAAGTTGAAACTATGTAGCTATTGAAACTAGAGAGGAAAGACACTCTACAACTTGTTGAAAACTACGTGGTAAATATTCTTTCCCCTAGGACATGAGCGCCGGGTGGGACACTAGTGCCCATCGTTCATGTATGTCTTGGGTAGTTATTTCTAGGATGTGTTTTATGGCCAAGTCTATTTTTGGCCCTGTTATATGACTAATTACTTGTTTTGATCATGCTAACTGTGATTTTGTAACTACTTTGGGAGGGTGAAGAGGTTTTCCTGATTTTTTCCCCACTTGTTTGGGGTGCGTGAGATGAACACGAGCGAACATATCCTAAATGAGGAAGGATGAAACTAATATGCATATCTGATATAGGGATTCCTGTAAGAGGAATAGGAATTACACATGGTAATTACCATGGCATAAGGAGAACAATTATAACATGCTAGCGTAAAAGTGTTAGTGGGAAACAAGCAATACACGTGGAAATAGCAACTAGTAAAATCATATAGGAAAACAACAAACAAGGAAACAACGAGGAGTTAGTTGCATACATGGGACACCACTCAATATTTCACAAGACAATCAAAGTCGTCAAGGATTTTTAAGCAAGGAAACAATAAAACATAGGGCATAGCCCGCAAACAATATCAAACAAGATACAAACAAATCATACAACCATGATTGGAAGGATTTCTGCAAGAAAAAGGTTACACATGAATCACTCGTTAGCATGTTTGTAAATTTAAATAGTATGCCACAATTTAATCTCTAAATATAGGAATGAAAATGTGAAATATTACAATGATAGAACCTAGTAGTATGTCGGAAAAGGTAGATTCCCCAAGTGTAATAACCCCTTGTTATAATACTAGAAAAAAACCCAAATTATTATTATTATTATTATTATTATTATTTATATACATTCCTTCATATGAATTTCCATATAATTCCACCAAAGATGATAATCAAATCCCTAGTTCTTAACTTAAACTATCCACGATGTAGAAACCAAAGGGAACAACTAATGCTTGTTTATCGAATGAAAATTACAATAATCCAACGGCATCATCTATTTGCAATTTAATCAATGAACTAATATTATTGTAATTAGATAAGCTAATTACATAAGATAATGAATTCATTCCACCTTGTTCAATTCACTAAGCATAGAGAGCATACTAACATATGAATGTAATGACATAGGAGCTAATTCATTACCCATTTTCTTTTGCAATAAAGATACTAATGGTACAAAATATTTTGTGTTTTCAACTTTGTACATATTAGTTTTCAAGTACACTACATGATCATTATGCTCAACATGATTTTTTTAATAATATAAATTACAAATAAGAATATAATATTTTGCTGAGAGACACTGATATGGAAGAACATAAGGATAATTCTCAATGTGAGCACCATCAAGATAACACCGGAGATCATGTCGAGGTTGCAGTAATGAAGCAAGAGAGGGAGAGCATCATCATAGCATTTTTCCTCCAACCACGAGCCAGTTTGGTTCCCCCGCACAACTCTCGTATCTCGAGAGTGGCCCTACCCTTCATGAGGATGGTAGATATGAAAATTGATACCAAAAGAGAGAGTGTTCCATGTATACAAATCCCTATATCATATGACCTAACCAGTCATGATGTAATACATGATAGTGAATTGGAAAATAATAATTACATTATTATTAATACTAAGTATTGGTTGCTTATGGCCATAAGACTTAAATTACAAGGGGTTACCCCAATGTATCTTAACTCGTATATGGGGCATGCTTGATAACTCCAAACATTGGGTCAATCTTTGGTAACCCCATAAAAGAACCCATACCCATTCCTACTAAGTTATGGTGAAGACTAAAATAATTCCCTTATCCTTTTAGTCACACTTTCCATTATTCATTGTACATTAACTCACAGCTATTGATTCTTTGTATCCCTCCTAACCGCATAATGGATGACAATTGATCTCGACTTAACAAGAATTATGACGTAAAAAAATTAGTAAGGGTCTTCGATAATACATCACCCCCATGCCCCATACAAATGTGCAAATCATTATTACCGCATGCTTTTCCATTTATTGTTAAATTCAAATGAAACAAATATCTTAGGGATCCATCTAGAATTTTGCATAATGATAGCGGATGTAAGTTTGTACTACACACTCAAAGGTATGAAAATAACAAGGAAAGCATATGTAACACTATATAACACCGCATAATGCAATATATGTATGTTAGTTAAATTTCATTTTATAATATTACACATGCCAAGGTTTGATGTTAACCATATCATATTTTGAACATAGATTCCTTTATGAATTAAAACCCAAGGTGTTTGATAGGTTACTTGTAATTTTTGGTTTAAGGTGATCTCTTTTAAACAAAATATATATATAAACTTAAAAATATTGAACCCTCATTAATCACTAAACCAATATGCATGACAAAAACTCAAATCTATTAACATCAAACTTGGGTGTTTGGCAAGGCAATTATAAATATTGATTTTGAATCATTTATTTTAGAAGATCCTTTGAAAAAGAAAAAGAAAAAGAAACATTCCCAATGGGATTGGAATTTGGAATTCATGAACAAATCTATGCCCATTTATATTATTGAGAAGCGAGACCAATAATTGTATACCTTTTATTTTATCATTTTATATGACAATACACTCGTAATTATATTACTTATTTAAGATAAGATGTTATGTTTTTTGTTTTATAATTCATATTATATCCTAATAAAAAATCACTATTATTTATCTTATAATCCCCTTTTTATATATACATCTCAATGAATTTATAACTTTATTTCAAATCCACTTACCTTAATGAATTTATTTCAAATGTCTAAAACCCATTATTAGTTTCCATTTACTTGGATTTTGAATTTTATTGATTTTTGTTTTTTTTCTTTTTTTCTTTCTTTCTTTCTATCTTTCCTTTTTTATACACAATCATTATTTTCTAAAATTTATGGAATTATCTACGTGTCTACGTTATTTATCCTAGAATCTAGTTTAATAATAGTGTGGCCATATTAGAAGGATATGTAAGATTTATATATATATATATATATATATATATATATATATATATATATATATATATTGATTGTTTATTAGATAAAACTAGGGATTTAAATATATTTATCTAAACTAAAATTATATTAACATATAATGGAAAATCGAGGCAAGTTTGATTTTTCGAGATATCTAGTGTCCAACGTAATAGTGAATTCCGAATAATTTATCAACAAAAACCACACAAATTAAGATCCCGATTTTATTTAAGGAAAAGTAAAATAAAATAATACCGAGATTATGTTGGAATTTACATATGAATTCTAATAAAGCAACTAGATGGAAATAATGAAGGGGAATAATATAATTCAATCATGCACAACTCGTATTTAATATGATACAATTGTCTTCATTTATTCTTTTCTCTTTCGGATTGACTCTACCCTCCTCCCCAATTACATTCTTCCCTATTAACATATGTCATGCTATCACCTATATCAAGTTAATATCCTTGAGTAGGTATGGGCATTTGATAAAATATAATAAAATAAAATAAAATGAAGATAAATAGTTTTATTTATACCAATAGTTTCATGGACATATATGTAAAGGAAAGTATCTAATTAACTTGCCTTAAGAACTTGGGAAAAGGGGTAAACCACCAGGAGAATCAGTATCTCTCTCCTTTACACAGACTTGTCTCTTCACTTATGCTCATGTCTGCTCTTTTACTTCCAGCTTTTCTTCCAACATAATAAGCTGCTCCAAAAAATTTCTCCCATATTTTCTGCTCCCCAATTTTCCAAAAAGAAAAATGTTTCTTTAAAAAATATACTCGCCTCACTTCCTATTTCCTTCCTCCTATTATAGATATGAGAATGTTGAGTATCTTATTTATTACCTTATGGGAGGCCATCCTTCCATAATAAATGTGGTAGGATGCATTCATCTTTCTCAGTGAATTAATTGAGTGGCACTCCCCTCAATATTATCCTCTACAATAATTCACTATCAATTTTTGGAAAAGGGTAAAAATGGGGGTTTTGAAAGGACTGCATCCTTTTATAGAAGGATCTAAAAGCCGATACAACGATGAAATAGAATAGAGGAAAATCCCGAAGGCCCAAGGAACAAAATACCAAGAAGGCTCAAACAGAACGAAGAAAAGAAAAATGGGGAAAAATAAATAAGGAAAAAAGGAGTTTTTGTTGACCCGAAATTGACAAACTAATCGGAGCCAAAGAAGAAGCAGTTTGAACAAATACAAAATATGTAGTTGAAAGAATAACAAGAAGAGGAAGGAAAGATACAACTCAAAAATATACAATACCAGAAAGTGGAAGGGAAGCTAAGTAGAAGGGGGAACAAGGATATAAAGAGGAAGATCAGTTTTTTCCTTTCTTTCCCTTCTTCGAGCGCAAAACCTGCCACTTGTTCTAGGAAATCATCTCTAAAATGAGAGGATTGTACTCGAGCAAGTTCAGATAAGTCTAAAGGAGTGGATACTTGAAAAACCTTATCAAGAGAATGGGAACCATCCTTATCTAAGTCAAAGTGATCGATTCATGGGGTTTCTTAAGTCCTAGATAAAGCTTCTGCTAAAAGAGGGGGTATAACTAAAGATTGGCCTACCTCTTTAGAAGGAGTTGTATCTCGAATGTGTTGAAACTATTTGAGTTGTAGCTGCGGTGGATGGGGTTGTAGTTATAGCTACTTGATCTTCTAATTTAGAATCATCTTCATCCATGAGATTTAGTGGGCTCAAATTCTTGGGAATGGATATTTTTTCCTATGATGTTGGGTTTTCTTCGAGGACAGAAACTTGGAGATGACCCAAAGTCCTATGATTCTGACATCTAAAATTTGTATTTTCATTGTCAATAATTTGAGTATATTTTGCATCTCCCATCTTGAGGTTCATCCAATCTATAAATCCCTTGTTAAGGTATACTTTCACAAAAATCCTAACAAAATAATGCGAGACTAGTCTACAACCTCTTGTTGTCCTCTTTGATGAACCACCCAAGGAGGTTACCAATTTATTCCATCGGATATAGAAATTGAAGGGGAAGATTAGGTAACCTTACCCACATTGGAACACGTGTGATGGAGAAGGTATTCAGATCAAACTCTGGAAACCAAGGTGTACCAAAATACACGTTGATCTCCAAAACCACGAACCCTCTTCAATAACCCTCTGATAGTCCTCTAGTTCATTGAAGAAGCCTCTATTAAAAAGGAAGTATTTGTAATTTTCTATCCACGAGGAATGAATCCAATGAATCAAAAATTAGATGATAACCAAACACCATTAAATTTGTAGATCATGGCCTTGGATTTTATTTCTTGTAACAAATCTAAATATTCTTCATCATTGATCTCCAGAGTAGGGGATTTAGCAACTTTCTCTACGATGTAAGCGGGGGGAGGAGTTACGGGCATCTTTGAGAAAGTGGCATTTTTAAAAAGTGCCTCTTTGAAAGGTGGTGAGCAGCACTCCTTGGCTCCACCCAAGAGAGTACATGTCAAAAAAATCATATAATCTTGAATTATACCGTAGGAGATGAGTAGGGAATTGTCTAAAAGAGGTTTCCCCAATAAAGTGAGGCCATAAGAACCCAAACTATAGCATATTTTTTGGGAAATAATGCATTTCAAATCTATCCCATGAGTTAGGCGATGGAGTTGAAGATATAGAGTATTTCCAATCGAGTGGACAAGAAATTGGACATGCTCATTATTACCAACAATCGTTTTGGTAGCGTCTTGAGCAAATGATGAGTATTCTATAGAGGAGAGCCAGACAGAAGAACCCGAGAACCCCTCCTCACACTTTACATAGGAACCATACAAGATTGGTAGATGTGCCCCATGACACCCTCGGCCAAAAGGGATTTCCATTGTTAGCAAGCCCACCGCCTTGAATACCGAGATATCTCCGTCATTCGTAACTCTTCGGACTAGGAAATACAACGTGAAAGCAGCCTTATGGTTAGGGAAAAAGGACATAGCCATACTATAAACACTAAATTAATAATTCACTATCCATTGCCAATTTATTTTATCTTTAATTTTATTTTGTTTTGTTTCTTTAAGCATTTATAGAATACTAATATTTAATGTAAAGGCCACTTATGTTCTTCTTTAAAATAATTTTTAGGTGACATTAAATTTTCAATATTGCTCTTCAAAATATGGAAAACACCATTTAAAATTAACAATTCATTTTAATAACTATGTGAACATGTATTTTTTTAATGTATATTAAGAGTAATATAAATATAGATTTATATTAGTAATGTTGGTTGTATTTTAAATGTGCAAGTCCAGAGGAGATGGTTAGTTCAAAAATTTGTAAGTGTTTTACGGTTAAAATATAAAATGAGCTATAAATACTTTTAAACTATATATGAGAGTGGACCTATAACCAAACTTGAGTCAAAATGGAGACTTGAATTCTAAATAGGTTATCTAACACTCAATGGTATTTTCACATCCTACAAAATATTAAAGTTTTTTCTCGTACTAAAAAGTATATGTAAAATTACAAAAGCATCTTACCCATTTACTAGTGGTATAACTATGTCATTGTTAAGGTTTAGGGGTACACATTTCCCTCTCTTTCTTTTGGTACCATAACTTTGTATCTACTCTCCTCTCTTTAATGATGTTCTCCCTCCAATCCAAGGAAATATATCATGCAACCAAATCATAACAATAACACACAAGTAGTTAACCAGATCATGATATAAAATCGACATGATATAATATAGGAAGTGTTAATCATATTATTGTCAATGATAATATTTATCCCAAATTACATTTAAATAAACAAAATTAAACACTCTAGTATAATAATTCATAGACATAATCAATCATATATGCCAATTATTACATCAAAATTTTGATACTACAGAGAGGGATGTGGCACCCCTACCCCCTTGGAAAAGGCATCATCCCAATGGCTACTAAAAAACAAAACTAAACAAAAATGTGGAAAATTCTTGAATACTTCATCATAGTCTTCTCATGTTGCACTCTCCTCATAGTATTGGTCCCATTGGACCTTACACTGGGATACTTCCCTATTTCACAAGGTGATTTTGTGAGTATCAATTATTCAAAGGGTTTCTACTAAAACCACCCCTAGATCTTGAACCTGTAATAATCTCCAATCAATTACATGTGACATATCAACATGATATCTCTTTAGCAAAGATACATGAAAAACATTATGGAGTCGAGCCAGAGATGGAGGTAAAGCAAGCTTGTATGCTACTGGGTTCACAACTTCTAGGACATCAAAGGGTCCTACATAACGTGGAGAAAGTTTGGATGCCTTACCAAATTTGATAGAAATTTTATTGGGTTTGACTCTAAGGAAAACCTTGTCTCCTACTTCAAAATTTCTTAGGGTTCTTTTTCTATCTGCATAATTTTTTTGTCTATTTACAGCTTCAAACAATCTCTTTCTAATTAGCTTTACCTGCTCCTCCATTTCTTGAAGCATTTTAGGACCAATCACAACATGATCTTCTTTCTTTTCCCAACTGATAGGTGTATGACACTTCCTTCCATAAATTGCTTCAAATGGTGTCATACCAAGAGTGGAATGGTTAGATTTATTATAAGCAAACTCTACTAAAGGCAAGTACTCCTCCCACTTGTATTGTTGGTCCATGCAGTACATGTGAAGCATGTCTTCCAATACTTGATTAACTCTCTCTGTTTTTCCATCGGTTTCAGGGTGATACATTTTACTAAATTTGAGATTTGTTCCTAAAGCTACATGCAAGGTCTACCGGAAGCTTTATACCATGTGATCATCTCGATCTAAAGTCATATTTTTAGGTACTCCATACAATCGAATATCTCTGTATAAACATCCTTGCTAAAATTGGTGAATCATCCTTCAAGTTCCTATGGATGAAATGTGCAACCTTGGTAATTTTTTCAACAACTACCAATATCACATCATGCTTGTTCTTGGACATCGGAATCCCTTGAAAAAATCCATACTAATAAATTGTCACTTCCAATCGGGCACATCATGGGGATAAAGTAACCCTGTTGGATGCACATGCTCAACTTTAACTCGTTGACACTCCAAACACCTTGTTACAAAGCTAGTAACATCTCTCTTAAGCCCATGCCAAACATACAATTGTTTTATATCAACCATCATCTTGGTCACACCAGGGTGACTGAGTAGGGAGCACAATGTGCTTCCTCCAAAACTGTGATTCATAAATCACCACGGTCAGGAATATAAATTTTTCCATTGAATCTTAAGAGACCATCTCTATCAATCTGATAGCCCTCATACCTATGATCTTGACTATCAGCCTCAAGGGAAACCTTGACTTATTTATAAAAATCATAAGATGGTAGTTGATCTAAAACTTGTTGTTTAAAAGTAGTTCTCATTGTGGCCATGGAAGCTATATAGCGATGACAGCTAAGGGCATCTGCAACTCTATTTTCCTTCCCCTTTATGTAGCTAATTTCAAAATCATACTCACTTAAAAATTCTAATTATTGTTGTTAGTAAGAATTCAGGTTTGGCTAGGTGAAGATATACTTGAGCCCTAAGTGATCAGTCTTGAGCTCAAATGGCTTTCTAATAAGGAAATTCCTCCACATTCACAATGCATGGATAATTACAACAAGTTCCAAATCATGTGGTGCATAATTAATTCTCCTTGCTTTATTTTTTGAGACTCATATGCCACCACATGGTTATATAGAATTAAACCACCCCGAAATCCTCACCAAATGCATATGTGATGACAATGAAATTACCATTTGGATCAGGTACCTTTAATATGGGTGTTGATGTAAAATTTTCTTTCAAATTTTGGAAATCCTTTTCAAAACTTTCAGTCCATACATAATTTTTACCCTTCTTTTGCAAGGATGTGATTGGACTCCCTATCTTAGAGAATCCTTCAAAAAATTTCTGTAATATCTTGTTAAGCCCATAAAACTTTGAACTTCATGCACATTCTTTGGGGAAGGCCATTCCATGATAGATTGTAGCTTAGCTAGATCAATTGATATACCTTCCGCTGAAATAATGTGGCCTAGATAGTTTACTTTTTGTTGGAAGAAAGAACATTTTGACAACTTTCCATAAATCTTATGTTGCCTTAACCTTTCCAACACTAATCTCAAATGCCCAATGTGTTCTTCTTCTATCTTTGAATATATCAAAATATCATCCAGAAAAACTAACACAAACTTATCTAAATAATCCTTGAAGATACTATTCATCATATTCATGAATGTTGTTGGAGCATTCATGAGTCCAAAAGAAAGTACAATGAACTCGTAATGCCCATAATGAGTTTGAAAATCTATTTTTGGAATGTCTTCCTCACAAATTCTGAGTTTATGGTAACCCGATCTCAAATCAATTTTTGAAAATATTTTTTCCCTTGCATTTGGTCAAATAGATCATCTATGCATGGCAAGGGGTATCTATTTTTCATAATATCTTTATTCAACATCTAGTAGTCTATGAAAATCCTAAGAGTTCCATCCTTCTTCTTCACAAAAATCTCAAGTGTGTCCCAAGGGGATACACCGAGATGAATCAAACCCTTAGATAACAATTCTTGCAATTGTGCCTTTAACTCAAACAACTCATTTGTTGTCATTCATAAGGTGCCTTGGAACATGGTTCTGATCCGGCACAATATCGATGGAGAAATAAAATTCTCTATGAGGTGGAAGTCTTGGTAACTCATCGGGAAAACATCACTAAAGTCTTGGAGGAAAGGGTAATCCTCAAGAGTTGGTTCTTTTTCAGTTTCTATATCATTGATATGGACTAAAATCATTACACACCCCTTCCTCTTGGCTTTCTTTAACTGCATTGCTGAAATTTTCCTTAGAATTACTTCTCTTTTGATTCCATGGATATGCACAGGGTAACCCTTATCATCAAGACAAGCAATATCCTTAGAAAAAAATCAAATTTTGCACGGTGTTTC
This sequence comes from Taxus wallichiana var. yunnanensis, assembly GCA_018340775.1. Classification (NCBI taxonomy): domain Eukaryota; kingdom Viridiplantae; phylum Streptophyta; class Pinopsida; order Cupressales; family Taxaceae; genus Taxus; species Taxus wallichiana. The sequence continues at coordinate 54,982,142 of CM031239.1, forward strand.
CATAACCAGTTAACTCCTAGGATAACATCATAAGATCCCAAGGGTGCAACATATAAGTTAACTATAGTCACAAATTTTGGAAGTTCTAACTCAACCTCAAAATACATTGCTCTACCTTTCTCTCTACTCGGTTCCCATACTAAACTGACCAATATTTTTCCATATATCCATCTTTTCTAGAAATTTTACTATGAATCTCAGGAGTTATAAAAAAACTCAAATTCTCCTGTATCAATAAGAATGGAAACTAGATAGCCAAAAATTTTACCTGATGCTTTTATTGGTGTCACTTGAAAATCATCTTAGCGGTTGTCTACCACTACATGGATATTTTGTTGGAACACTTTTTGACTTGGTAGAGGTGCCTTAATATTTCCACTAGTTGTTTTATGAGGACAATGATTGGTGTAGTGATCACCTCCACAATTAAAGCATCCTCCCACTGGACCTCTCTTTTCTAGAGGTTTTCCTCCATTGTTAAACCTTCCATTATTGTTTCCATTTTCATTCCTACCCTTAGGTACGCCATTTTTCTTAAAGGAGTTCCCAAATTTGAAATTCCTTCTAGACCATATGTTCCTATTTCCCCCATTTTTATTGTGTTTCCAATTTTTAATTTTAAATGGAGTTGAATTTTGATGTTGTTGTCCTCTTCCTCCTTCCTTGAAATATCTCCTTGTTACAGCTAAAGATTTTAGTTTCTGCTCTTGCTTCATGGATTTTTCAAAAACTTGGTCTATGGAGGTGGGTCCATGGATGTCCACATCTGTTCCAATTTGAGGGTTCAAGCCTAAGATGAACTTTCTGATCCTAAACCTTTCATCCTTTTGATACTATGGTACATACTTAAGGAGATGTGTGAACTTCTCCTAGTAAGTAGTAATAGACATATCTCCTTATCTAAGGTTTTGGAATTCACTCATTTTTTCCAGCAATTATAGTTGAGGTATTCATCTATTCCAAAAGAAGGAAAGAAAATTTCTCATGTGGTTTTCTTACAAGTTCATTCTCTTTCTGATTTCAAGTTCTCCCACCATGCTAAGGCTTCTCCAAAGAGTTGGAATGTACCCCAAAATTCCTTTGTTTCCTCGAAGAAGTTACGAAGCTCAAAATATTTCTCCATTTCGATGAGTCAATATTTTGCACCATCTCCGAGTACCATCCCATTGTACTTTGGTGGAGCTATCCTTTTCAATTCTCTAACTAGTTCTATCTCAACCCGTGCCCTCTTGGGTGGGGGTACATTTTTTTCATTCAAATTTTCTCAGTTTCGATTCACTTGATTTGGATTTTATTCATTAAAATTTCCATTTTCTTGAGGGTGGTCTTGATATTTTCCATTCCCTTGGTCATCTTCTTATATCAAATCATGTATCCTCCGTTCAAGGAAACCAATCATATCCTGGGTGTTAGATACCAAGGTTAGGATTTGATCGACTTTAATTTGAAGTTCATCTCCTTGATTGTCCTCCTCCTCATTAGTTTGTGTCCTATCCATCACTACCTGAAGGGACCAATGAGACACAACTTAGAAATTAGTGGGTGTCATTAGGCCGAGTGTTGAACATGTTCTCTAATACCAAAATGTACAAACCCCTTGGTAGAATACTATAAAAATACCCCAATTTTATTATTATTTTTATTATTTATATACATTCCTTCATATGAATTTCCATATAATTCCATAAAATAAGAAAATCAAATCCCTAGTTCTTAACTTAAACTATCCACGATGTAGAAACCAAAGGAACGACTACTACTTGTTTATTGAATGGAAAGTACAATAATCCTATGGCATCATCTATTTGCAATTTAATCAATTAACTAATATTATTGTAATCAAATAAGATAATTACATAAGAGAATGAATTCATTCCACCTTGTTCTATTCACTAAACATAGAGATCATACTAGCATATGAATGTAATGACATAGGAGCTAATTCATTACCCATTTCCTTTTGCGATAAATATACTAATGGTACAAATATTTTGTGTTTTCAACTTTGTGTATATTAGTTTTCAAGTACACTACATGATCATTATGCTCAACATGATTTTCTTTTCTTTAATAATACAAATTACAAATAAGAATACAATATTTTCTTGAGAGACAATGATATGGAATAACATAAGGATAATTCTCAACGCAAGAACCATCAAGATAACACTTGGATATCATGTCAAGGTCGCAGTAATGAAGTGGGAGGGGGAGCATCATCATAGAACTTTTCCTCCAACTACGAGTCCGTTTGGTTCCCCTGCACAACTCTCATATCCTGAGAATGGACCTACCCTTCACGAGGATGGTATATATGAAAACTAATAACAAAGGAGAGAGTGTTCCATGTATACAAATCCCTATATCATATGACCTAACCAAGTAATTATGTAATACATGATAGTGAATTGGAAAAGAATAATTACATTCTTATTAATACTAAGTATTGGTTTCTTATGGCCATAAGACTTAGATTACAAGGGGTTACACCCGATGTATCTTAACTCGTATATGGGGCATGCCTGGTAACCCCAAACATTGGTTCAATCTTTGGTAATGCCATAAAATAACCCATACACATTCCTACTAATTTATGGTGAAGACTAAACTAATTCCCTTATCCTTTTAGTCCCACTTTCCAATGTTCATTGTACATTAACTCTCATCTATTTGTTTTTTCATCCCTCCAAACCCCATACTAGACGACAATTTATCCCCACTTAACAAGACTTATGACGTGAACAGTATTTAATAAGAGTCTTGTGATAATACATCACCTTCATGCCCCATACAAATGTACAAAGCATTATTACCACACACTTTTCCATGGATTGTTAAATTAAAAAAAAAAAAAAATCCTAGGGATCCATCTAGAATTTTGCATAACAATAACGAGATGTAAGTTTGTACTACACACTCAAAGGTATGAAAATAACAAGGAAAGGACATGTAACCCTATATGACATTGCATAATGCAATATAGGTATGTAGATTAAATTCCATTTTATAATAGTACGCATGCCAAGGTTTGATGCTAACCATATGAGATTTCGAACATAGATTCCTTTATGAATTAAAACCCAAGGTGTTTGATAGGTTACTTGTAATTGTTGTTTTGAGGTGATCTATTTTAAACATATATTATATACTTTTTAGATTATATATATATATATATATATATATATATATATATATATATATATATATATATATATATATATAAAAAAATATTGAACCCTCATTAATCACTAAACCAATATGCATGATGAAAACTCAAATATATTAACATCGAACTCTAGTGTTTGGCAAAGCAATTATAAATATTGATTTTGAATAATTCATTTTAGAATATCCTTTGAAAAAAAAAAAAAAAACATTCCCAATGGGATTGGAATTTGGAATTTATGAACAAATTTATGTCCCTTTATATTATTAAGAAGTTAGAACAATAATCGTATACAGTTTATTCTATCATTCTATATGTCAATACACTCGTAATTATATTACTTATTTCATATAATATGTTATGTTTATTGTGTAATAATTCATATTATATCCCAATAAAAAAATCATTACTATTTATCTTATAATCCATTTTTATGTATACATCTCAATGAATTTATAACTTTATTTCAAATCCACTTACCTTAATGAATTTATTTCAAATGTATAAAACCCACAATTAGTTTCCATTTACTTGGATTTTCACATTTATTGATTTTTCTTTTTTTTTTTTTTTTTTAATTTCTTTCCTTTTTATATAAATTTCATTTTTTAATATACACAATCATTATTTTCTAAAATTTATGGAATTATCTACGAGGTCTAAGTTATTTATCCTAGAATCTAGTTTAATACTAGCTTGGCCATATATATATATATATATATATATATATATATATATATATATATATATATATATATATATATATATATATATATATATATATATATATATAATTGTTGTATTAGAAATCGAGGCAAGTATGATTTTTAGATCTCGAGTGCCCAACATAATAGAGAATTCAAAATAATTTATTAACAACAACCACATAAATTGGAAAAGTAAAATAAAATAATACCCAGTTATGTTGGAATTTACTTATGAATTATAATAGCAACTAGATGGAAATAATGAAGGAAATAATATATTTCAATCATGCACAACTCGTATTTAATATAATACAATTCTCTTCATTTATTGTTTTCTCTTTCAAATTGAATCTACCCTCCTCCCCAATTACATTCTTCTTTATTAATATATGTCAAGCTATCACTTGTATCAAATTAAGATCCTTGGAGCGGTATGGGTATTTGATAAAATGAAATGAAAATAAATAGTTTTATTTATACCAGTAGTTTCATGGACATATATGTAAAGGAAAGTACCTAATTGAATTTCCTTAAGAAGTTAGGAAAAGGGGTAAATCACCAAGAGGATCATATCTCCCTCCTTTACAGAGACTTTCCTCTTCACTTATGCTCAAGCTTTGCTGCTCTTTTACTTGCATATTTCTTCCAACATAATAAGCTACTCCAAACTCTTTTCTCCCATATTTGTTGCTCCCAAATTTCCAAAAAGAAAAATGTTTCTTTAAAAAAAAAGCAATCTTCCTCACATCATATTTCCTTCCTCCTCTTATAGATCCGAGAATTTTGAGTATCTTATTTATTACCTTATGGAAGTCCATCCTTCCATAATAATTTTGGTAGGATGCATTCATATTTTTCAGGTGAATTAATTGAGTTGCACTCCCTCAATATTATCATCCGCAATAATTCACTATCCATTTCTAATTTATTTGATTTTTTTTTTTCACTTTACCATTTAGAGAATACTAATATTGAATTTAAAGGTTGTTTATGTTCTTCTCGTAAATAATTTTTAGGTGATATTAAATTTTCAATTTTGCTCTTCAAAATATGAAAAACGCCATTTAAAATTAACAATTCATTTTAATAAATATGTGAACATGTATTTTTTTAATGTATATTAAGTGTAATATAAATATTGATTCATATCATTAATGTCAATTGTATTTAAAATGTGCAGGTCGGAGGAGTAGTTAGTTCAACAATTTGTAAGTGGTTTATCGTTAAAATATAAAATGAGCTATAAATACTTTTAAACTAAATATGAGAGAAAACCTATAACCAGACTTCAGTCAAAAGGAGACTCAAATTCTAATTAGGTTATCTAACACTCGATGGTATTTTTGCATCCTACAAAATACTAAAGTGTCTTTTCATACTAAAAATAATACGTAAATGACAAAAGTATCTTACACATTTACTAGTGGTATAACTATGTCATTGTTAAGTTTTAGGGGTACACATTTCCCTCTCTTTATTTTGGTACCATAATTTTGTATCTATTCTCCTCTCTTTGATTATGTTCTCCCTTTAATCCAAGGGAAATATGTCATGCAACCAACTCATAACAATAACACACAAGTAGTTATCCAGATCATGATATAAAATTAACATGATATAATATAGGAAGTGCTAATCATATTATTGTCAGTGATAATATTTATCACAAATTACATTTAAATAAAAAAATTAAACACTCTAGCATAATAATTCATAGACAAAATCAATTACATATGCCAATTATTACATCAAAAGTTTGATACTACAGAGAGGGATGTGACACCAAGATCCTTAGTGGGACTACTAATGGATAGGGCCAAACAACATACATCATCTAACAACCTGTAAGTGACTTGCATTCACCTCAAGATACTATTAGTGCAAAATCACAGCACCCCCAAATGAGCTCTAAAATCTTCTTTTCTAGGCGCAGACTCATTTGGTGTGATTACGCATAACATTGGATCATTCCCAAGTTGTGGGACTTGTAAATGGGAATGATCCTCCAGAGAAGGCTGGTTCCTCTTCCTAATCCTAGCACTAAACTACTCCTAAGGAAGGAAATGTGACTATCTACTCCTAATCTAACAATTCTAAGGGACCAAGGAGAGAGAGAGCATGAAAATAAAGAAATCCTACACTACAAAGGTGATAGCACCGAGAAAAGGGAACTGCTGATCACAAACCCAACTCTCGAAATGGAGAGAGGTGAGAAATAGAGAGGATGGATAGATGCATCACAGACCAAGGATAAAGTTCACACAGAACACCATTTCAAACCCCTTAAACAAAGCCCCAAAACCTACAATGGACATCAGAGATATGCATAGTATACCCTGTAATGATGAGAGGCGAGAAGAGACAAAAAAATGAGAAAAGGATGGAAAAAACGCATCATGAAATAGATTGTATTGCTCTAGGAGTTCACATAGTACACCATTAACTAGAAATAGGCAAGAAAATGCCATTAAAAAGCCAAGGGAGGAGGCTTAAACTCCTCATTCGACCCTGGAGAAGAAAGAGAGAGGGGGTAGGGAAGAAGAATGAACAACCACCCTTTTTTGTGCCCCTCCATTACAATAGATAGAAGAATGGGAGAGAGAAGAAGAAAATAATCAAATCCTACTCTAACCACTCTGAGATACGCATTGAATCTCTTTTCGAAAGATTAACCACTAAAAATCAATGCCTTCTATAAATCTTCCTACAATATGTCACTTTTGGTTCCCCAGCAGATCGAATCGAATCAGATCTGGTAGTTGAAAAGATAGGATTCTATGTTAATGGAATGTAATAATTTTATTCATTTTTACCTACTAGGGCCTACAAAAATGATTTTTTATCTTTCCATGGTGTAGAGGACATCGAGACGCTTCCAACAGTGTAAGATTCACAATATTTTGAGCCCTGAGTCGAAAGATATGCCCCTTCAAAGTTTATATCGAATCCGCACAAATGGGCGGGAAAACAATTTGAAAAAATGGGCCCCCTTTTGGTTTATGACACGCGTCAGTCTGGCACTCACTTGGAAACCTTTTCTCTATTTGACCCTTGAATCAGTGCCATTAAGACACTTGGCAACCTCTGCCACTTGGCTCATGCATTGACTATTCAACTAACTTTGCCCCTCTTGATATAACACGTGGAGGCACCATGCTTGTTTGGGTCTCACCTTTAGACAAACTCTTAGAAATGCACCAGGCTAACACTTGGCACTCTCTACTTGCACATTCATACTTAGCCACTTTTGAGGCCCACCCCGAACTGTTCAAGCCCAAAACGTTGGATCCTTGTCGTTTTTTCCTTTCTTGCTCTGGCTTCTCTTACAAGACCTTGCCCCTTCTTCTCTAACGCTGAAATACCATTTTTGAGTCCTCTCTAGACCCTTTAAATATATTTAAGATATGGAAACGTTCAGAAGAATCGTTTCTTCTATTTCTTCTTGTGCAGGGTCAAATCTGACTTTCTCGGGCCTCTATTTTCACTTTGCCTGGTTTTGGAACTCGAGCTCGTGAATCTAAAACATTTCCCCTTCATATTTTCTCTATGTGCGAGTTGTCTTGACCAAATTTTCCAGGGGGTGAATTTGGGATAACAATTTGGTGACTCACGGGGACATCTGCGTGCTTTAGATGAAGAGACCAGTGGCCTTGAAGCATCCATTGGGCATGGAGTTTGCCTGATAAACACAAAACTAATCTAAACTTTTGAAGATCTGATCCCTGAGCCACTACGAGCCTGAATGTATGCCTTTTCTATGTTTTGTCTAACCCTGAGTCTACACTCTCAATTTTCATAAGGAAATCTTGGAAATGGAGTTTCTGAGAGTAAAAAATTGTTTCAAATCAGGGCTTTCATCTATCCCTAAAATGGACTATTTTGAAAAAACTTTAGTCGCTCTACATTTTTTTCTTTGAAGATGACAACTATTATAAGTAACTATGAATTTCCCTACTATGAATGCTTTGAAGAGCTTGGTTTTATGCACCTTTGGAGTAATGTGAAAAAAACTTATATACAAATACCAAATCATACATGCCTCAAATGAGACATGCAGAGTGTGCATAAGAACTTCTTCTGCTGAAAGAAAAATCTATTCCTACTCTTAAACTAACTAAGAGCAAAGGGAGCTCAAAAAATCCTACAACCGGTAGGGAGAAATATCTTCCCCTCCTAAAAAATGGCAGCCATGCAATTGATTTGGCATTAAACATGGTTGGTTGGATGAGTGAAAAACTAACTACAAGTTGATCTTCCACCCAAATCACCAAAGTATCAATTGAAGACAAAACCAATACCTCTTTTAGTTACTCTGCATTTGGATTGAAGAGGTATGGAAGTTGATCCTTGGTGCTTTGTAGCTCATCCTCATGCCCTGGAGTAGGCATGAATGGTTTTGGCTTCTCCCTTGGCTCTAATGAAGCCAAGTATCTGATTGGGCAAGGTATGGTCCTTTGAATCTGCCCATGGTTCTGAACTCTAACTCCAAGAATGGAGCTTTCTTACTTGACTCTCATGGATGGATGGTGTGGAAGGAATGGTGGAACTCCTCTACCCTTTCCCTTCTTCCTCCTGATGAGAACATGGAAGGTTTAAACCTTCCAAACTTGATTCCAAAGAGTCTGTTATAAGATGCAAGGCTGCTGCAAATGAGTGCTCTCCTTCATGATAGTAGGCTCATGTGCTTGGAAGGTGGATGATGAAGGAGAAAACAATAGAAACTCAACCGGTTCTTCTTCATCAAAATAGTCCTCCAAATTAAACAAATACATTGCCTCACTACTGTCATGTTGCAAATGTTCAACCTCTTCCATGATGTCCTCCTGATCTGTAATTTGATCACCATGGTTCTCCTCATCCTCAAACATGAATTTTGAAAGATCAAACTCCTCCTCAACATTAGAGATTGAAGGAGATGAAGTGGGAGGAAGAACTGAAGGTTCCTCTCGTGGCCTGCTCCTCACTTGGAGCCTCTAAAACTATATGGTCCTCCTCCATCATGGGTTCATTAACCAAATCAGGCCCTTTGAATGAAAGCAAGGAATCTTCAATGATGCTTTCTTCATTGAGTGGCTTCAACTCTGATTTGATCTCTCCCATCTGCTCCTCTTCAATGGGACTTGGAGCTGATTGTCCCTCCTCTTCAACTAGTTGTGCAACTTGGGTTAGATCAGTATCTTCTTTAGGAAAAGTTCCATAAACAGACTGTTGATTCTTTTCCTCTTGTTCTTGTTCTTCTTCTGCTGCAAACTCAGCCTCAACCACCATTGTTTCTTCAACTCTAACCTCCTCCATTGGTTTGACCATCAAGGGGATCTTTGTAAACCCAAATTTGGTAGCCCAACTCTTCAGATTGTTTGTCATTTCTTTTCTATTGGGCTCCTCTTCTTGTTGTTCTCCTTGATTGGTTTCTTGGGTCTCTTCCCAAAATGGATTTGGGAGAGAAAGAGAAGTGGTAGGTTGGGGTTCAACCAGCTTTGCAATTATTTGTGGTAGGGAGGGAGGTGGAACTTCTGGTTCATTTGGAGTGGATGACTGTTTGGAAGGGAACGGGGAAGAGGAACAGAAATGGGGTGGAAGACTAGGGAATGTAGAAATGGAATCAATACTTGGGGAAGCAACTGGGAAGCTTGGAAATTGGATCTTAGGTTGAGATGGTGCTGCTTGAGAAAGAGAAAAAGAAAAGCTATGAGATGGTGGACTTACCCTTTAACAAGGTTGTATTGACTCCAACTCATAAGCCTCGATCTCCTTAGTCCATTGTGTAAGTTGGGGCAGAATTTCAAAATGAAGTCTAGCTTCTCCTGAGGATTTTAATGTCTTGGAAAAGGGCCTTCACATGGACAAGGTTCCCCTGAAACTAATCTAAAATGCCTTCATTTGTGTTATGTCCCTTGACCAAACCATGCCAACCTTCATTTTTTGGATCTTCTCCAGTAGATCAACATCTTGTATTTGATTGTCTTTATTGTTTGGATACCCCTGCTCTTGGAAAGCTCCATAGCCAAACTGATTCTGGCATTTTTTCTCATAGGGGAAGACATGTTGATCTTGAATCTACTCAAAATGTTGATTTGAAGGAGTTGTAAAGCACATTGGAGGTGGAATGTACTTCTGTTGCTGTGAATGTGAATTCCATGATGGAAATGAAGTCATGATTGCACAACTTCATGGAATGATGGAAAATAATGAATAATAGTGAATGAAAATGGATGTAAAACAGGTCTACAACTCGAGAATGAGTTATTTACCATATGGAGTCACCGGATGTGCAAATTGTTTCTTCTCAAAAGCTGAAAAATTGCAACAAGTGTATATCCAATCTTGTTACATGAAGTGAAGACCTCTGGTACCACCGATCATGCCAAAACTATTAGTACGAAATCACAAAGACACCCCCAAATGATCTCTAAAAATCTACTTTTCTAGGGAAGACTCATTTGGTGTTATTGCATAACATTAGATCATTCCCAAGCTGTGGGACTTGCAAATGGGAATGATCCTCCAGAAGAAGGCTGGTTCATCTTCCTAATCCTAGCACTAAACTACACCTACGGAAGGAAATGTGACAATCTACTCCTAATCTAACAATTCCAAGGGACCAGGAGAGAGAGCATGAAAATAAAGAAATCATACACTACAGAGGTGATAGCACCGAGAAAAGGGAATTGCTGATCACAAACCCAACTGCCTGAAATGGAGAGAGGTGAGAAATGGAGAGGATGGATAGATGCATCATAGACCAAGGATAAAGTTCACATAGAACACCATTTCAAACCCCTTAAACATAGCTCCCAAAACCTGCAATGGACATCAGATATATGCACAAGTATACCCTGCAATGGTGAGAGGTGAGAAGAGACAAAAAAATGAGCAAAGGATGGACAAAACGCATCATGAAATAGATTTTATTGCTCTAGGAGTTCACACAGTACACCATTAACGGGAAAGAGGTAATAAAATTCCATTACAAAGCCAAGGGAGGAGGCTTAAACTCCTCATTTGACCCTAGAGAAGAAAGAGAGAGGGGGCAAGGAAGAAGAATGATCAACCACCCTTCTTTGTGCCCCTCCATTACAATATATAGAAGAATGGGAGAGAGAAGAAGGAAAGAATCGAATCTTGATCTAACCACTCTGAGATATGCATTGAATCTCTTTTTGAAAGCTTAACCACTTTGAAAATCAATGTCTTCTACAAATCCACCTACAATATGTCACTTTTGGTTCCCTAGCGGATTGAATCGAATCAGATCTGGTAGTTGAAGAGATTGGATTCTGTGTTAATGGCCTGTAAGAATTTTCTTCATTTTTTACCTACCAGGGCCTATAAAAATGATTTTTTATCTTTCCATGGTGTAGATGACATCGAGATGCTCCCAACAGTGTAAGATTCACAATATTTCGATCCTTGAGTTAGATCTGTACAAATGAACAGGAAAATAATTTGAACAAATAGGCCCCCCTTTTGGTTTGGGACACACATCATTTTGTCGCTTGTTTGGAAACCTCTTCTCTATTTGACCCTTGAATCAGCACCATTAAGACACTTGGCAGCCTCCGCCAGCCTGGCTCATGCATTGACTATTTGAATAACTCTGCCCTTCTTGATATAACACGTGGAGGCACCGCACTTGTTTGGGTCACCGCCTTTGGACCAACCCTTAGAAATGTGCCAGACTGACACTTGGCACTCTCCACTTGCACATTCATACTTAACCACTTTCGAGGCCCTCCCTGAACTATTTTCAAGCCTGAAAACTTTAGATCCTTGTCATTTTTTCCTTTCTTGCTCTTAGCCTCTCTTGCGGCACTTCCCCTTCTTCTCTGACCTGCAATTCCATTGTTGAGTCCTCCCTTAACCTTTTAAATAGATTTAAGGTATGGAAATGTTCATAATAACCATTTCTTCTATTTCTTCTTGTGCAAGGTCGAATCGACTTTCTCAAGCCTCTGTTTTTTCTTTTCTGGTTACGAACTCAAGCTCGTGGGTCTCAAATGTTTCCCCTTCATATTTTCTCTATATGCGGAGTTTTCTTGACCAAATTTGTCGGGAGTGAATTTGGGATAACAGATACCATGTGAACATTCATGTGTTTATGAAAAATGATAAATCATACTAGGAACCGGAGTAACATGATAAGCAAAGGTACAACATATAGTAGTATAAGGAATCAAGAGTACCTCTAATAACGATCTAAGAAAACATGTTTTTGGATATTTTATTGCAAATATGTGAAAGAGAACAACTATAAGGGAGGAATAAGGATGCCTCTAGTGTATGTGTACAATGTGAGGCTCATGTATGTAAGGATTCCCTCAACATTCAAGTTTGAACTAAGAAAAAGAGTGTTTCAATGGGTTGTGTGGGGGAATTAGGATGTCCCCGAGTGTGAATGCAAAAATATCTATGCAATAAGAGTACTAAGAAAGGGCCCACAATCTATGAAAGAATATGAACATATGTGAACATGAGGCTTGGATGGTGCTAAATAAGACATAGGTGATGGCACTGGGATGTTATATTTGGCCTTTTGTGTTGCTTTATACTCTATAGCTAGATGGTGAGAAATTTGTAATGCTTTTGGTGAAATAGTGTCATCTTTTTCATCAATAGGATCAAGATGTGGAAAATTCTCAAAGGTGCTTATAGTCATCACAATAGTAAGAAGGATCAAAATCATCGTTATCATCATATTTGAGTAGTAGGGCTGAATTAGTGTTATCCATGTTGTTCTCAAAAGATTGTTTAAAAGTATACTTAGGATTTATCTTATATGTGCCCATGCCCATGGAGATCCATAAATCATTTGATAAGTCATTGATACTTTTTTTTGCATAATCTATCTCAATATTATATGTAAATTCCTTTGTTGTGTTTTCCTTAGATGGGGCTTGTGGTGGCTCAACTGATATTGTTGGTGTTGTGGTATACAATGGCTCAAGGGTAAGTGATGATTCATTTAGTATCACAGAACTTGAGGCATTCAATATGGAATTATGCTCATGAGTCATAGATGAATTATATTTAGGAACCCATTGAGATGTGGAAACTAGAGATAGATGTGTAGCAAAATGTTTCTTAGAGAATGAAATAAATCCCTTATGCTCAAGTTGTAAGATTTTTATTGTAAAGCATAGAAATCATTGTCATGATGTCCATTAATTCCATGATAATTACAAAAAGGTTGGCCTTTTGATTTTGTAAGATGATAATGAGGATAGTAATGATTGGGAAACAAAGTAATTAATCGATGATTGAGGAGATTAAATAGGATATCATGTTGTTTAGCATGTTCATTGAACAAAAGAGGTGTTTTATGTTGGAGGACTTTACCCTCACTTATATGAGCACATGTAGCACCTAGATTAGATTACATAGGCTTAGTATTGGAACATCATAAGGCATAGAAAGAGAATGAATATGTGCATTGGAAGTATCTTTGAGGTGGTGGATTTCAGCCTTGAGAGATGTAATTGTAGCATTCATGGCTTGAATTTGATCTTGAAAGGCATGGTGTAAAACTTGAATAAATTCTAAGATATCCTTATGGAAGTGTCATCATTACTAGCAGAAATATCTTAAATATGACCCAAAATGGCATTCACTTAGGAGGTTGTTGTATGATCGGGAGCTATACTTTATTCAATTGTTGCATAAGAGTATCTCTACATGATGGGTGTCGTTGAAGAAAATGAAACAAGGATATTGTGGTATGGGCCATGAAGGAGAGATCCGATAGTGGGCATGTAAAGAGAGGGTTCACTAAATGTTTTAATAAAATTTAAATCTATGTATGGACATTGTTGATCGATAAATATAATAGTATTCAAGCAATATGTAGCTTTAGAAATATAAGAAAGAGTGATAAATAGGGTTTGTAGAATGACTAAGATTGTAACTATAAGTCTCGATTGATTATGGACTAGAGAATGATCTAAATGGGTGTATTTTGGACTGTGTCATCTCTATCTCTTATTTTGGAATGTGAAAATCTCGGGGATAGGAACACTGGGAATGGGACAGGGGCACTGGTGCTAGCATCTATTCTAGGCAATCGGTGTCTATGGGATGGATTCGAGTTCTAGTTCTTTCTATGTTGCTTCTTTTTTGTTGAAGGTCACATCGGGTTTGTTACAAGTTGTTGCAATTGCACTTGAACCTGCAAAAGAAACCCTAGCTACTTGTACAATACTCAAACACACATTAGATGAATAAAAATATGTATATGTTTGATTCAAACTAACCTCGATTGTCACCCCAATGTGATTATCACTGAGTGTTGCACTATATTTCAGACTCAATGTAGTTCTATTGTGTGTGTGTATGTGATTAGAATAGTATCCCTTAAGCTAGGATTCCCTAGTGCCACTCACATAAACAATAGCACACTATAACTACTTTTTCCCAATATAAAATGTGTGGTATGGAATTCAAAATAGACCCTCCTATGCAGTGAAGTATACAGTCGCCAAAATGTAGTCCTTGATGTATGAGATAGAAAATATTAGCTCCTTGTAGATGTATATGCCTCTTGAATTCTCGTCCCCTAATGAGATTAAATAAGACATGTAAATACTTTATTCCTTCACTTAAGTTTATTCATTAACAAGTGAAAGGCTTACTCGGGGTAGTAAACAAAGACATGAAAGATGTAACATCCAAAAATTTAGGAAAATGAAGAAGGAGGAAATAAGCACCTAAAGGGGACAGAGTGGCGCTTGGGCCCTATTGTACCTAATGGATAATTCTATACGAGGGTGCTAGAAAGATAAAATAGTGAAATCGTGACTGAGTAGGATGTCGGCCGTATGTAAAATTCTAAGGTGTAAGTCCATAAACAATAGGAAATGAAGACAAGAAAGATAAAATCAATGTCAAAGAAAAATATGTTAGGAAATCACAGACTATGCAGCAATGAATACGAAAAATGTGAATAAAAAATAACAATTTATAGAGATAGAGATAAATAAAATATATAAAATACCAAACATGCAAGAGACGAACACCAGATTTACATGGTAAAACCCTAGCTGAGTGCTTAGGGAAACATCCATGGTGCAAGATATCAAGCTTTATTAACTCAAGATGAATAGATTACATGCAAACTCATTATGAGAAACTTTAGATCTCCACAAAAATATATACACCTAATTGGTGAAGTATAGTTAGGATTCCTCCTCCTAAAAATAGAGTGGAAAAACGTCATTAGGATTTTCCTTTCTAAAAATAGAATTCGGTTGAATTCATCTTTCTAGAAACAAGGGATTGACTCCTTAATTTTTACTTTGGGGCTCCGCCCCGAACCTCAGTGACAAGAGTGGGGGAAGCTCCCCACCCCACACACCCCCTTTAAGAAGTGGGATACAAACCACACCACAAAGGGATCCAAAATTTAACTTTGTTGGCACATATCTAACAAAACAAATATTGTTAATGACTAGTTCTCTTACTTAGGAATCATGCATATAAATGAAGTATTTAGAGGTTATACAAACATAGTAAGTGTGTGATTTAGTGACTACAATACCTAATAAATTTTGAATCTAAAATATTTTTCAGCCCCACATCTACAAAGAGAGATACAATATTGTGGTGAAATAGATCCAAATGTTTGCATACTATTTAGAATGAATTTGATGCTTCATTAGCACAACTTTAGAATTTCCAAGATTGTTCTCAATAGTTATAGCATCATCTAAACTCATAAGAGGTAAATTTGGTAATAACTTACCCTTTATTATCTCGAGATGACTATTATTTAGATTTCACATCTATAACCTCTTGCTTCAATTTATCTACCTTTTCTTTGACTATATCTGTTTTATCTTTTATAGCGATATATATCTCAAAATTGTTAAACAAGTCCTTTAATTCATGATAAACATTTGTCCTTAAGGTAGGAGTTGGAATTAGTTGTAACTTTATGACATTGGCATCTTCTCTAGCGTATTACAAATCTTCTTTAGCCATTTTCAAAGAGTCCTCCACCACATTGAAAGGATCAATTAATGGTTCTCCTTCTCTGGATATTTTGCTTAATAAGCCCATAATGTTCTCCTTGATTCTAAGTAATATTCCTTGGCCTTGGGATTTTATTCTTCTTCTTGTGACCTTTTATATCTACTTCTCCTTATTATAAAATAGTGAAACCTCCGGGGGCTGATAAGTAGGGGATTGTGACTTTGTTGTTATCTGTTGTTGTTTTGTCAACTTTTCATACTCTTTTGAAGTTTATGCCACTTCTTCAACCATAGATGATATCATGATAGCTGAAGTGAAGTGTTGAGAAGTGAAAATTGGAGCCACATAGGTCTCGAGTGAATGATCTCACAATGGGATCACCCATAGGAGGAGTAACGTAAATTGGTTTCTTTAGGTGACTAATGGGATGACCCATATGTATTTACATTGGGATTCTTGGCAAGGAAATATATGAACATAATGGAATTTTTCTTAATCTTATATGTAGGAAGTGGTGGACAAGGCATAGACACATTTAGATGTTCAAAATTCAACATCTCCATAAATGAGATGGACTATGTAACAAATTTTCCCATTGTTGGTCTAAAAATGGTCGTTGGAGTCACAATAGACAGGTAGAGATAAGAGTGGCAAGGCAAAGGTAGTAGGGGAAATCAGGGAAGAGGAAGAATAAATGTTGAATAGAGAGATAGTGGTAGAAAGAGAAGGTAATGTGGAAATTGTAATAGGAATTAAATAAATGAGGGAGAAGTATAAACTACCACCATGGGTGAATTAACACTAGAAATCACAATCAAGTAGGCATGGTACAACTTACCATCATAGTATTTGTAGGCACTATTGTCATAGTTTTTGTAGGCACTATTGTATTTTATTACATTATTACCATAGGAATTGAGCCTATCATGCTCTGTATAGTTGACCTTATGTATTCATTTTTGTACCCTTCACAAAATAGGAAAATCCCATGTGCATCAGCCTATCACCCAAAGAAGCATTGGGCACTCACCCAAGGCATGCACGGGTGTCGAGTCTCTCCTTTATGTGAGTTTTGTGAGAATGCATCATCTTAGAACAAACAATCAAATGTGGGACATAACAGAACTACACCACATTTTTATGAACTTAGAAAGAGTTGTCATCTCATTGTTTGTAGATAGGGGAAATAACAAGCAATACACGAAGATGATTCATTAAGAAAGGAAATGCGTAAGTATTGAATAGAGATGATTTATAACATAGCATTATATTAATACGAATAGATTTAAAACCCACATTACATCCCTTACGGTCATAACAGATCCTCATATAGTTATACTGAGCCAAATCATGCATCGAGCTATGTTATGCTCATCGATTACAAAGAAAAAAATGAAATCCCACACCCTTCTATATGTTATCGCTCACGAGTTCTCCTAATCCTATCCATAACACCCTCCATTCTATTTTCTCATGAGGCTTTTCCTCTCTTCAACTCTCTATTTCTTCTACGAGCGCTTGTATATATAGCCTTAGCACCCATCGCCATGCCTTCCAAAAGTTACAGATCACTCGCTAAATGTCGAAGTGGTCCTCCATAGAAGCATGCCTTTCCAGATACGAGCTCTCCATTCCTTACAATGATGTCTTCTGGAAACTTCCATCACATGCCTAGAATATTCCCTTTTTGATCCACAGATGCCAGGATGACACCTTATCCACAAGGGTCATGCTTTTCTTGTGTGTTTCCTCGGGTTCCAAATATAGTTAAGTACAAAACCCATTTTTCCTTGTGCACCTTCAACCCGTACACTCTTCTTTGTCTAGGTCCCGCATGCCCATGTGCCTTATTGTACTTAGCTGATATTTTAGGACCCAACATCACCCCACACTACGCCAGTTCTCCATCCTCGAAAACACTCTTCAATAAAGAATTAAAGAATGGTGAATCCTTACAAATGGTTGGAATGGAAGAATGAAGGAATGAAGAAATGGGGGAAATAATGAAATAATGTGGAAATTTTTACTTCTAGAGGAGGAGAGGGAAATCCTTTCTTAAATCAGCTTCTAATTTTCCCCAAGTGTCAACCTCACTCGAGCACAGGTGACAAAGATCACCCACCAAGGCAATCACCTCTTCAAAACTAAGATCCTATCCCTTAGCGCTCATTGTCTCCACGATATCCTCTAGCTACTTTCCTATATCCTCAAGTGCATCCATCGTCTAAGTGATTTGAGGGTATAATTCCTTTAGTTGGTTCTTGATTGAGCCTCACAAGGTTTCAATGGCTTCTGACTTCTTTTTTACCTTGTCTAGGATCATGTCTCACTCTGCCCTATTCCCTTTGTTCTTTTCCTAAAACTCCTTGAGTTCATCCTCATGGGTAGCAACTAGGATACTTTTCACTCTATCTAAGTCTTCACAGTTATCATAGGCAGCCTCAAAAAACTTGCACAATGGTTTTTATATTGGTGAGGATTTTTTTGTACTGAGCAACAATTTCCACCACCTTCATCTTATTTTCTTTTTCTTGGCATGTTAACACCTCCTCCACTGATTCTAGGGCAAGTGGTCACCTCTACATGGTGATTATGCGAGTTAAGCCCTCTAGGAATTGCTAGGATGAGCCATACTTTTGCGTGGGTGGCGTTAAATCTAGATGCTTTAAGACAATGACATCTGTGATCATTTCTATCTTTTTGTGTGCCTCATGCACTCTTTCCTTTTCATCTTTCAATTCACACCTTAACTGAGTGTTGATTAGTTCCTCCTACTTCAGGTCCTTGGTCTTTTTAATGAGCTCTTCTTCCTTTTCCTCTAGTTCTACCTCTAGGAGCTTTACCTTGTCATTTCTCCCAAAGAGCCTGACTTCAACCTCAACCGAGAATTTGTTAAATGTGTTGCATATTTTCTCATCTTATAGCTTTTGAGCATTCACCAAGGGGTTTTTCCCTTTTGGTTTTTAATTTTCATCAATGCCCCTTGGCTTACTTTAAATTCCCATGACAACATTTTCCTTGTCTCGAGGGTATGCACCTTTCTCATAAAATGAAGTCATAGCTAAAACTTGTTCCGTTGGAGCAGTCTTTATGGAAATACATGTGCAACACCTTGTTTGGATCATCAATGTATCCCATCCCTTGAACTTGTGATGCTTCCATGCTCTTCCTTCTTGTGTGTGCAACCTTTGGAAATCTAATGTACCAAACCGGGATTTCCTCCCATGTTATCATATTCTTTTTCTACGTTGTCCTCCTCATCCTCCTTCATCACCACGTATGCGTTGTGTTCTACTTCTTGTTCCACCGGTCCTTGATAATTTTTCCACTTCTTTCTCGAAGAGCCTCGTCTACTTTTTCCTTTTTTTTAGGCTTGGGTTCATTTGATCTTTTGTGACTTCTTCCCCGCCTAGCCCTGATGTAGCCTATAATTTACCGATAACACACCATAGTCACATTGTTACATCACTCATCCTAGACTGAGCACTCACCCGAAGCGCGCAAAGGTACCAGGTCCATCTTTAGGGTTGTTATATCAGGATGTTAGCATGATGAAGGAAGAAACATATATGTCCATAACTAATCCACCATTCTACCATGCATGCTACATTTAGATCTATGAAAGAACAATCTTAAATAGTAATCATGATTGAATCAATAACATGCACTACTCAATTACACACAATAATGACACTTAGATTCAGCCAATAACTTCCATCTATTAATAAACACAAAATCTTCTTACAATAATGTCAATTTATACCAATGCGTGCATGGATCTGATACAGTAATTCCATCATATATCTCTCTATCTTCATACATCATCTCTCTCTCTGTGTGTGTGTGTATATGTCTCTCTCTATTCATGCCCCACTACTATGTAATTCTCATCATATATATAGGGTGGGGACTTTCCCTTCACCGCTTCTCTATTCTAGAAATAGGCCACATGCTATTAATAGCCACGCACCATTTACAGGCATAGCCACACATGCAAGTGTGTTATCTATAGACCTCTTATAATTAACTGAAGTGTCAATCCTATTCTTAGCTCATCTCCATGCAAAAACTTAGATACGATCCTCTAAAGATAGATAACGTGTGGTGTGCATGTCTCTACATCCTTGGTGTGTTCTGCACACCATCTTCTAAAAATAGGTTGTCATGCTCAAAATCCATTGAGTCCCAAAAGTTGAACTTTCCCTCCGGTGCGGTTCTTCTGTCCCCTCTCCGCACCCTTGATCCTGGCTTTCTCTCCCATGCGTACTTCTTGTGTGATCTCTAACAATTATTCTCTGATCAACATTACCCCACACTAATCTCATTGTCATCCCGACAATGGTTATCTCCAAAAAATTGACGTAAAGAATAAAAGAATGGAAAGAATAAGAATGAATGTAGATGAATAAAGAATGTTTTATGAGGCTATGAGGCAGCCTCCTCTGTATCAGTTTGAAGTATCAACTCTGGATACTCCTCCTTTATTTTGGCCTCCAAGGCTTGCCATTCAGTGAGTGCTTATGTTGTTTTCTCTGAAATTTCCACAGCAATGGATTCCAACTCATCCCTCACAATCTCTCCTTTTTCATTCTATAGAACCAACACAATGTTGGACATTGATGTCATTCTTCCTTCTAAAAGATCCATCTTCTATGCAATGAGCTTCCCAAGCTCTTCTAGCCGAGTCTTATGCGGCTCTTGTGCTGTTGTCAGGGCCTCGCGCTTCTATTTAACCATTGACAATCTTTCTATGTGGCCTATTGTCTCATCCTTCATTTATCTCTAGACCCATTACTTTCTTCTAAGGTATTTATATTGATAAGCACCTCTGGAGTTGTGCATATATTCAAATCCTAGTTTGCTTTCT
The DNA here is from genome assembly GCA_018340775.1 of Taxus wallichiana var. yunnanensis. Taxonomy (NCBI): domain Eukaryota; kingdom Viridiplantae; phylum Streptophyta; class Pinopsida; order Cupressales; family Taxaceae; genus Taxus; species Taxus wallichiana. Next base: position 55,002,846 of record CM031239.1, read on the forward strand.
TCAATACTTCTTGTATCACTTGTAGTATCCCTTCATAAGATGTGATATTTCACATCACTAAGGCTTTCTCGTTTTCCTTTTTCTCGACTTCCTTGCACTTTGTCATGCCCGAGGTTCATCCTCAAGTACTAGGTCCACCAACTTTCCTAAATAATGTATCACCGAGGGAAATGTCATCAGGTACCTTGGTCTCTAAGTGTGGCCTTGCTCTGATGACATTGTGCCCAATATCCTCTTCGATGTTGATAAATACTTTGTTCTTCTTCTACATGAATTCCTTCTCTTGTGTTATGCATGCTATCTCAGCATCCTTTGTCTTTAGCTCCTCGTGCACCCTCTCGATTATTACTGCTTTGTCCATATTCCTTCTAGCAACGTTAGCAGAAACCTTCACCAATGTGTTGCTAACCTACTCATCTAACATGATAGTAGGCTTTACCATCATATGTCTAGCTTGTGGTTCCTTCTTAAGCCATCTCAAAACATGTGACTCTTCACATACATCAAAGTCAGGATCATCCTTGTGGGTGTGCATTGACCATGATAGTTTTTTTGAGTGCGCATAGTCACCATATCCTCATCCATTAGCTCTTAGTTGAATAAATCCTTCTGTACTATCATGCTCTGGAAGTGTGTGTAGAAAATTTTACCTACTTCCTCTGCATACCCCATGGCTGGTGGAATGTGCTCTCCACTCATCTTTTTGATCTAGGACCCTTGGGAATTATAGCTTCAAGGTTAGGAGCCTATCCCATTACATCCTGAGCAGTTACATCCATAGATCCGGAGGTTTCTTTTCTTTTTCTTCTCCATCCTTCATCTCTTCATATTTCTACTCTTCCTCATTCTATGGCTTTTCTTCTTACTCGAGTGGGGTAGGAGATGCATGCTCGCTCTCTTCTGATTCCTCCACTTCTTTATCCAACTTCAACTTTCTTCTCTTCTTTGGTTTAGCGGTCTCCTTGTGTGGAGAGAGACGAGGTGATTTCCATACCATTTGTGGGGTTCCACTTTGAATCCTTATGCATTTGAACACTTTATTAAATCTATCCTCCCCCTGCTTGAACCTATGTATCTTCCTCTTCATCTTGTCCTTGAGGTGGAGTGGCCATGTGCTATGACTCTTCTTTGTCATATGGTTTCTTTCTTCTATGCTCCAAGCCTCCACTATCTTCACGCTCCTCTTCACCCTCTACTTCAACAACTTCATGGGCCTTTGTGTCGGTATGTTTTCTATTGTGTGTTTACCCTTTGGTGGCCCTAGGAGCACGAATTCATTCTCTACATACTTATTGTTCTCCATCTTAGGCTTCAGTTGAAGATACACCAATGTTTGCCCCTACATCTGCTACAACCAGACTTATTGGCTTAATATTCAACACCTCTAAAATGATCCTCTCAATGTAGGCACTTCTTCCAGGATACACATACTTCTTTCTCAACATATGGTAGTCATATTCTACCTTATCTGCATTGAATACCAATCGGTGGATTTCTATAAATATGTGAACAGATGCTTGGAAATACCTCACGTGTGAATGTGTAAGGTAATTTACACAAAGGGCTCCAGACTCCATCTCTCATTAGGAAGCGCATGATGTAGAAATGTTGATATACAACAAACTAGACTTATTTCCCTACTACTAATGGTAGGTCCTTTGCGATGCGCCACTTTTCTCCAAATGTCGTGTGGAGACTGTCGTACCATTTCTCCGCCCTTTGCTTTATGTCATCTATCATGGCCCCTTTACATAGGTACTTGTTGAACCTTTCAGCTGGTGACTTATTCTCCATGGGGTATTCCCATACCTTTTCCTTCAGCCCATCTGGTACTCCAATTTCCATAAATACTAGTGATAGTAGAACAGCCCCAAAGCTGATCTTTTCAACTATTTGTTCTGTAATGTAGCATGTAATATTGTAGATTTATCCTTCTGACATCTTATGTGCAATGTGTAACCACGTAGTATTTACCTGTGACCACTACTCCTGATCATTCAACTTTGTAACAAGGTGTGTTGCTACTTGCACAACCAAATAGTTCTTTAATTTGTCTATATCCATACTACGTGGACCCTTCAAGTACCCTAACTCCTATCTAGTCTTTAAGATCACAACTTTATCTGATGAGATCATTCTTTATATCCTCTCATGTGGCATTCAAACCTGTAATTAATGAGATAAGCATAGATGAGATTCTAACTTTACGTCATCCTACAAAGTAGAAGAAGTCCTCATGCACTCTACTCATGAGCCACTGATACAAGGGCTCATACTTCCCGAAAATATGGAATCTCATATAATTGGTAGACCCCAATTCTCTTCAAAATCTTCTCACCTACATCATCATAAACCGGCATGTCATCTTCCATACACTTCATCATTCCTCATGAATGATCGGGAATTGAGCTCCTTTTTGTTCTCTCGGTGTCCTATGATTTATTTTCTCACTTTACTCTTTCGATAGGTGAAACCCATTCTTGTCTTATAATAACCCCATCTAGATATTACATCTCTAAAAAATTGCTTTCGGGTGCCATCTCTTCTTCCTCGACGACCACCTTCTTCTTTCCTTTTGTTGTTGTTGTAGCTACCTTCTTAGGTGTCATTTTTACCTTGCAAACATCTCCTCTTTAACTCTGCAACTTGTGAATCAAACCCTAGATCGATTCAATTGTGCCTTAGGTGGAAACTTTGTGCCCTAACTCCTCTCTATCTCCCTGCTTCATTCAAACCCTTCACCACCGGGGATGCAAGATTATTTTTACACAGATCTATTTGTCACACTTGGTTTCACACCCTTCACACCTTAACTTGATCACTCATGGCTCTTCACACTTAGCTCTTTCCTCAAATTCTCTTAGTCGCAATGGTAAAAATGAATCCGCATCCCATCCTTATATAATTTTTCAAATTTTGATGCATTTATTGCTCCTTCACCTACTAAATATCCTCCTCATTCATTGACCAAATTCGTTCATTCCGCATGGTACATCTTCACGCCCCATCTATAACCTTCTAGTGTGCCTCCCTACCCTTTGGTCATAGACTTCTCTTCATGCGTGCCCTCACCAGTACTTTTCACCGTACCTTCTCCTGGTAGTTATCATGGCCTCTGCTTACCTTGCATTATACTGTCCTTTCTTTCTTCTCCATCCTTGGTCACTTTTGAGAAGCAATCTTCTTTTGACTTAAAGCACACCCATAGTAGCTTATTCCTTTCACATTTCAATTCCCACAATATTTTACTTGGATAACTACAACCACCCCACACTAACAATATGTATGTGTCCTCTCTATGCGCATAAACATGCTTCATATAGTAATTAGCTTCATGCGCACACAAGCGCGCTTATTACACAAGAACAACAACTAAATTGACAAAGCATAACAATGAAGGAAATACATGAATGGAAACCTATTCTAAATGGCAATACTACCTTATTACAAACACCAAGAATACTTATTTATAGTAGGGCTTCAGCCTACTCCCATTAAAGTAACCGGGTAGTCGTGTTCCATCAAGTGCTTCTAACTGGCAAGAACCTGATTCAAGTATATAAGTGATGACATATGGCCCCAACCAATGTACTTTGAGCTTTCCTAGATGGCGCAAGAACTTAGAGTCATAAATAAGTACCATTTGTCCAATCTCAAACTTCTTATCCCTTATGTTTCTGTCATAAATAAAAAGCCTTATGCCTGGATTTTTCCTTCTTCTGAATCCATCATGTTATGGCTCTTCACTCATCCAGTTGAATCATCTTCTCAATACGCTCTTCTAAAGCTTTCTCATCAGCTAGACCTCTAGTGCGCACAATGTGTAAATAAGGTAACATAAATTCTATAGGGAGAATGGCTTCTATGCTAAACACCAATTGAAATGGTGTGTCTTTGTTCAATCTTTTGTAAGTTGTTATAATGCCCAAAGAACAGCTGACACTTTTTCATCCCAATCCTTTCTCCCAACATCACAAATTTTTGTCAAAGTCTGGCTCAAAATCTTGTTGAAAGCCTCAGTAGTTCCATTTTCTTGAGGATGATAGGGTGTAGTTTTATGGTGTTCAACCATAAACTCATCTAATAGGATCTTGATTGTCTCATTCAAAAAATGTGTACCCCTATCACGTGTCAAGCTTAAAGGACATCATATCTTGTAAGAATTTTCTCCCATAGAAACCTAGTTTGTAGCTATGTACAGTCCTTCGTAGGTATAGCTTCTACCTACGTGTTAGATAATTTGTGTAAGTAATGATATAGCGTGATCCAGTCCTACATGCGGCTAGCGAAATAGGTCCTACAAAGTCAATGGCCCATTTCTCAAATGGTTCAACACTAGTAATTGGTCTCAAAGGCATCTCATCTCTTTGCCCTAGTTTTCCTAGGCATTGAAAATGATCACACGCCTTACAATATTCTTTACAGTCTTTATATAATGTCTCCCACCATAATCCAGCAAGTAGGATCTTTCGGGCAGTCGCATCACCTGCATAATGGCCTCCTGCAATACCACCATGGGCCTCTTCCATAATATCCTTGCACTCATTCTCTAATACACAATGTCGTAATACTTCATCTCTACCTAACTTGTAGAGGTCACCACTGATTAACATAAATGGTGTCAGCATGTGTGAATAGCAAGCTATTTCTTTTCTAATGCCTTCATTCCTTCTGGTGCCATACCAGTTTGTAGAAAGACAACAATGTCTTATAATTCCATGGGCATGTGTTGTAACCTATATAATTGTGCATCTAGCATGGTTTCTTCAATTTTCTGTGCTTCCTCTCTCTGAGTTGATTCTAGATAAATGGTCTAGTCCAAAATTGCTTTTCCCTGGCTTCACCACAACTGTGAAGTAAAACTCTTGAAATAGGAGTACCCATTTACATATGTGCCTTTGCAATATTGGTTTTTTTACCAAATACTTCAATGTCATGTGATTTGTATAAAACAAAAATGGTGTTACTAACAAGTACTGTCAAAACTTTTGCAATGCATAGATCATTGACAAAGATTTACGCTCTGTAGTTGTATAAGTTTGTTCAACAGAGTCACTTCCTACTAGTAAAAAAATTAGATGATCTATAATACCTTCACCAAGCTTGAGCTAACATAGTTCTAATGGCCATGTCAGAGGTGTCCACATGCACATGAAATGGTTTATCCCATGAGGGAAAATTGCAGAATGCGCGTGGTAGTAAGTTTCTCCTTTAATATCTCAAATGTGTGCTATTGCGGTTCTCCCTAATAAAATGTACCTTTCCCTTTAGTAACTCTTCCAAGGGTACAACTTTGGAATACCCTTTGATGAATTTTCTATAATATCCTATATGATCTAAAAATCTACATACCTCACTTTGATTGGTAGGCACCTCCAGGCCTAGAATAACTGCAACCTTAACTGGATCAACCAACAAACCTTCCTTCAGATTATATGTCCTAACAAAGATTCCAAATGGTGTAGCAAATATGCACTTCTTTATGTTAAAAGAGATACTCAATTGTCTCGCACCGTTAAAACATTAAGCATAGATTGTCACAATGATCTTTCATAAGCCCATATACTATCCAATCGTCTAAGTAGACCTGTAAGAAGTTGTCAATAAAATATTTGAATGTTTGAACAACTATGCACGAGAATACAACAGGTGCATTTTTCAATCCAAAAGGCATCACAGTATAGGCAAATCTTCCCATTCAATAGTAAATGTTGTCTTTTCTTGATCCTCCTAAGTAATCCTAACCTAATGATACCCGAAAACCCATCTGTGAAAGAGTATATTTCGTGCCCTGCAACGCCTTCTAGTATTTCCTCAATAAATGGCATAGGGAATGGATCTATTACACAGGACAACATTCAGCTCCCTATAGTCCACACATATTCTAATTCATCCATCCTTCTTGATACTGATCACCATTGGACTAACCCATTCTGACTCATCAAGGGGCTTGATAATTCCATATTTCAACATTTTATCAATTTCTTCTTTTACCTTTTCACGTAAATTAGGGTTCATTCTATAAGGTCACTTCCTAACTAGTCATGCATTGTCCTTAAGTTTTATCTTCATTTCCCCAAGTGATTCATGCATGCCTTTAAGTTCATGATACCCTCGAGGGAATAAGTCCTGATAATCCCTAAGTAACTCAATGATCTTTACTACCTCCAAGTCTGACCAATAGTCTCCAATGATGGCCTCCTTAGGCTCAGCCTCCAAACCTATATTCACCTTCTTTGTCTTCATGGGTTTGTGATAGGTGTGTGTATCCTTATCTACATTTTCCAATACCTCATGCACCCCTTGTGAATGTTCAATATCTAGGTTCTCAACTTCCTCATCATCCACGATGTAAACCATCTTTCCTTTCTCTTTCTTAAGGCAAGCATGTTCAAGTAGTATAGAGTCCATTTCTTCTTCCTTTCAAAATGTACTTTGGACTCTATCTCACCAAATAACTCCCGAATATGATCTTACTTTTGCACTATCTCCCATAGTTAAGTGTTTGACAAAGTTTAATGCCTCTTTTATTAGAGGTTGGGAAGAAAAGTAGTCAAAGGTTTGGATCATTCCTGTAGTCAAATTTTTCCAATTCCCAGTCTCTCGATGTAGTTCTACATATACATACCAAGCGTGTGCCCATCCTCATAGTGTAGAATACAATCTATGCACCCAGAGTGAAGGTGGTAATGCTTCCTGTCTTACTGTCTAGAGTCTCTCACATTGTTGAATGTGATGCTGAACAGGTTGATCACCATGATAAGTGAAGATCTACGTAGGTGCATATTTCCTTACAAACCTAATAGATAGGGTGATCCCAATCTTTTCCCATTCTATAAGATTATCCCTGTGGACTACCCATCAGTGCGTTTGTTGTCCCACGCAAGGTATATACTAACATATCTCTTCTCTTAATTTGATCTATCCACCATGTTTCCATGGCTTTCAAAAATACAGGAAGATCTTTTGCCCCTGTATACCAAGGTATTGTGTTACCTATCCATCAAACCAAATGAATTCCATTCTTGTGCACAACCATGCTTTTCACCTCGCACCCTACTAGTTCATATGTACCATGAGCCCAATTTTCACAAGCAATACTTGTACTATCACTAATAGAATGAGAATCCTCCCACTATATGATGCCTTATTTTGATGGCTCATTGACCTCTGGGTCCTAAAGAGCGCAATCATATATTATTTTTAAGTCCTCCTCACTTAAAGGCTCAACATATGGTGTAGACTTCCCATCTTTTAAAGGTATCACAACCCTTTCCTCCTTGTTCTCAAAGCTGATATACCCCTTATTGAATCTCAAGTCAGCATTATTCATAACACCAAGGGCGCCCAAGCAAGGCTGGAAAATTTTCTTCTTCTGCAAGTGCTAATACCTCAAAATCCCCAGTGAACTTGGCCCCTTGTATGGTTATAGATGCATCCTTCAAAACTCCTATGGGAGTGGCCTTAGTCTGATTTTCCATAAACAACACATTAGATGATGGCTGCAATGGAGGTCTCCCCATTTGTACCCATGCATCTAATGTAAGCACATTTACTTTCGCACCTGTATCAATCAATATGTTACTCAACACCCATCCATCCACAATAGTGTTCAGAATAATTTCCTTGTCATATTCAATGCTATCAGGGGGAATATTTACATGTAGAATCTTTTGTCCTGTCTCAAATACTTGTTCACAGAGTGTTCCCTTTTAACCAACTTCCTAATAGTGGAATGATGTTCTCCTGGCGCAACATTTTGCATACTTATCTTAGATCATTGATATTAGTTTGGAATTTCTCTGATGCTTTCTTCTACTACTTTAAGTACTATATTTCACCCTGAAGATTCCTTAGCACTTCCATAGTATCCTGGTAAACTTCCTTCTGATGAGCAGGATCTAGGTACCTTGCATGCAAAACCTCTCCTTAGTGATCGTAGGCTTCTAGTGCAATGCCTCTCTTACGCGTGTTGCTTCAACTTGTGTAGTAATCTTCACAGTTAATGCCTCAGGTCTTGGTACTATCTTGGGCATCCACTGATCTTCTACCACACGTTGGATTCTTTCCATCCCGGTGCCTTTGTTTTCTTTCTTATGTTGTTTACTGAGATGCTCATATAAGTCTGGGAACTCTTCATAGCTATGGTTATTTCCACAGAAAGAACATGTAATATTATGAGGACATTCACACCTATAGTGGTCAAGATATCCACACATATAACATGTTCCATGAGGTAACTCACCTCTTCCTCCACCATGGCCTCATCCTCCATATCCACCACGATATCCATGTCTCCTTCCACAACCTCCTTTCAAAATGCCCCCCATTCCTGTCATAGCGCGTTTGATTATGATCCTGATCCTGGTGCTCATTCTTACCCTTACGATTATCTTTTTTACTTGTATGTTATATACCCAATGTCTATAGCATCCTGGATCTAACCAATCAACCAACAATCCTCGGTATCATGGGTCATGGAGTGGAAAATTTTGCAAAATTTAGATACATTCTTTCTTATCACGTGTTGTAATAAAGGATAATGACTAGCATCATGATTCAAATGACATATCTCACAATCCAACAATAATGAGCATACAGATCGGCAAGGACAACTATCTTTGGTGTGACCTTCCACTTCACAATCTATACACCAAATTCCTGAGTGTGTTTCATGGGCTGAATTTGTTGATAGCTTCTCTAACTATTTGGCCATAGCTGCAATCTATGCCTCTAAGAATGGACTAACATAAGTGTCAATGCTCCCAAATACCTCAACACGTAAAGCTACTTCTAGTGCTTCACACAGGATCATTATATGTCTTATGTGATAGCGCCTTCTAAATGGTGTAATCAATCCTCCAACAAACCATTGTGCATGCTGGCTTGCATGAATATCATAAGATAGCTTAGATAGAAGTGTCTTAAAATGGGCATCATACTCACGTACACTCTCAGTAGTGCCATGCTTGATATATTTTAGTGTGCTGATACTTTTTTGCTCAAATTTAGGGATATCAAACTCTTTCAAGAAAGCATCCTTCAATGTTTCATAATCCACGCAAGTTTGATCAAGGTCAAACTTCTTATACCAGCTGTGTGCACATCCTGTAATGTAGTAGCAAATTGACTTGCCTTATGCTTAAGCCATGATCCCTTTAGCTCACCACAAGATTTCACACATATGCACATGTTCGGCAACATCCTCTATGCCTCTATACTCCGGAAGACAAAGAGACATTTCCATATAAATGTTTTGTGGTTGTTGTGGGCCTTAACCACCTGATCTAGAACCTCATGTGTTCCCTCTACCTCTAGAACCACCAGATCCACTAGAACCACCTATACCTCTTAATCCTCCACCTGTAGCTAGAATAGGACCTATAGATGTACTCCCATGTGCTCTGACAATAGTACTATACTTGAACCCCTATAGTCTGTGAGGTAGTTCCACTTCCAGAGGTGAACCCAACATTCTCGTGCGCTCACATTCTGTGTGGATGATGCACCTGAAAACACACCTCTGAATAACATTGAAGTCATCTTTCCTTGCCATTGATGTATTTTCTCCCTGACTTACTCCTCTCTCTCCTACTTTCCAAGTTATCTTGCTAGTTACTTGTCATACTAGATCTGGAAAACCAAGTGCAAGGGCTAGGTCACCAGGTGGATTAAGATGTGCACCTGCGGCCTAGGTAGTCTCTGCTAGCACACTTCTATGTGAGGCAAAGGGGGGATCTCTGTCATGTTTTCCAAGATGGGGGAGTTCTCGATGCTCAGCTCCATGTCTTCTACTTGAGCTTTAAATTCTTGATGATCCATCTCTCTCCTCAATGCCATATTGTCTACAACAGAATGTTGTTTCTCTATCTCCCTCTCATGCACCTCATTATACTTAAGCCACCTCTCCTCTCTCTGCCTCTCTATCGCTAGGTATTCCATCTTTAACCAAACCTGTTCCTGACCCTCGTGCATGGTGAAGTTTAGTTAGCCATTAGTTTACTCTCTAGATTCAAAGTTACCATCAAGATCTTGATCGCCAGTGGAATGCCTTGTAGATATGTTCCTCTAGGATACCACAAAAACTGGAATTTAGCTACCTCTAGGAAAGAATACATCGAAATTGAATATTCTAGAATATAATTGTTTAGAACACCATGAAACCACGTATCCACATCGTGATTCCATATTAGATCAGCATCATAAAGGGCTTGAAATTCTTCTTGTGTCAAGATAAGTGTGTGATACCTCCAATTCCAATGAGATGCATAAGCAGTAAGCCACTCGTATAGTTCTACTAGAAAGATAGTGAAAAATCTCTTGTATAGGTTGTCATAAAAATTATGTTCTACCCAAGTCCATGCGTTAAACTCAAATCCACTACTAAACCATCGTGCATATTCTTCCTATAGATTGTGTATCCATTCCTCAATACTTGCTAGAGTTAACCGATACGTCTTCATCGTGAACCATCCTGAAAACAACTGAAAAAGAGGTCCTGGCAATGGAACCAATGATGCAGCCTATAATTTACCAGATAACACACCATAGTCACACTAGTACATCACTCGTCCTGGTGAGCACTCACCCGAAGTGCGCAAAGGTACCAAGTCCATCTTTAGGGTTGTTGTAGTAGGATGTTAGCATGATGAAGGAAGAAACATATATGTCCATAACTAATCCACCATTCTACCATGCATGCTACATTCAGATCTATGAAAGAACAAGCTTAAACAATAATCATGATTGAATCAATAACATGCACTACTCAATTACACACTATAATGACACTTATATTCAGCCAATAACTTCCATCTATTAATAAACACAAAATCTTCTTATAGTAATGTCAATTTATACCAATGCGCACATGGATCTGATACAATAATTCCATCATATATCTCTCTACCTTCATATATACATCTCTCTCGTGTGTGTATGTGTATATATATCTCTCTTTGTTCATGACCCACTACTATGTAATTCTTATCATATATATATATATATATATATATATATATATAGGTGGGGACTTGCCCTTCACCGCTTCTCTATTCCGAGAAATAGGTCGTTTGCTATTAATAGTCACGCATCATTTACGGAATAGCCACACATGCAAGTGTGTTATCTATAGACCTCTTATAGTTAACTAAAGTGTCAATCCTATTCTTAGCTCATCTCCATGCAAAACACTTTGATCCAATCCTCTAAAGATAGATAATGCATGGCATGCACATCTCTACATCATTGGTGTGTTCCGCATGCAATCTTCTAAAAATAGGTCATCATGCTCAAAATTGGCTAAGTCCCAAATGTTGAACTTACCCTCCGTGTGCGGGTTCTTCCTGTCCCTCTGCACCCTTGATCCTATATTTCTCTCCCACGCGGACTTCTTGTGTGATCTCTAACAAGTAGTCTCGATTAACAACCCCAATTGTCTTAGGTCTCATCCTCTTCTTCATCCTCCTTCTCCTCATCTTCTTCATTGAACTCCTCATCTCCTTCTTCTTCATAATCATGTATCTCATAAATAGGATGGTCTTCGCCTCCTGGTTCATCTTCATCATCATCATCTTTTTTGCCGATGTAGGCATCTAGACTCTCCGTCTATTCTGAATCAGCCTCATCCATCACCTTCTACTTCTTCCTTACTGGGGATTCCAGTAAAGGAGATTCTTATTTTTCTTTTCCCTTGGTAGGTGATTTCTTCCTTGGCGATTCCTCTTGAGTGAGGGGTTCTTCGTGCTCTAGCGTGTAGTGCCCATATTTTTATAGCTTCAGTTATATGTTGACTTCTTTATTCATAGACATGTTTTGACAGGGATTTGATATATGTTGGACAATATGTTATGATATTTGACCTTCTTGGACATGTATGGAGATTTAGGCGCATAGCACCAATTTTTACTTGATTAGTATGTTGAAAATTTTTCATTGATACTTTGCTTAGTCGCATGTCTAGATTTTATGGATGTCGGTCATTTATATTATCTCTATGGCTAACTCATCGTAAACTACGTGTAATTGAGCATATTTTCACACTTACGATTTCATGATGATGTTAGGATATCAAATATTTCATTGATCTCTTGTTGAGTAGTTGATTTACATTGTATCAGACATGTGCTTTTAATGTGTGCAATGAGTGTGCAAGTGACAGGTCATAGGAGAACGTGGGTTTCAGGGTGGCTACACAAATTTTGCACAAGCAGCCCACGGGGTTAAGTCCTATTCATGTTTATTGTATGAGGCCTTAGTATTAGCTTTCATTATTGCAGGCACCATGAGTGACCCTCAATTGTGATGTAGTATGTCATGTAATATTAATCTTGTTTAGGATGTTTAGTTTGCTTTGTAAACTTGATTTGGGGACTTAATGGTGCCCACTTGCATTAATTTTTGTGTTTAGATAATGGTGTATTTAATTAGAGGATTGGGGTCACATGTGAACCCTTGGGTGGGCCCCACATCCTCTACACTTGTGCCCAAATGTACCAAACCTGAAATTTGGCTATTTTAGGCATTTTAAGTGATAGTTTAGGAGTTCACTTAGCATGAAAATAGGCCCTTAGACCCTACCTAATAGGTAGGGGATTAATTTCAAGGCATAGAGGAGTTTCCCTCCCATCTTCCTATCTTTGGTCACCATCCATGTAAGATGGATTGGTATGTGTGTTTATTAAAATTTGCACATGTTTGTTTTGTTTTTCATTTTGGGTAATTTGGGAGAAGGGTTTTAAAATCTATTTTATCTTTTCTCTATTTTATTTTGAGAATATTTGACCTTGAGGGAAGAGAGGGTGACATATGTCAGCCCTTCATTTGTGAGGATTTTTGTTTGCTTCTATTCAAATTCTCCCTCATGGGAAAGAAGAGGAATTTGTTTTTGGAGGTTTTGCTTGGAGGCTTGGGGATTTTGGAGCTAGAGCTTGCTTGGATAAGAAAGTGGAAAAGCTAGAGTATTGGAGAGCTCTTGGAGGTAGGCTTCTTGAGCTCATTTTATGTTTTATATTATGTTAGATCTTAGTCTTTTTGTTTAAAATGTGTGTTTCTTCTTGTGTGTTGCTAGTTGTTGATTATGTTTTGTGTTGTTTTATTTTTCTCCATCCATTAAATGGCATGATGGATTTTGGATTTTATGAGGGAAGAGAGAGGGATTTTCCCTCTCAAACCTCATGGCTTGATGGACAAGCCATGTAGGTTCTTTTTACTCCCCTCATATGGTTTTAGGTGGGGAAGGTGGTTCATATGGTTTGAACCCCTTCCCCATTCTTGTTGAGGAAACCCAATGGGTTTGAAAATCTTCCCAAGAAGGATTTTGGTGAATGGGTGGAGAAATAAGGAGGGTTTGATGACTTTGGAGGAATAAGGAGGTTGTGAGGATTATTGTTTATGTGCAACCAATGTTGGACTACACTTTTGGCACTTAGAGATCTTATTCTTCTCTTCCCCATTTTGAAGGTAGAATATGGTTTCTCCTCCCTTCCTTCTTTGCATAAATTTGGGCTTATTTTAGTGTTTGGATTGTCTTGATTGTGAAAATGTAATGTTGTTATGTATCCATTTATCTTGTGTAAAATTTATGGAAGCTAGTCCTCTCTCCCATGGGCTTGGGGGAGGCTAGCATGTCTTCCAACCTTGGAAAGGCATGTAATGATGCCTAAAGGTTGGGTGGATAAACAAGCATTTTCTCCTTGTGTGGGTTATTTGAAAGTTTTTGAAGTTGGAGCTCAAGTGGAAGATAGTTGGAGTTACTTCTCATCATGGTTCTTCATTGTTACCTCTCATTGCAACCTTAAGAACATGGCTATGTGGAAATTTTCATTATCTTGTAAAATCCCTATTTTGTATTTGGTACTACTTGTAAACTTGTGTCATGATTGCTTGAGAAATCTCTATTCAACCTTGCAAAGAAGTTTTGTAATGGGTTTCTTTGAGAAGTTATGTATTTTGGAAAAATGTTGCATATTGAGTTTAAGACTCTTGGAAATGAAATAATGTAGTAAAAATTTTCTCTAATAAGAACTTGATGTAACTCTTATCTTTTGAATGAAAGTGGTTTTATTGGAAATAATATTAGCCATGGAATAGGATACTTTCTTACAAAATTTGGTGGTTTTATACAAGAGATGAAGTTAGTTTACACTCTATTTTTTCATGTGAAAACCTATTAGGTGTTTGCATTAGAAATTCAATTTTAAGATGTATATTCATTGTAGCAACTTATTTGACATATTCAAGTTTTTTTCTTTTTTTTCTTGATTGAAATACAACACTACATGCCTTCTTTTCACATAAAGAAATAAATTATTTTAACCTAGATTTGATTTCAAAAAAACTTATTAAACTTCATAGTCCATGTTGACAACAACCCAAGTTTATTATTCTTTTTTTTAATTGTGACATTACCTTTTTCCTAGAGTATCATATAAAATATTTAAGCAAATGTCATTTAATTATATTTTAGAAAATAATTATCTTATGTTCTTACGTGTTAAGTTGCCATATAAAAATCATCATTGTATTGAATACTCTATTGTAATATGCAAAAGAAAAAAATGGGATATATCATACTATAGATATATATTCACAAATATATATAGGTATATATATAATGCTAAATGTATTAATTAATATAAAATTTATATTGTTATATAACTTACCAGGAGTAAAATAAACTGGTATAATATTTTATAATATATATAACATAATAATCTTTTAACTCTTATTCCGAAATACAAATATAACTAAAGAGATTTGAATCAAATCCGATTTGGTGGAAAAACCCAAATAAAGTGAAATGAATTGTGGGGAGGGTCGAACCCCTCCCCAACTCTGCGCTTCATCCTCCGCGGCCACCGCACCTACAAACCCGTCCACTCTCCCCTCCACCGCACACCCCACACCCCATTTCCCCTCCCCACACCGTCCCCTTCCCCCATCTCCACACGGCCTCCACCCCCACGATCGCGCGGGCCCTTATCCCTCCGAACCACCGTTTTCCCTATCCTCCTCCTCCATGGCCAAACACCTCTCCCAATACCACCGCCGCCTATACACCGACTTGGACACGGGACCTTCCTCGATCCGTGGGTTGGGTTACTGATGGCATTTCGGTCATATTGGATTGATGTTGTTTTTGGTATCACACACACACACACACACACACACACACACACACACACTCACACACACACACACACACACACACATATGTATAAATATATATATATATGCATATCAGGGAAAATGTGCCTCTGAAACAAAATAAATAACCAGAATGACTTGGTGGCTATGAAAGGAATGCTTAATCTGAGAAGATCCCATTGTAATTGGTATACAAAATAAATAATAATGAAATATTATTAGGATCCTTCTCATCAAAGAGAAAATCCATGAATTCTTCTCTCTTTGAGCTCCTCCACAACCTGTGCATACAAATGACAACACAAAACAAAATGAGAAGAAGAATAGAAAGCAAAAGTAAACATAGAGATGATTAGGGAAACTTTAGGGTAAAATTCGAAATCAATGGTCAAGATTAGATCCATCCTAGGGCTTACCTTTAACCCTACACTCTTTAAGTTTTGACTATTTCATGGGAATGGGAATTAAAATAAAGAAGGGTGTGTGGGCAAGTTAATAAATAAAACGGGGTAGACTCCTTCTAGGGTGTCCCTAGCAAACGTAATAGAAATTAAATAAATAATATTGTCTAGGGCTAGCAATTAAGTAATTGGGTAAATAAATTTTGTTGAAAATAAATATTAACGGGAATAAATTTTATATTATTAGTATTTAATTTCAAAAAAAAAATTACCCAAATTTTTAGTGACTTATTGATATGGTTTCTGGGGCCCCTACGCTGGGCATTACATGGCACATCTTCTTTTATATTATTTGCTTTGATTGGAGACTTCTTCCTCCATGCGTAAGTACTAGGATTTGCGCTTGTCTCTTATGTGCTTATTATGCATGTAGTTTCAACACTTGGTGCCTTCTACACCTCTTCTCTTTCTCTCTTTCTAAGCACGGCCTTCTTCCTTCCTGTGGGGTCTTCAGGGATGTAAACATCATTTTCCAAGTAAGTTCCTTTTTCAAACTTTGGCGTTATGCAAAGGTATATTCTTGTTGCATCCCTTCCAATGATTGGCAGCGTTACAGGCTTCATAATTTGTATCTCGTGGGAGACGTATCTCTCCACGTACGTGCACTTCTTAGGGTAGACTAGCTTCCGACGTAACTTGCAGTGGTCTGCATCTACCTCACTAAGGTCAAACCTTAGTCTCTTGGCCTCCTTGAACCGGTTAACTCCATCTTGGAAGTATAATGTGGTGAAGGAGAAGGGTAGTTGCACCACGGACTCATGTTCTCATCTGTCAACTTAAATCTGCCAATGCAGAAGTGTTGGTAAACTCAGTAAATTCTTCCTTTCCATTCATGAGCGTGGGAAACTGCTATTGGATTCTCCACTCATCCCCGAATGCATCATTCATTCGCTTATACCACTTCTCCAAGCATGCCTTGTGAGCGGCCGTCATGGTTTCACAAGTATATTTTGCAAACATCTTTGCGAACGAGGGATCCTCTTTTGGGTACTCCCAAACAAATTTTTCTGCCCATCAAGAACTCCAATTTCTAAAAACACAATGGTGAGGAGGACATTACTAAAGAGTATCTTCTCTCCCTCCTGCACATTTCTTATAATTTCATCCGTGATGAAAGCAAACAATTTGTAGATGGTACTTTCTGATATTTTCCAACATACGTTTACCCATGCCTTGTTTACTTGTGTCCATCTTTCTTGATAATTCAGCTTAGTTACTAAGTGCGTGGCCATCCTCATCACTGGGTTTGGTATTTTTGAGATATCAAAGTATCTCGAACCCTTCTTGTAGTCATACGCAGCTACAGTCTCCTTGATAGCCTTTTTGTCACTAATATCATCATCGAAGTTATCTCCTTTACAATTGAGGCATGCGAACTTGGATATGAGTTGTGGTGTGATGCGCATCTTGTGCTTTACGAAATAAAAATGATCCTCATGCACGAGCAACATCAGCCACTGGTAAAGGTGCTCAAGTTTTCCAAAGTAGGGAAACTCGTACAATTACAACAACCCAACCTTTTCTAGTTTGACCTTCACCTCATCATTGTAAATGGGCATTCCATCTGGCGTCCTATTGTTGGTTGGGTGAACCAACTCCAAGGCCATTTCCTTCTCCATTGTGCTCGTGTGATGATTATAATCACTTACGACCATCTTTGTAAGTGTGACTCCCATTCTTTTCCCAACAATACCTGTCTAGGTACTTTGTATTTCCATGTACCATTCTTCGTTGGTGCTTGCAATGGAAATGATTTGTTTTCCCTTGCCCTTGCCCTTTGTTTTCTTTGGTGAAATGGTTGGTTTCCTTGGTGTCATTCTTCTAGTTGGTGCTAACACTTAAATCCTCTTCCCCTTGTTTTGTTCTACTACTCTATCCAAACCCAAAGCTCAACCTTGCGAAGAAACCCTTCTAACTTTGTGCCCTAGCCGCCAAACCCTAATTGGAAAAATCCTTCCACAAAATGGTGCTTCCTTAACAAACTTTCCCATGCCATGTACTCCTTCCACATTGGTTTACGGATCTACTCTAGATGCACTCTCAAATTTCTTGGATTATCCTTTCTTCGCACAAATTTCTCTTTGGATGCCCTAGTTCGAGAGAGCTTTCTTTACTTTGTAATCGCAAGGTAAAATAATGAAGTGTCTGACTTCATATTTATAGTGTTTCCTTCTTTCCATTAAATTTTATAAAGCACCCACCACCGTACTTTAACATGAAATGAAATTTTTCCCTTAATCCGATTTTTAAGTGCCTTTACCCACACGACATATCCTATGCGAAAAACCCTTTACAACCTTCCGATGTGCAAAAATTCATCCCGATCGAAGACTCTTACGCGCGTTTCATGTTGAAGGAACTTCTTCTATCCTTTACCCAATTTTTTCTTACACCTACCTTATGTTGTTCTTGTGCCCTTCATTCTTTCTCACGACGTGGTTTTTGCAAAGCCTTTTTTACAACAAACATTTTCATCCACCTCTTTTCTACACACTTCTTACTCCTTACATGCTTTTTTATCCATCAATCGGGCCATTTACCGCAACTTCTACTACTAGTTCAATCTTGTATTACAAACCTATACTTGACATCACTCCACCTGCACTAAAATAGATGTGCAGGTCCTCTGCGCATACACAACCTTGGAAAAATAATGTGGTTACCGGTGCACAAGGCACAAAACAAAACAAAATAGAGGAATAAGCAACGAGAAAGGGAAACACAAGAAAAGAAAAATCATAAAGGAAATTCTAGACTAACTGCAACACTGCCTTATTTACAAACACCAAGAAGACTTATTTATAGTAGGGCTTCACCTACTCCCATTGAAGTGACCTGGTAACCTTGTCCCATCCAACACTTGTAACTGGAAAGTGCCTGAATCAAAAATGTACAAGATGATGTAAGGTCCCAACCAATGGAATTTCAACTTCCCAGATGGCATAGATACTTGGAATCATACAATAATACCAGCTGCCCAACTTCAAACTTCTTGTTCTTGATATGACGATCATGCCATGCTTTTTGTCTTTCTTTTTCTATCTTCTGACTCCATCTAGCAAGTGATCACCTTTCATCTAACTGCATCAACTTATCAATTCTTTCTTCCAGTGCTTACTCATCGGCTAACCTCTTGTGCGTGTTATATGCAACGATGGTAACATGAATTCCACTGGTAAAACAACCTCCACGCCAAACACCAATTGAAATGGTGTGGCCTTGTTCAACCTTTTATAGGTTGTCATGTATGCCCATAGAATGGCTGATACCTTATCATCCTAATCTTGTCTTCCAACGTCACAGATCTTAGTTAATGTATGACTTAGTATCTTGTTAAATTCCTTAGCAATTCCATTTGCTTGAGGGTGATATGGGGTAGTCTTATGATGGGCCACCATAAATTTTGCTAACAAAATCCTGATTGTTTCATTGAGAAAGTGTGTACCCTATCACTTGTTAAACTTAAAGGACAACCATACCTATTGATTATGTTCTCCCATAAAAATCTAACAGTTGTTGCTATAGTGCAATATTTTGTAGGCACTACCTCTGCCCATCGTGTCAAGTAATCGGTGCAAGTGATGATATAGCATGAACCATTCCTTCACCTGGCTAGCACAATTGGTCCTACAAAGTCGATTTCCCATTTCTCAAACGGTTCAGTGTTGGTTATTGGTTGCAAGGGCATTTCATCTCTCTTTCCAGGTTTTCCAAGGCACTAGCAATGGTCACAGGCCTTGTAAAACTTAATGCAATCCTTGTAGATGGTTTCCCACCAAATCCCTGCTAATAAAATCTTCCGCGCGTATAGTTTCCTACATAGTGTCCTCCTGCAATCCCACCATGTGCTTCTTCCATAATGGTTACGTGCTCATGTTCTAATACACATCGACGCAGAACCTCGTCACAACCTAACTTATACAGGTCTCCACTAATTAGCATGTAGGGTGCGGTGCGTATTTCCAACTGCTTTCTCTCTAGAGCCTTCATCCCTTCTGGCACCACACCTATTTTTAAAAACACTGCGATATCTTCCAAGTCTGAGGGTGTGCATCGTAATCTAAACAGTTACGCGTCTGGCATGGTATCCTTAATGCTTTGCGCGTCCTCTCCTGAATCAATCCTTGATAAGTGGTCAAGCCTTGAATTTCTCTTTCCTAGCTTCACCACCACTGTGAATTCAAATTTTTGAAATAGAAGGACCAAACGACATATGCACCCTTGCGGAAACGGATCTCACCGAGAGACCCGGGTTCATGTCCCGACAACGAAACCAAAATGTAGTCATTTTGGTACCCTTCACAGAACAGGAAAATCCCATGTGCATCATCCTATCACCCAATAGGCGTTAGGTGCTCACCCGAGGCACGCACAAGTGTCGAGACTCTCCTTTATGTGAGTTTTGTGATAATGCATCATTTTAGAATAAACAATCAAATGCAAGACAGAACATAACTATACCACATTCTTATGAACTTAGAAAGAGTTGTCATCTCATTGTTTGCAAATAGGGAAATAACAAGCAATACATGAAGATGGTTCATTCAGAAAGGAAATGCATAAGTATTAAACACAGATGATTTATAATAGAGCATTATATTCATACTAACAGAGTTAATAACCCACATTACATCCCTTGAGGTCATAACAGATCCTCATATAGTTATTTAGAGCCAAATCATGCATCAGAGCTATGTTATGCTCATCATATTACAAAGAAAATGAAAACCCATCCCCTTTTATATGTTATCGCTCATAGAGCTCTCCTAATCCCTAGCCATAACACCCTCTATTCTATTTTCTACAGGCCTTCACCTCTCTTCAACTCTCTATTGCTTCTATCGGGTGCTTGTATATATAGCCTTAGCACCCACCGCCATGCCTTCCAGAAGTTATAGATCAGCCGCCAAGTGTCAAAGTGGTCCTCCATGGAAGCATTTCTTTCCAGATCCGATCTCTCCATTCCTTGTAATGATGTCTTAAGGAAACTTCCATCGCATGCCTGAATATTCCCTTTTTGATCCACACTGCGCTTGCCTCGGCACCTTATCCACAAGGGTCATGCTTTTCTTGTGTGCTTCCTGGGGTGCCGAATATGGCTAAGTACAAAACCCATTTTTCCTTGTGTGCCTTCAACCCACGTGCCCTTCTTTGTCTAGGTCCCACCTTGCCCACGCGCCTTCTTGTACTTAGCTGATATTTTGGGGCCCAACACCTTGTGTCAACTTCCACTTATTTTCCTATTCCTTTTTACAAGGGGATTTTATTTTACCCACTTATATGTCTTATGGTTGGGAAAATCAAAACTAATGAAAATGATGTTATTTGGGACCCTAGATTGGTTTTTATTAACAATATATAGGAAGAGGTCTCTCTTATCACACTAGTTGTTCTTGTCACTAAAGGAGGAGGATGAACAACCCTTAATATACTTCTCTCGTAAATATTTTCCAAGAGCATATGGTGACCCTAGAGGAATCTCGAACCGGTGTCTCCTCTTGAAATAACACTTTTGTTGTGAGTTTAGATATCACTTCATCTATTGAATCAAGGTTTATATGATATAGATAATCATCACCTTGGAGTGCTCATAAGAGTTGGGGTATTTGTAACTTAACAACCTCAAATGTCTCTTTACATTTCCATTAGGATCTCATTTTCTATAAAGATCAACTACAAGGTGATCATATGGCTAATGTTATCTGTAGAAAGAAAGAAGAGATAGATATGTAGTAAAAATATATTTCTCTATTAAAAATGGGGTGGTGGCCATGGATTTTGATTCATCCCTTTGTAGCATGCTCAAAATGACATGCTACTTCTATAGTTTCAATCTCTTTGGAACATGTCTAGGCAATTTATAGGGAGTACTTAGATTTCCCTCTATTATAATCACAATGAGTTCCTTATAATACCAATACGCTCCAATATTTTTGATGGACTTTCTTAACTCGGGAGCATTCTTGGCCTTCCTACACCATGTATTGAAAAGTAGATTGTGTGGTAGAAGCCTTCACATATGTTAACAATATGTTAACTATGATTGTGGTTATATATCTTAGAAAACACCACATGGATAATTATAGAAGTAGAGGGTAACCAATTTGATAGTGGTGGATTAAAGGTTGAGGTAACACAAAATAGGTTCACCAAATAATATAAGATATGGAAATTGTTACATGTTGTAGCAGATCCTAGCATACTTTAAAATTAAATTCTAGATGTTCTCTAAAATGAGGTTTTTATCCTTTAGTATCATGCTCAATAAATGGAAACATGTTTGATCAACATGGTCATCCTTCTTATCTTCATAAATTCTATTTTATAGGACCATGAAAACCTTAACTATTTTCTTGAATAGTGCAACATGGAGGTTTAACTTTTGCCTTTGCTTAACCCTAGATGAATCAATAGCCCATCCCTTCATTTCTTCAAACACATTTTCTTTACCCATGTGTTCTTTAATTGTATCTTGATTATAAGACAAAGAGGGAGGATTCATTTTATACATATTGTTAAAGAGATTTCCTGTAGTTATGGCAATGACCGAACTCATGGTGTTGAGATGATTTTTCCATCTTGGAGGGTGCGGAGTTATGAACACATCTAAAAATAGGTCATCACAAGGTAAATCCTTAGGCTTAGTTGTAATTTGATGTAGAATATTGTATTTGATTGATTTCAATTCATCATAATAATCCTCATCTTGTTCGATAAATCCTTTCCTCTATAGTTTACCTTAGGCTTAGTTGTAATTTGATGTAGAATATTGTCTTTGATTGATAAATCCTTTCCTCTATAGTTTTGTTCATAGTCTTTTTCTCTCTCGAAATATTTGGCTCTAGTTGATAATGTGAATAGGGACTATGTTGGTGAAATAGGTATCTTTTAACTATTACATTTGGGATAAAGATGAAGCTTCTACTTTGGGTGCCATTGTTTCTTTGTTTTATCCTCTCTTTTTTTGGTTTTATCAAATAAACTCTTTATGCCTAAACTCTCCTTATAAATAGCTTGAAAAATATCTATGAAAACACAAGTTTCTTGCGATGGTACTGTGTGAAAAATAACTTGAGCTCTTAACAATGGAGGTTTGATAGAAAAGACCATTTTTAATCCTTGTGTGTGTTTAATGTAGCCCTCTTTCAATCCTTTCCAATTACAACTTGTTCATGTAACTTTAATCCTATTAAATAGAGAGCGAAACTTAATGCTTTTGAATTTGGTGACTCGGCGCTTTGATTTAACATTTAAAGCTTAGTTATCTCCTAGTGTGGTTACCAAGTTTTACCGATTCGTGACACTTGTCCACAATCAGTCTTACTGTGCTTCATGGCATATTTTGGAGTTTCCTTCCCGTGTAACTATGTTAAAAACTGATGAACAACATGTGGCGGCCATTGGGAGAAGATTTAAACTTGACGAGTGATTGTGTTGACATGGTGTCCTGCCTTGTTGAATGTCAATTAATGAAATGTGGTTGTTATGTATAACCACGAGTCTCTCAAAATTTGATACTCGTACCAACTTCCAAACATTACTTAAGACCGATGTGTCACTGCTCTCCGTAAGACTCTCAAACGTCAATCCAAACATTGCTTAAGAGTACTGATGTGTGACATGTGTAACCCATTGGTGTCACCGCTCCGTCTTCCAAATATGTGTATTATCATCTTCTGCGAACCTTCAAACCTGTTAACTTTGACCAAATATTTCCCAAGATCCGATGAGTAACGCGTGTCCAGGAGGGACACTTCGGTGCCATTTTTCTGTCTAAATGAAGGATAATTTGGACATTCTGTGTATAGTCTCATAACTTCAGCTCACGAGACCCTAATATTTTCAAACTATTTCATAATCAAACCTGCACACGAAAGACACTACAATATATCATGGCATCATTTATTTATTGATAAAAGCAATGAAGATTTAAAACATTTAACGACCATGAGCAAATTGTACTTTTTTAGCATGCAAACTTGAATGATTTATATTATGTTTATCATGGTTTTCTCTTTAGAGTATTTCAAGGGCTTATAGAACTTTGTCTTATGTCTCAAATAAGGGGGCTCTATTTTATAACAAAAAGGTGAGTGTTGGCTACAACACAATAACCATGACAAGTGATGGGAGTGAAGACCTAGTCTGCAAATCTCTTTTGTTCACAATATCAACTAACTTGGCCAAAAACACCTCTGTCTAATCATCATTCTGGTTTTGGAGGTTTTGGAGTTGAATTTTAATGCTTTAGGGATCTTCTTCATGTTCTAAAGCGAATATGTTTTCAAAAATCATTTTTGCAAGTGAAGTTATCAACCAAAAGCATATGAGAATTCATTTGGGTCCAATTTGATGTAAAAATAGGCTAAAAACCACCCCAAAATCTGTCAATAAAAACTCCCATATCTCTCAACTATTGCCTCCAAAACTAAGTTTTGAGTATAGCCCTCGTATATACACTTCAAATGACACCGGGTTGCAGTTGACAAGGGCCTCCAAGTCAAAAGATACAAACAAAAACATACTAAGAAATATTTTCCAAAAATTAGACATAATACGAATTAATTAGTCATTCAAGATTATTTTTTTACACAAAAAGAAATCACCTTTATTCCAAATAAAATAGACTTATACTTGATAATTTAGGCATTATATGGACCGAAATTCTCGAAACAATCAATATTTTTTGAGCCATGTTTCATTTCTACTTCTAGATATAGTGAGTGCTCTCAAAACAACAGAAAATATTTACATTAAACATTTACTTGAAGAAGACATTGCGAGGCGAGTACGATAATGAGAAAGATATAGCTAGTGTGAATGCTCGTATTAGAACTAGATATCAACTTGAGTATTCGTGTTAGAAATAGATCTCGATATGGCGAATATTCATATTAGAACTAGATCTTGGAGGAGGGAGTATTCCCGTTTGTATGAGATCTCGCTAGTGTGTGTACTCCTAATCAAATAAGATATTATTAGCGACGAAGAATCTCACGACTTTTGTAATTTTTAGTATATAGTTACTTAAAGGATATATCACTATAATTAGCACCCCTAACAACATAAAAAATTGCTAGAGTGAGTATTCTTATTCAAACAATACCTAACAGAGCTAGTTTTCCTTCTTATACTTTGCATGCACCATGCTTAATATGTAAGATCGATTGTGGTATGTGTATTGGCTATAAATAGTACTAAGAAAACAAACCAAACTTTAGGTAAATAATTGAGACTCTTCCCCTAATATGTAGGATTATTTGTAGGTATGAGTACTCGCTTTAGCGAGTAATCCCAAAAAACAAATATCGTGTAAATACTTCCTAAAAGAATACATTTTTTTATAAATGCAACATGATACAAGATTCTCTCAACAAAAAAATACTTCCTAAAAGAATACACTTTTCAAATATACATTAGTATATTTTTACATTGATATTTCATATCATATCCTAAAAACAATCAAGTAAAAGGCACCTAGTTTAGACTCCACAAAAGGATTTTATGTCTTTCATATTTTTAGTTTAAAATTTTCACCAATTATGTTTTGATACCTTATCCATTCTATTGATGGTTGCATGATGAGATTTGACATAATCGTTTCATATATATATATATATATATAATCAATTATTATTATATGTATTTGTTATGAATTATGTTTTTTTCTTAAAAATAAAGTATTATCATTGCATGAATTTTGATATACTCTTTTTGAACAACATTCAAATTAACGAATTTTAAGTGTGGTGATTGCGTTAATATCATCTTCAACCTAATGAAAAAAACAACAATGCAAAAATGGATGCAATTAATACAGCTTTTTCATGACATTCAAATTCCATTTGACTCTACAAGTGTGCACGTTGCCAAGGATTTTGATCATTCATTTTCATTACCAATGAAAAATCTGCGCCCTTAGTCCTATAGCTTATATTGGATATGTAGTGTTGACTTGTGGCTTACATAATATCTCTTCTTGTCATATGTTATTAATTTATGCTTTCATATGTTTAGTAGGTCAGCCTTGGTGTTGGCCATAGCATAGGATTGGTATATATAGGTGGTAGTGAGGAGTAGTTAATCATCATATTGAGCATTTGAGTCTTATTGTATGGTTTGGAGGTTGCCCCCTCAAAGTGGCTAAGCTATTCTACTTACATATTGTGATCATTTATCTACAATCTTGTGTTTTTGGTGTTCTATTGTTGCTTTGATATTCGATTTATACAAGTAATTTCATTAAGCACTATCGGACCTTGATCTCGGCCAAAGTTGCGTCAAACCCTAATTGTGAAGGTTTGGATATATCTAAAAATTGGTAGCAAATTTTTCTGCAATTTTTTTGTGTGGCGAAATTAATCAAGTACGCTCCTCGCCAAATTTCAAACATTTTGGACTTGTTTTGAAAAAGTTATAGCAGTTTTATGTTTTTTCATAAATCGGCTACCTAGGTTGCAATTTTTAGAATTTTTCTAATTTTCTTATATTTTCAGAAATATTTCCAAAAATTAGCTAGGGTTTCTTCTTTATTATTTCCTCTATTCATCTAGTAAGTTTAGGAAAGGTCAAGACCGGTAGATCAACTCAAGGCCAAAGGAAAGGTCAAGAAACTGCTGGAATAACCCCAAATAAGGAAGATGTGGATTTAGAATCTTCTGGTTCGGGAGTATCTGAGCTAGTCAACCAACTTCAGGAAAGGGTAAATAATATGGTGAGTAAGGATGACCTCAACAATGAGCTTCTTCATCTAAAAGGTAGCCTTAGGGGTGAACTACATATGGATTTTGAATCAATTAAGCGGTATTGTTTCTCACTCTTTCAAAAATAAATCCCCATTCCAGTCATATGGGTTCCTCTAGCAATACACACATAGGTCCAAATCACTCCAATCAAGGAGGATCCTTTACACATTCAGGTGGATCTCCTCACCAATGGTGTGGCATTATTCCAAAGGGGAAATGCATAAATTCAATGGAAAGGATCCGCTCAATTGGATTACCCAAATGGAGAATTTATTTTATCTCCATCAAATCCCATCGGGAAAAAAGGTGACCATGGCATCCTTATATCTAGAACCTAACCAATTCATCTGGTATCGTTGGTTATGTGCTCAAAGGAAAAAGAATGGTCTAAGTGTCACATGGATAGTTTTCACTGAAGAGCTTCAATTACACTATAGTTCTAGTGTGTCGACAATTGCTTCAGCCAATTAGCAAAGTTACGACAAACAGGTTCGGTAAAGGAGTATGTCCATCAATTTCAAAATATTTCCTTATGTGTGCAAGATATTACAAAAGAGTATCTGAATGGCCTATTTCTTAGGGGGTCTTAAGGACCACATTGAGCATGGGGTACACATGTTTAATCCACTCAAGGTTTCTAATTCTATTATCGTCGCATACAAGGTAAAGGAAAAATTATTTACAATAGAAGACAGACCTTCACTAACATAAAAGATCGTAGCACCTTACCACCATCGTATCCTTGACTAGTTCGATTGACACCTCAACAAATTGAAGAACAAAGATCAAAAAGGTTATGTTTTAACTGTGATAGAAAATATGGGCCAGGTCATAAATGTGCTAAGAATAAATTATTTTAGACTACTATGAATTGAAATGAGAGGGGTAAGGTACATGATACAACCTCGACCGAGGGGCATCGATGAGGAATGATATGAGGAAACATCAAGTAAGGAAGTGGAAAAATTAGAGGAAGACTTTGAAGAGTCCCAACCCACTATCTCATGTCATGCTCTATCTAGTATTAGCACTCCACAAACCCTTCAAGTCATGGGTTATCGAAGAATCGAAAGGTGACAATATTTATTGATTCGGGGAGCACTCATAATTTCATTAATCATAAGTTGGCAAAGAAGACTAAATCGTTTCATCTACCCAACACCTAAATTTCAAGTAATGATTGCAGATGGTGGCACGTCTAATGTTCAAGGAAATTCCATAAAATAATACTTATGATGGCGACTACACGATGGAATGTACTATGTTTGTTATTCCCATGGGAGGATCTGATATTGTATTAGGTTTTCATTAGCTCACAACTTTGGGCACCATAGAGCTAAATTTCAAGGAATTGTTCATGCGCTTTCATTCTGAGGGTAGACAATTTGAACTTCAGGACTACAAGCAAAAA
Source organism: Taxus wallichiana var. yunnanensis (assembly GCA_018340775.1). Lineage (NCBI taxonomy): Eukaryota > Viridiplantae > Streptophyta > Pinopsida > Cupressales > Taxaceae > Taxus > Taxus wallichiana. Next base: position 55,030,610 of record CM031239.1, read on the forward strand.
CTCCTCAGGTGGTTAGTTCTCACCAAATGCAAAAGATTCTTTAAAGGAGGGGCTAAAGGATTTGTAGCACGATTTTTCTCCATGGAATTTTAACCACCAACGACAATAGTGCATCCTAATATTCATAAGGTTATTGATTAACATACAATTGTCTTTGAGGATCCTAGAGGATTCCTCCTGAAAGATATCATGATCATGTCATTCAGTTAATTCTAGGAATCCAACACTATAACATCGAGCCTTATAAATACCCATATGTGTAAAAGAGTGAGATTGAGAAGATGGTGGAGGAAATGTTGGAAATGGGTATTATTCATCATATTCAAAGTGCTTATTCTACTCCAATGGTGATGGTGTATCGTAAGGATGGAAGGTGGTGCATGTTTCCAGACTACATAGAACTTAACAAGTACACTATCAAAGATAAGTTTCCTATTCCTGTCATTGATGATTTGTTAGATGAGTTGCATGGTGCAATTTATTTTACAAAACTAGATCTTTGTTTTGGGTATCACCAAATTAGAGTAAAAATATATTCATAAGACAGCCTTCATAACTCATCAAGGGCATTATGAATTTCTAGTGATGCCTTTTGGTCTTACTAATGCACCATCCACATTTCAAAGTTTGATGAATTTAGTATTTAGACCATTCCTACAGAATTTTGTCTTGGTATTTTTTGATGATATCCTCATCTACAACAAATCCTAGGAGAAACATTTACATCATGTCAATATAGTATTGGAATCCCTAGAGAAACATCAACTATATGCCAAGCCTTCGAAGTGTTCTTTTGGGGTACAGGAAGTGGAATAATTAGGCCATATTGTCTCTCATGAAGGTGTTAAGGTGGACCCTCACAAGATCCAGGCCATGGTGGAATGGGAAGTCCCAAGAACCCTCAAGCATTTACGAGGTTTCTTAGGTCTCACAGGGTACTATCGCAGATTTGTAAAAATTATGGCAGTATAGCAGCACCACTCACAAAATTATTGAAGAAAGACTCCTTTCATTAGAATGAGGAAGCTTTTAGGGAATTTGAAAAATTGAAGGTGGTAATGTGCACCACTCCAGTATTGGAACCTCATATTTCTCCAAGACCTTCATATTTGAATGTGATGCTTTAGGAAATGGGATTAGGGTAGTACTCATGCAATAAGGACATCCCATAGCATTTGAGATCTGGAAACTAAAAGGAAATAATTTTTTTGAAGCCCACCTATGAGAAGGAAATGATGGCAATATTACATGCAATCAAACAATGGAGACCATACTTGATGGGTAGACACTTCAAGGTAAAAACTAATCATGATAGTTTGAAATACTTCTTGGAGAAATGACTATCTTCAAAAGAGCAACAAAAATGGGTCACAAATATGTTGGGTTATGAATTTGAGATTATTTATAAGATGATTCCACATAATAATTTTTATATTTCATCTCTATACTAAAAGAAGATTGGGTAGATAGAGCAAGGGAAGAATGGCCGAAAGATGCAGCAACCCATACTCTCATTCAGAATATCTAGAAAGATCTAACCATATCTAAATAATTTATATGGAATGGGGATACATTGTGGTACAAAGATAGGTTATATTTATGTAATAACTTTGCACTTAAACACCATGTTCTTTCAAATCTCCATTCTTCTCCACTAGGTGGTCATTTTAGGTTCTTGAAAACTTATCATAGAGTTAAGAAAGATTTATTTTAGGAGGGGTTGAAAGGAGATGTTCAAAGAAAATTGGCAGAATGTTTGGTGTGTCAATGTAATAAGGGTGAGACCATTAAGACACCAAGTCTCCTCCAACCCTTGTCTATTCCTAGCAAGAGATGGGAAGAGGTATTGATGGATTTCATCACAGGATTTCCTAAATCAGAAGGGAAAAGCGTCATCATGGTCGTGGTGGATAGACTTACCAAGTATGTTCATTTTTGTGCCTTGGTTCATCCTTTCACAACTAGTACAGTTGTCATCTCATTTATGGAAACAGTTCAAAATCTCCATGGAATGCCCAAAATTATAGTAAGTGATTGCGATCCGATATTTACAAGCAATTTTTTTATTGATTTTTTATCTTGTCCTGGTACCCGGTTGGCCCGAGTTCATCTTATCATCCTCAATCGTGGGGAAAATGAGGTGGTAAATAAATGTTTGGAGGGATATATTTGATGTTTTACTTCATATAAACAAGAACGTTGGGTGCAATGGTTTCCACTTGTAGAATGGTGGTATAATACTTCATTTCATACCTCCTCCAAAATGTCTCCATTTCTAGCACTTTACGAGTACCATCCTCCATCACTCATCTCTAGCTTGAAGGTCAAACCAAAGGTGAGAGAAATCGAAGATCACATTCAGCACTAGCATGAGGTACTCTCTAGTCTTAGAGAGAATTTGGAAAGGGAACAAAATTGTATGAAGCAACAGATTGATCAACATCGTAGTGAGAGACACTTTGAAGAGGGTGACTTTTTTTGTACGGTTGCATCCATTTAAGCAGATATCTTTAAAAAAATAGAATAAGGATAATAAGCTTGCACCTAAATACTATGGTCCTTATCGAGTGTTGCATAAAATTGGTAGTGTGGCATATAAGTTAAAGCTCCCTCCAAGAATTAAAATACATCCAGTCTTCCATGTTTCTTGCTTGAAGAAAGTCATTGGGCAGCACATTTTCACCCATTCAGTCCTCCCTAAAATGGGTGAGGAAGGAAGGATTTTATTGGAACTCGGAGGCATTTTTCAAACACGCACCAAAAGATTGAGGACCAGAATCCTTATCGAGTATCTGATCAAGTGGAATAATATGAATATTGAGGATGCAACATGGAAGTATGAAGCTTTTTTGCAGCAACATCCGGGGCTTACCAACATTTAGGACAATGTTTCTTTGAAGGGGAGGGGTATGTTATGACCTTAGTTTTATAGCTTATATTGGATATGTAGTGTCGACTTGTGGTTTACATAATCTCTCTTATTGTCATATGTTATTCATTTATGCTTTCATATGTTTAGTACATTGGCCTTGGTGTTGGCCATAGCATATGATTGGTATATATAGGTGGTAGTGAGGAGTATTTAATCATCATATTGAGCATTTGAGTCTTATTGTATGGTTTGGAGGTTTCCCCCTCAAAGTGGCTAAGCTATTATACTTGCATATTGTGATCATTTATCTACAATATTATATTCTACTTGTTGTTGTTATTCATTTATACAAATAATTTCATTACAAAATCCTATTTTGGAAACAATGGGTGAGGTTGAGAATAGCTTCATGTTGTGGAAAAACTAGATGTTTCAAAATGAAAATGTAAATTCTAAATCATTCGATCCATATGTGAGAACCGGACGAAAAAATAACTTTCTATTGGACGTAATTATGTTAAGTAAGAAAAACTAAATTAGGAATACGCTAGATCTTGCACTTTGAAGAAAAAACGTTTTCATTGAAGAATGTCGTAGTTTTCTACATAAAAATCTATATTAATTATATATATATGCACCTTTCTCAAGAGATAAGAAGATAACAATGGGTTATATTGAATTTTCCCATATTGGAGACATTTTCATATGCAAATCAAAGGAAATGCTCGAGAAATTATATGTGTGCATGCATATGTAGCATGCTCACATATTTTGAGTCATGTTGTGATGAATTCAAGGAGACAACAATAGTTAGATGGCTTTCGGATAAGTTGTTACACATAGTGGTCAACCAATCAACTGTTGTTTTTCTCAAACTAGAGGACACATAAGTGGGTGATGTATGGGATGCTCTTGATGTCTAAATTTCACCATCACTTAAATTTCTTGAGGAGATGCATCCTTAAAAACTTAATCGGGGACATATATCCTCCACCTGCAAGATCTTGGTTCTGAAAAAAATTTCCCTAATTTCAAAGGATTTTATACTCCAATGCCTAGTCCATATGTTTAGCTATAATGTTGTACAAAATAATGTCTTCAATCAAGTATATATTTTAATCTTATAAAATTAGAAAAAATAAAAAATGAGTACATACTCAAACAATGAAAAGGAAAAACACATTACGGATTTTTGACGCTAGGTGTCGTCAAAAAATCAACCATACAATAGTGGTCACGTGTGAAAAAAATAATATATGTTTGAAAGCATGGCTTAAAATATATGGTATATCACGCAGCTCCTCCTTTAATCATAAAATAGGCCATGAAAATTGAGCCATGGTGGCTTTTCATGCGGTTGTTTTCAAAAAAACTTGAGGAAAAACTTTAGGTGCACAAGACTTGTTTCAAAATTTTGTGGATGACTTTGCAAACATTTCTCCAAGACTCATATATGACTATATCCAAGTTAGATGACTTTCCAAAATGTAATACTTTACTCCGAGTTTTGAAACTCAAAAAATATGGTCACTTAACAAAAAAATACAGAAGAATGTCTTGAGTAGAAATTCCAAACACATTTATGCACGAAAAATGTATTACACCCACAAAATATTGTTTGAACACTATCCAAATGAGTGCCTCAACATCATACATGACAAAGTGGAATGACACAAAACATTAGTTCTGCAAATAGTGAAAAAAATGCAGATTCTGAAAATAAAATTATAAAGCTATCAATGGCAAGGATTATCACATATGGACATGGTACAGTCGATGGGAATTCATTCTTGCCTTATGTTTTAGGAGGCTCAAAATTCACAATAATATCATTAAACAAGTGTTTGAAGGAAATGGAAACAACCATCCCCGACAAGTATGATTCTTTGTTATACACATTGGGAACATCAAAATACCAGTTATATGATGTTCTTATCATCAAAATATTATACCCAAAATGTGAGGAATATGTGAGGGAGGAAAAAAAAAAAGAGCGTGCATTCAAGAAACTTCCATCACGATTACATCTACAACTAGACAATTGTTGTTGAGACTTAGAAATAGGCACTTCTTTTGCATTGTGATTACATGTCCCACATTTATTTTTGCATTTTAATTCATGCCCTGTTAATATTGACTTAGAAAAAATGAATTATAGTATGATACTATTAAAGACAATATTAACAATAAGAATAAGAATAAATACATTAATTACAAGGTATTGAAAATCATGTCTTTGCATTGAAACTACTTAAAAGTCTTTAAATAATTAATTATTATTTACGGACATGTATGTTTTGTAGTAATTGTCTACAAAAAGGTTTTCCTTGAAATCTAGGTTGGTTTCCTTCATGTTGGGCACACCCACAAATACATTGATGAGACTTTTGGAAACCTTTCAAATTTTATAAAATAGAAAGATATTTGGATAGTGGCTGAGATGATGGACACTTTATAAAATGTAAAATTGATATAAAATTTACACCATATCTCATAGAATATGTTGTGGACTTCAAACAATATATTCACGACTACTAGTTGAAAGGATCGAAAGAAATTATTGGCTTGAAAAAGGGTAATATTTTTTATCAAGGTAGAACATGGTCATTCAATCATGCAATGGAAAAACTCCATAGTGGACAAAAATGGTCTCCTCTAATACAATTGTGGGGAACTAAGGAAAATAGTGACTGCTGAAAGCGATCCACGTAAAATTCAATTCAAATATTTGGGTCTACCAAGAATCCGAAGTTATCTCACAATAGAAAAATCATGATAAAACCAGAATAAAATTCATAAGGAAATAAAGGAAAACTTGCATAAGTTTATCACACAATTTCAAGAATTGGGGTCAAACATAGTGCAAGAATGGAATAAACTAGAAGAACATTATCAAAAATCCATGACATGATAGATGGCAACATGTTCTGCCTTGTTGAATACTAAGCCAATTTTTTCCAAAGACTAGGCACAAGAGGGAAACAAATAGCCTAGACCGTCATGAGCTCTTGCATAAAAGAACAAATCAAACCAAAGAACCATCAGTTGAAAAATTTCTTGGTCCAAGATTCAAATGACTGAAAAAAAAAAAATTGATCCACCAAAGGGTTTCCACAATGGTTACTTGATGTTTATCAAGCCATATGACTCTACTAGAATCAACTACATTGTTTGGATTGCAAGATCCATAAGTGATGTTGAGGAGAAAAGAATTGATGGTGAAAAACAACACCGCATGCAAGTCACGTGGTGCACACCTATGCATTCACATAAAAATGATGTCAAAGAAGCAAAACTTTATGCAAATTTCCTTAATAATAAATGGAATCCAAACCCTAATGACACATAGTTTCCTTCAAATCTTGTGGACAACATCATCTATGCATGGCCACCAAACAAAGCATGGAAAGGGTCGACACTACAACACACGAATAATTTCAAAGGCATTGTCATATATTTTTTTGAAACAAACCACCATAGGCTAGTATCTTTCAACCTATTTTTTTGAAATGCAATATGAATTCTAATTCCAAAAGTGAATTACGCCAAATATCTTCCATTTCTACCATAAAAATGAAAATTTGAAGTAGCAAGTTTTTCTACCATATTATAATAGATTCCATTACTTGTCAAAGATTGTATACTCTATTGTATTATTAATATTAGTTCATTATTGTGGTAATTCTAAATTTTTCACAAATTATGAATGAAAAATTTATTTACAGGATGGTTAGCGAGATACCTAAAAAGTCGACATCTCTACTTCGTCCCATTTAATCCACTTTACTTTACAACATTTTTTGAGTGTGTACTCAAATTTAGATTCAAATTATGTTGTTTTTTTCAATCTTTAGCTATGAGAATTTTAAATTGTTATATAAAATATTAGAAGTGATATAAGGCCAAACCAATTAATTTTTATTGACATTGACTTTTCCTAGCTAGAAAAATATTAAATATGAATACCTCGATTGAGGACACTAGTGTAATACAAAGTACTATTTTTGTAATAATATAGAAATTTGTACAAAATTACATGTCGATTTAGAATTATAAAAATAGTAGTTGAAATAAGTATTTAAGATTGTAGTTGAAAAGTATTATTTCTCTTGGAAGAGTTCATGGTTTATATGTTTGTGTTGTTCCTTTATGTAGTTAATTCACAATGGTTGGCTTGGATTCAATAAATTCTATGTTATATCCCTAGCATTATATAAATAATATCTTCGTATGAATCCTTACTAAGGCACGTTACGCGACCGAGTAACTTAAGTTGGATGAAAGGGTGTGAGCCTTCATATTTATGTATATTTCAACACGAAAGTTCAATTTATTTGGAATAAAATTAAAGGTATTACTTCACTCATGCACCTTATTATTATTTAATTATATATTATAACATTTATAAAAGTGATTTTTAAATATTAAATATGATTTTTATCAATATAATCCACAACCAAGCCTACGAGGGCAAAAATTTAGAGTAATACCAATTACATATTATATTATGGAAACATCTATTTGGAATATAAAAATATATTCATAGTTTGTTGTTAAGAGTCCAATTTATTTGGAATACAATCCCAATTAGAACTATACTCAAACTCTTACTAGTAGAATATTCTCCAAGTCCAATTTAATTGGAATATATATAAACTATGCATTATGAATTGTCGGGGCTCCAATATAATCGAAAAGGATCAAAAATAATACAATGGTTGAAGTACAAAGGATACGGAGGATAACATAGCTCTTACCCTTTGTAAAATCTCTAAAATCCAATTATGGGGGCATAAGATCAAATTATTCGAAATTATTCTTAAGTGGTGAAAATAAAAAGGTTAGAAGCATATAAAACCAAGAGGTGAAGCTATAATAGGAGATGACATAAAAGTGTTACATCAAAATAATAATCATAATATATAAACATGAAAATGTAAATTATGTTGTATATATCTAGCTAATTGAAGGAAATGAATGTGAAGAATATATACAAGAAAATTCATAATATGCTAAAATGAAATTCAAATAGGTATGACATGAAGCACAATTGCCTAGCTAAATGCAAAAGAAGAACATACCTTTTGTATGTTATGTTATTAAAGACTAGGTATTAGTGTGTTCATGTAAAACTTACTATGTTATGTGAATTAAAACTAACACCTAATAGCTCCAAAGAAAATTTAATCAAACAAGAACCATCAAGATAAGAGCTTATAGAAACTAACTTATTCAAATGTATGAAACATGAATGAATCAAACTAACACACTAAGTCATTCCTACTCTTTAGATTGCTAATTAAACATGAACCTAGTTAGATAATTTAGCAATCAAAGTTGATTGTTGTTTGCCTCAAGAATTTACTGTATAATCTCACCAAGAAATGGCTACAAGGCCATTTTTGGATCTTCCCATACTACTCAAATTTGAGTGAATGGATGCAAGATGAAGAGGATAATCCAAATCAATGGAGAATGCTCAAGATCAAAATTCCTATAGTTTTCACTAATGCAAATGAGGTGTAAGAAGAAAGGGAAGGAGGATGGTTCCTTATATAGCTTTCCAGTTTGGGCAAGGCTAGCAATTTGATGGATGTGGGATAAACCCCAAAGAGGAAATATAAAGGACATGCATGTTTAATAAAGGATGTGCACTTTGTGGGAGTTGAAAGGGGTTTAATTAATCAAAGGTGATTAATTAATAGGTAGGGGTAAGATTATAGAAGCTAATTAGAGGAAAATTAGTATGATTTAGGGGATGTAAGAAGGGAATCGATCCAATAAATAGTGATTTATTGATTTAGAGTAGTAGCGTAATTAATTAATAATAATTAATTAACCCAAGTAGAAGTGAATATTAATTAACGAAAGGTCGTTAATTGGCATCCTGAATGATAGGAAGGATAATTAATTAGTGAGATGTAATTAATTAACAGGAATAGAGGGAAAATGGTGGTTTATTGACGAAGTTTCATCAATTGACCAAAAGAGAGTGAAGATTGTGGTTAATTAGCGAAGTGTCATTAATTGACCCAATGAGAGGAGAAGAGGTGTTTATTTGATGAAGTGTCATCAATTGTCCAAATGACAAGAAAGAAGATAGTTAGTGCAATTTAAGTATTAAAATTGTGTAAGTGGATTTTAGGTGTTTACATTTTCCCCTCTTTGGGTGGCATAAGTAACACCACTTTAAAGATAGTAGACAAGTACAAACAAATAAATTTTGAAGGAGTGGAATAAAAATTAGTAGAATGAAGGATGCCCCCTCGAGTGTTGATGGGGTGATGGAAGAGGTCAATCAATGATCAAAAATATGAAGGAAATGGATAGAAGAAACGAAGGGGGAGGGGGAATAGAAGGTGATCCCTATTGCCCCAAGTGATTTAGAAGAATAGTGTTGATAGAAGAAAATGATAGGGAAGAAAAATGAAGATGAAGAGAATGGAAATAGCTTTCATCTAGCTGATGTAAAAACAACTTTATTTCATCATTTTGCTTTATGATCTATGTCATCGGCTCTTTATTATAATATAAGCATACAAAAAAAGTGTAAGATGACATGAAAATCCATAATACGAACATTTGTTCATTGCTAAAACACTAACTCAATGCAACATACATAACGTAATGCAATACGAGAAAGTACACAAGCTAACCTGACAAGGAAATAAGTACAAACACACATACTCAAACAAACAATGTTCAAGATAGTTGCACCAATGTTTTTGTTATCAAAATTCAATTTTGACCTGTGTGAATTAACAACAAGGGTTAAAAATGGCACCCCAAGCAAGGATACATGCGAGGTGAATAAATGAAGGACGTAGAAGTCCCATGAAAAAGCAATCGTGCCCTATGAAACTGCCCCAAGCAACGTGTTTATGCAAGGGAAGATAAATATAGCAAGCAAACTAGCTTTTGTTGATGGAGGGTAGATCCAAATGATCCACGAGTCATGCACAAGAATAGGTGAGAATCAAAGAAAGATGTTTTGTAGGATAATTTTTGATGTTTGAGTACATGTATTTGACACAAGCTTTAGTTGTGTGCATGCTTGTTACCAATTTTGAAAAAAATGAATTTTACAATTTGTTTGAATTTTTGAAATTTTACAAATTTTTTGGATTTTTGATTTTTTAAAAATTATGATTTTTTTATTTTAGGAAGAAAATTAGTTAGAAGAATGAAAATATATGTGGTTATTGCCAAAAAAATGTTGGCAAACAAAGATATACCGCAGTAGCGTAAAGGGTCGTCGAGAAGCAAAAACATGCCCTAGCGTAGAGAAAATGGTCAAAAATGACTATTTATTAAAAATAATCATCGCGGCAAGTGCTAGAAGAATGTAGAAAAATCATGTTAGTTATTTGGCCCTTAGGGGCAAGAAGAATGAAGAATTAGGGCACAATGGCTATATATAGCGAGTCGGGAGGGTGAAAACCCATCGCGACGATTTATTGTTACTGGACCCTTTACAATTTTATTTGTGATTGTGCTCTAATGTGTGAAATAAATGGCTCAAGTTCAAGACCATACGTGATGCGCTGACATTGTTCTAGAGTACATGAGGCTTCCTACCAACGAACCTCGGGTATGTAAAGGAAAAAAATTAGTTTCCAGCTCATTTAATTACACTTATTACTTGTAGGAGAATGGACGGCAACGCTAGCGCGGCCCCTAGGGTACGTAAGCGTGGTCGGGGAACGTGAACGTGGAGGTGGTGCATACGTGGGCATGTATATGTAAAAATCACATACATGGGTGTGAATACATGGAAATCGTATACGCAGCATATTCATCAAAAGAGAGGCATTAGCGTGTAACTACGTAAAAAAATTAGTGAGAGCACGCACGTGTGAAAAACCATGCACTGGCGTGAAAATGGAGGCATTAGCGTTAGGGCATGCTAATGCTAAAATGGGTGCGCTAGTGCTAAAAGGAAAGTGCTAGCGTGAATGGTCAGTTTTGGACAACCTTAGAAGAATTTAGGAAATTTATAGAAGAACCTAGTGATGAGTAGAGGAAATTAGATGATGTGTTCTAGAAGAAATGATGTTAATAAGTGGTTTTCCTGATCTTGTAGATTGACTTACCCAAATTGGAGATGCGGGAGTGACACGCGTGACTTCGAGCCTTCACGGAGACCTTCTCATGGCACGAGAGGATTTATCTATGGATCACTTTATTCATTACCGTATTATCGTACATGGCTCGAAGTCACAGATTTTTTCATCACAACCTTCTCATGGCCTTAGTGAAGAGATGGCATAGTGAGAGCTAGACCTTTAAATTTGTGACCAGTGAGATGAGTGACACATTGGAGGATGTGTGGTGTATACTGAGAGTGTTTGTCAATTGATTACATATGATGATGATTACAGTCGTATTCTGTAGTGCATTGGGGAGATTTTTTCTCTACCTGATATACCACACTGGGGTATGTCATTTCATATTTACAGGTACTTAGATGATCGTCATCTCTCTCATGTACTAGTTTATCTTATGGCTCTTGTCAGCAGAATTCTACTTCCTAACAAGATGGGCGCACACTTCCCCTTGGGTATCATTGGATTTATAAGTGGTCTCATTAGTGAAGAGGTTTATTGTTGGGGCCAATCATTCTAGCACATCCCTAGTGGGATCTGCACCTGATTACATACCACTGTCAGAAGACTGTGGGTCCATCCACACTGCTACAAATATGGGCATGAGACCACATTGTTATTGGTCTCCCATTAAGAGTTCTACAAGACCGGCGCTTTGAATGAGCCTTCTATGATGGGTTGGGCGCTAGTTAGTGATGATATCTGAGCTCACATTAGAGACACAGAGTTTTCCGGGCATGTATTTAATGATATTCAACTACTTATGGTGACATGGCTCTTATATAGACTATATCGGTGGCCCAAGGATGTTGTAGAGCTGAGCACAACTAAGGTAGAGAATTTTATCATTGGTAGCAGGGATTATATCACTGAGTAGTACAATGTAGATTGGGTGTAGAGGCAGCTTGGTCGTGTAAAGGGCATCCCGTGTGACGAGATATGGTAAGATCGCAGTCCAAAAATACCTTTGATATAGGCCCATGATTAGACCATGATGGGATCGACACATCTTTCAACAAGTGGTTCCATAGCCTTGGATTACATTTCCCGGGTAGTTTATTTGGGGATGATAGTTGACTACATAACATGGTATATTGCGGTGCTTCCACAAAGATTGACTATCCAAAAGAGACTATCATATAGGCGGGATCACATCACTAGCGCAGGCTTTACATGGCATAGCTCTTAGAGCTAGAGCACAACAACAAGTATAGCAGGATGCCCAGTAGATCCCGGTGTGCAGGCTAGGGTCCACAGGTTGTTTGCCTGCGTACATGCAGGCCATCGCATAGGTGTCATTACAACAGTTTTTCCCCTATATACAGGTTCCACAGGGACATATCTAGATTCCAAAAGTACCCTTGTCACCACCATATATCGTGAATCCACCACATAGTCCACTGCTAGGGATGGATGGGATTGGGGAGATGGGGAGATGGGGGAGATGACTAAGATGGTTGAGATGGATGGGGGTCTTCGTCTCACGATCCAGGTGGGTGGAGAATGGAAAGTAGAGTACATGTTACCATAGTGATCTCCTCCAAGAAAAGTTATTTAGATTCTAGGTGATCTAGCTTCCTTGAGGCAATAGTTAAAGTAGGTCACCACGGAGAGGGACCAATTATAGGTTGAGTTAGTGACCATGAAAGCAGAGTGCGATGCGCTCTTGTAAGAAGGGACAAAGAAAGAGTCCCGATCTAGTGTCCGAGTGTTCTTCCATCACTAATGAGGCCACTTATTACAGGATGTTATATCATGGAGTTATCCAAGTAGGTCAAAGGATGATGGATTATAGTCAATTAGCCAATAGCTACTCGAGATTGAGGCCATTTAGGTCATCTCGGTCAACGAGATCAATATAGAAACCATCATCTCACCAGGATTTTCAACACAATAAATGCCACCACCATAAGGCCCATAGTAGATTCCACTACCAAGACCTAAGCTAGGCATTCCAGGGGGTAGGCGAGAGTCACGGTTGACTCTCTTTATTATGATGATGTATTTATAGATGTATCTATTTTTTATGTATGCCTCGATATGAAGGCACATTTTTGATCCATGCCCATGATGGCATATTTTGTATCTGATGATTATGTACTTTGAGACACATTGTATATGGACATTGATATTTTGACACATTTATATGATGATGATGGACTTTATTATGATGTATGATTGTATCACGTGTTTGATTTATGAGATAACATTTGATGATATCACATTGTTTTTATGAGATACTTATGATTGTCCACGTTTTTAATTTTTGATATTGGTGAGGGGGATAGAAGGTGATCCCTATTGCCCCATTGATGATATGGTAGGATGATAGTAGCTTAGCATACATGTTGGATGTTTATTTTCATGATGATGTAGCTTAGCGTTATTGATGATATATGATATATGTGATGATATAGATGATGATATAGATGATGATGTGATAACAAACAATGTACAAGTAACAAACAAGCACAAGCAAAAGTTAACAAATCTAACAAATGTACACACTAAACAACTTGACAACACAACTATGTACAAATATATACAAGCATGCAAAACACACTAAATATAAACAAGCAAGAATGAATCTAATCAAGGAAAGAATAGACCAATCTAAGAAGTATGTTAAGCAACACACTATACGAATGTACAAGAAAGTAAGTAAAGTTATACAAGAATGTACAAATAAGCAAGCAAAGCAAGAAACAAATAAACAAGTAAGAAAATAACTACTATGTTTTTGTGAGATAGTTTCGAGACATTTTTGCGTTGTTTTGGGAGTTTTTGTGAAACAATGTTCTATTGTTTTTTATTTTTCTATGAAATGGTTTTCTAATGTTTTGGGATTTTCTAACATATTTGAATGTTTTTGTGATTTTTCAAACATATTTGAATGTTTTTGTGATTTTTCGAACATATTTGAATGTTTTTGTGATTTTTCAAACATATTTGAATGTTTTTGGAATTTTCTAAAATATTTGAATGTTTTTGTGATTTTTCAAACATATTTGAATGTTTTTGTGATTTTTCAAACATATTTGAATGTTTTTGAATTTTTTGAAAAGTTTTCTAAAGCTATGTATAGGAAAACGAGAAATGTGGATGCCCCCAATGTTAGATGGGAATGTACAAGGGAAAACACCACGCGTATGTGCAAGATAGTGAATATGTGAATATGTCCCCAAAGATTATATGGGAATGTACAAAGGAAAACCCTTCACATATTTACAAGAGGAGGATCAACTGGATCAAGGATACGAAGGATATGCTCAAAATAATCTCAGACACAGGCAAAAAATAGCTCAATAAAGAAAATGTACCCCGAGATGTGAGATTCTTGTGAACAACGAATCCTCCCAAGGCACCAAAAACCGGTTTTCACCAAAGGACTGTCCAAAGTGCCACAATTGTGTGGTTTTCACACTTGGACAAATTGATTTCTCTTTAACTTTTTCTTGATTTTTTTGAATGTTTTTTATCTTTTCTAATTTTTGACATTTTCCCCATGCTTAAGTGTAGAAACGCTTGAGATGCATGGCATTCATAGGTTCATGCAGCTCATCTCTAGTAGGATGGGAAATTTTGTAAGCTCTTGATCCATATTTTTCTACCACGACATAGGGTCCCAAAGTTTGGTTCGAACTTACCCTTCTTTTCTCTTTCTTTGATGGTATTGAATTGGTTTTCTTTAAGAACAAGATCCCCTACCTCAAATTGGTGAGGTATGATACGCTTTTTGTAGCCCCAAGACACTTGATTTTGATACACTTTCAGGTGGTTGAGTACACGAATGCGTCTTTCATCTAACAACTCTAGCTCGCCAATCTGGCCACATAGTAGTCTTCATCTTTGTCTAAATAATCTCTGAAATATTCTCGGGAGTGAAGCTAAATTTCCAACGGGATGTTGACCTCGGTCAAAAGACTAGGGAATAGGGTGTAGCACCAGTAGGGGTGTGAATGGAGGTCCTGTAAGCCTAGAGGGCGGGATGGATTTGCATATGCCATTTTTTCTTACCATTTTCTCCATGATGCAAACAAGGGTTTTATTGGAGGCCTCTGCTTGTCCATTACCTTGGGGGTAATAGGGAGTAGACCACTTTAGGCATATCTAAAAGCGTTGACACAATGCTTTCATATTACTTTTCTTAAAGGAATTACCATTGTTAGCTATAATGGTGGAAGGGATGTCATAACGGCAGATGAGATGATTCATGATGAACTTGGAGATTTGGGCACCGGTAACATATGTAAGAGGCACAACCTCTACCCATTTTGTAAAGTACTCGGTTGTAGTAATGATATGGGTGTGGCCATCTAAGGAAGTTGGAGTGAGCTTCCCTATGAGATCTAATCCCCACTTGGAGAATGGCCATGGTGTTGTGATCAGATGTAAGGATTGCACCGGTGCATGGATGAGATTTCCATATTTCTAACACAATGAACATTTCTTAACATATTTGCAGCATTCTGATTCCATGGTAGGCCAATAGTAACCTACTCTTAACAATTTCTTTGCTAGCACCATTCCACTTATATGAGCTCCACGAAACCTTCATGCACCTCTTTGATTGCTTGGATGGACTCAGCTTGAATTAAGACAACACAACAAGTTCCCGTCATAGCCACGACGATAGAGGGTGCCTCCAAGGAGGGTGTAACAAGCTATTATTTGGATTAGGTTCCTTTTATCAGGATGGGAAATATTAGGAGGGAAGGTACCGTCTTGGAGGTAATTGAAAATGGGTTCATACCAAGGGGAAAAGGACCAACAACTTCACAAACCAAACATGATTCGACATGTCATATATAGGCATCCGTAGATTTTCAATGAAGAACAACATATCATTGTTCCTTGGTGGAATACTGAAACAAGTATCCTACTATAGCCATGGCGTCTGCTCCGCACCAATTTTGTGCTCTTGGGATTTGCTCAAAATTAATGCGCACAAAGTATTCTTTGAGAGTTTCCACCATTTTCTTATATGGGATGAGATTTTCATCCTTGACCTTGTATTCGTCATTGACTTACTTTATGATTAACTATGAATCTCCAATGACTTTGAGTTGTCTAATATTCCATTTGATAGTGAGTTTCATCCCTATAATGAGTGCCTCATACTCTGCTATGTTATTTGTACATGGAAAACCCAAACAAAAAGCTTGAGGAATGAAGTCCCCGAAGGGGTGATGATCACAACACCTTCTTCGAAACCATGGAAAGTGAATGATCCATCAAAGTGTACTTGTCATATGACAGATTCTTTGATGTATAAAATTGATCTGTCTAGAAGATCTAAACTCAAAGGCTTTATTCCAAGTAGAGGGGCTTCAACCAACTAGTCTGCAAGAACTTGTCCTTTTATTGACTTCTAATTTACATATTCAATATCAAACTCACTTAGTAGGATGATCCAATTACCCATCTGTTGGCGAAAAATTTGTCTTGTGGACAACTTGGTGGGTTTCAAGCCAACGCTACGGGATTCTAAGTCCATCTACTTGAACGGTGCAGCTGCTGCACACGTATGTGCATGCGTAAAAAGTGGATTTCAATGGTGACCTTTCAACCAGAGATCCAACAGGGGCACTCCATTGACCACCGTGGCAAAGCTAGCAATGTCTCACTAGAGAAGAACTTCTTGTCGAGAAGGGAAAAGGGAGTGAGAATGGAGGTAGGAAAAACTAATGTTGCGAATAGAATATCATATGCCCACACACATTAATTAGAAATTTCATTCACATGCATTTATAGTTAGAAGAAAAACAAATCCGCAGGAGAAGATACAAGACCGAATGAAATTCATTGGTCGCAAAGTACCAATTAATTCCTCAATAAAAGAGGCAAAAATTCCTTCTTTTATTATTGAAGCTCAAGCAAAGTTTATACATAGCTTGAGAATGGAAGAAATTCAAGGAAGAAGAGAATATAGAAGAAGTGTGGCATTTTCTGTCTTTTTCGTGTACGAGCACTCGGTCTTTTTGAAATCAATCGCTTGACCCTAGAATGATGTCAAGAATCCATTATATTCTTCATAAGAAACCATTACAACTTCACAAATCCTCAACGCCTTTTCAAATTCCTCTTGTTGTGAAGAAAATGCTCATGGCAGGTTAAAAACCGATCTTACAAAGTGATCGTTACATTCAAGTTTCCAGTTTAAATATAGACCATTTGATTTGCTCCTCTAACTTTGAAATTGGGCCATCCATGTGGTAAGAAGGGATTGGAGCAATTACGGGGGAATCCTTTCACATTTTGTGATTTTTCATGAGATTTGGAAATTTGGAACAAATTGGCACACAACCCCACTTTGAATTTTCAAATTAGACACGTGGCACGTTCTTATTGGAAATAAGATCGTGGCCCTTTTCTCAAAATTTTAAACTTTTTTTGGAAAAAGGCTCAAAACTCAATTTCTTCTATCGGCCCGCCGTTGCTCCGATGTAACACCCTCGACAACTGATATATTCCTCTTTGCATTCAAGTGTTGACATGTGATTTTTTGGATAAAGATGTGTTCTTTTGACTGTTGAAGATCATGTTTGATTGGGATAAATCTTTTTTGTTCTTAAAAAAATCATTAGACTGAAATTATATGGTTGTCAAGAATCCATTTTCACTTCGGAAAGATGAGCTGCAATCTGGTATTAAGAGTTGCAGACTTATTTCTTCTTCTAACTCATCCTTGGATCAATTTCAGTGATCCAAGGAATGTTTCAAGTCTTCTTCATAGAACTAATGGTAAACTTGACAATCGATTAGCTTAAGTAAGATAGAAGACTGAATTTTGCATGATACTAATTCTTGGTCTTGATGCAACTTGTTTTCGTTCAGTTGTATGTTTGTGCTTGGGTCTTTGGTGATTGATCTTGGCAGGACATTAAGGACTTAAGAAAAATTCAATTCTGTGGAGAAGTTTAGAGTCCTAAAAATATAAGGACTATCCTAATGGTAACCTAAGCTAGGTAAGAATAGCTAAGTTCTAGCTATGTTTACTTATTTGAATATTGTTCTAACCTAAGCCTCTTATTTTATTGTGGGGTTGGCATCCTAACCTAAGTGTTATGCTAAGAAAATAAGGGAAGAGTTACTAAGGGGATACTAAGCTATTTTAGCTACTACCTAATACTAAAGGGTTGTGATTTGAACCTAACCTAAGGTGGGAATTATAATGGCTAATAATCTAAGACCTATGTTAGTAATTTTTAAATTAACCTAAGTTCTATTTGAATCTAACCTAAACTAAAGGAACCTAAAGGGGTCACATGACATAAGGGTGATGGTTCCAATGGCATTTAAATGATTTAAAGGGGTTTAAATGATAAGGTACTACCAAATTTGGCAAGGGGGCCAGTGGACTTGGTGAGGCCTACGTGGAAACTCCACTAATGGATGGAATTGTATTTTTGTGTTGATTTGGCATTCACCAAATTTAGGAGGTGGTGGCAAGGAAATATAAGGGGAATTTTGGATTGAATGACATTTATGGAATTTATGAGCCTCGGTCTCATGTGTAAACCGTCTTGGAAACATAGGAGGCGGGTTTGTAGGAGGTCATTTGGTTTTTCTTGCATGGTGGATTTTTCTCTACATGGAGCTAACTGGTTCTTCAAACCAGCAATTTGACCTTCACTTCAAAGCTATTTTTGGTTTCTTCGGCCTATTTTTGATCAAGGAAAGTATTTGAGGCAAAGGAGGAAGAGATGTTTGATTTTGATCTTTCTTGGAGGAGAAAAAGAGTTGGAAGCTTGGCTAGAAGTCTCCTTCAATTTGGTGGAAGCACTATCAGGCATGATAGGCTCTAACTATTAAAATTCTTTGCGTTCTTCTAAATGATTCATTAGAACAACTCTACTCTCATGAGATTCTTGTTTTCTTTCCTATCTGGTTATTTTTCTTGTTGGGTTTTATGGATCCTTGTGTGTTTGATTTGAATTCATGGAAAAATGGTTTTGTTTTGGAAACTGGCTCTTTGCTAATTTTATGACCTGCATGCAAGTAAAAATGGTATTGAACTTGTTTTGTATCTCTGTTATGCTCTCTAGATCTTGTATTCGACGGTTATGTGCTTTGAACTGACTTTCGTGACAATAAAAGCATATGAGCTTAGGGAAACTTGGTTCTATTTTTTTATTGCTTCTGGGTTGCATTTTCTTTTTGGACGTAGACCCGTGTTAGAGCTTCGCTTTGCTTTAGAACCAGTGTTTAGAAAACTCGTGCTTGTTGAACTATTGCTTGGAGTTCATTTTTAGCACTGTACACGCATTATCTTGTTAGTGTAGTTCTGAATGTTTGTGTTCGAAGCTCAGGTTTGTCTTTGTACTTTTGTTTAACACTTGAGTGTTATGGACTCGTATTTGGGTCGATTCATTTGAACCTGTCTTGGTATTTCATATTGGGTTATTCTTTAGTAATGATTAAGTTATAGCTCTTTACTTGGAGCGAATACTCACTAGGGAACTATGTGGGAACTTGTTTGAGTCGTTTAAATCTCTCTTTTGAGCTTTGGAAATGGAAACATCTTAAGGAATGTTGAACTTCTGTTATGTTTTTTACTGTATCGACTTCTTGAGATAGTATGAGCATGGGAATTGGAGGAAGTGTTCTCTCCCCATTGTTTGGAAGAAACCCGCGTTTTGGGTTGACTGTATAAAGTTGTAATAAGGAACCACTATTGTAATTTCGTGGTTGTGAAGTTTTGTTTTGATATTCCATTCTTGTTGCTTTGGAATTTAAGACCAGACAACTTCTATATTGGACGTTTTGGGTTCTAGCTCTCCCACTCTTCTTTTTGAATAAATCGGGTTTTAGTGGAAAATTTAGGATATTACCATGGACACTGGAATAATCAAAAAGGATCCCTTCTTTGTTCAGTTGTATTGAGTTTGATTCCTTTGAATAACGGATTGTTTACTTTTTATATTATTTGGTGAAGCATTTGTGAGACTTCAATCTTGGGTTCATGGCTAACTTTGAACCTTATCGTTATTGTTTTGATTTTCTATTCTCAACTGAAACAGTGAATAGACCTTGGCTTCTCTTTGAGAAAGAAAATATATATATATGTGTGTGTGTGTGTGTGTGTGTATTCTTTTGTGAATGGTATATTGATTCGGGTCTACAGTGTGCTTTCATCCTGAATTAGTTTGAAACTAGAACTTCTTGTTTAGTTGAAATGATATGATTTATCATTGGTTCTCTTTTATTTGAGTTATTATTCTTTCCCTGTCACTAGATATGCTTGTAGTTTGAACTTTTTCTGTACTCGAATCTCTTTTGAGATGGAGATTTCTTTTGATCTGTTGGTCTACCTTGTCGAACCATTGATAAAATAATGTTGAGAATTAGTAGCCAAGAGGGTTCTGTTGTTAAGTAAACTTATACTTATGGGTTTGACTGTTGTTGACTAGTCTTGCCTAGTTTTTATGGAAAAGAGTAGGTTTGTCTCTTGTACTCTTTATCTTTTGTGAAGATCATGAGTAGAGATTAACTCCTCTTTAGGGCTGCTTTGTTTGTGAACATTGTTGTTTTATATTTGATTGATAACTTCTAACATGAAGAGTTGGAATTGGAATTGTAGATGGATTGTTCTAATTTTCTTTACCTTCTTGTTTGGTTATGGAATTCTATTTGATGTATATTCTAATGATGAATGTGTAATATTGTTATCCCGGAAAGGAACAGTAACTCATGTTATAATCTAGTTTGTTTTTCTGATGTTATAGGTTTGGGCAAGGTATATAATGGTTCTTTTTATTCCTTACTTATGATTTAGATGAATCATCCTTGAAGGAACCATGTTGTATACATTTATTTTGTCTCTTAGAAAAGATAAATGTGTATTCTATTAGGATAGAATTGTGAGACAATGGGATGGCAAGATATATTGTTGTTTACAAGCCATTGATAGAATTAATAGAACTTAAGATCTTAGGCATATATTGTTTATTATATTCTTGCTCTTCTTTTTAAAGTTGATCTAAGTTTATTAATGTACTTCCTTTCTTTTTTTATCATTTATGCTGATTTTATGATGTTTTAATTATCTCATTAAAGCAAGTGTTGCTTTAATGAAACAATTAGTGGAATGCACTTCATTTTAATGATTAGTGCTTATCATGCTCAGTTCATCGAACTGACCCATGCTAGCTATTTTTTTGCAGATGGATGACTTAAGTGGTAAAGGAAGGAAAAAACTTATATGATGCATTGGCTGATATATGTCTAATTCTTAGTAAAGAATTTTGATTCATTCTTTTGTTGAATTGTAAAAGAAAGTTGTATACTTTATAGAATGAAGGTTGTTGTTATGCAGTATGCCTAAAGAGCATAGTCTTGTAAATTTTATAAGTTGTAATGATGAATTGTGAGTTGTGATTTATTTGCATTGGTTGTGAATATTATCTCATACTTTTATAAAGAAGATGAAAGTTCCATCTTGTTGATATTATTTATATTATGTTATGCTTATCTTGTTATCTTTGATAAATGGATAATGGGAATTAGTTCAATTTCCCTATAATGAAGCAACTTGTTGAGTTGCATAATATGATGTGTTTTATCTAAACAATTTAACATAATAATGTGTTGCATGATGAACATGGAGTATGAACTAAGGATATTGGGAATGATATACCCTAATACTTAATCATATAGAGAAAGACTCTTTCTCTCTCTCAATTGAATATAAACCTAAAAGGTTTAGAGATATGATTACTAATTATTAGACTTCATTTTGTATGAAGTATACTTTAATTGGATATATACGGATGTTAAAACCTTCCTAAAAGTTAAAGTACATTTTAAATGAAACTTATGATAATGTTGTCTTGTTTTGGTTAATTGGTTAAACTGAGAAAACAAACATTAAAAGCAACCATAAGTTTAACGAAGTTCTTCATACTCAATTGATACAAGTATACAATAAGAACTTATGGAGTGTTGGATTAGGGTCTAGTAGGGTTGTTGTAATCAAGACATAATCCAAATTAACAACGTATTAACAATCTCCTTGGGGTATGTACATCTCGATGAGGTAGTTTCTATAGGATGTTGGCACACGCCAACTGCAGGGCTGTACTTTTGAGAAGACTTGGGTCTTCTCGAGAATACAACATGTTGTAGTTGACATGTGGCATCACCCTTCCACATTGATCATCCAGATCTACACACAATAAGAACTCAGACTTGAACTTAGTTTCTCTCTAGGTCAGGATAGGAGCATATTTAGGATAGGAATTAGCTTCCAATGGCTCAGGGTACCTTGGCACATCTGGTTGACTTAGGTCAACCAAGTATGCCCATTTACCCTAAGCCATTGTGAGCGTCTTCCTATAATAAGTTATGTTTCTATCTAGGGCTAGGGTTAAACCTGGGACAAGTGGACTAACGATAGTCAGTAAAGACCAATCATGATAATAGAGGAGTGAGGTGAAGGATGTATTCCAATATGACGAGTATGTCGTCTAGGAATAGTGACATACATAATATGTTGTAAATCTTTGGCCAAAGTATCGCAAGCTACTTGGTTACGTTGTCCTATGTCACCAAGTTTAAAACAACGTGATATTAGATGAATATTGGTAATAGATATTTAGATATGTTCTTTAAATAGATCACTCAATACCCGGTGTAGGGTAGGAAGACCAAGTATATGAAGTATACGATATGTATTCAATACATAAGATAACATAAATAGATCGGTAGCTTACCGAGTTATGGAATGAATAGATCGGTGGATCACCGAAGTCATTACAACTACATATGGTTATCTATTTGAATTCGATTGGCATGGAATGTTTGTTCTAAATAATGCTTTATTTAGAACAGTGAACATTATATTATAAAAAAAATCTCCTTGTTTCTAAAGTCTTAAAATGGGAATGTTACATCTTGGTATCGAGCTGAAGGTTACATCTCTGGACCTATTGTGTCCATAATCTGATGAAACTTAAATTTTCTTGTAACAGAAAATGGTGAGAACAAGAGGAAATGTTGCAAATAACCCTCCACCTGAGGAAGGAGCAAAAACTACCTAGAAACTCGATGAGATCCTTGCTTCCCTGTTAGACACAAGAGATCATTTGGTTGTTTTGAAAATAAGTAATGGGTAATGAGGAGGAAGAAGAAGCTGATAACAATAATCAGCCACCTCCAGGGGACAACGCCAATGTGGGTGTTGATAATAACAATGTTAACATACTTGTTCATCCTGAGAACAAAAAGGCTAGGCTAGCAGCAGAACTCACTAATGATATAAAAGGATAAGTCCACCCAAGTTTGATGGCACCACATTAGGAGATGGAGCTGAGAATTGGCTCAAAAAAATGGAGAAATACTTTACAATAAGGAATTTCTCAAAAGAAACAAAGGTGATATGGGGAGCATATCAACTTTCTCATGAAGCATCTTCGTGGTGGGATAGCACAAGGCTGAGTTGAACATTGATGAATCTAATATCACATGGGACCAATTTAAAGGTTACTTTAGGCAACGATGGCTGCCACAACTCTACTATGATCAGAAAATGACTGAATTCCAAAACTTAGCTCAAGGAAAGCTAACTGTAACTGAGTATTGGGAGCAATTTACAAAACTCCTTAAGTATGTACCTCAAGAAAAACCGGATGAGAAGTTCAAGATATGGAAATTCATCATGGGATTGAATCCCATTATAGGGGAGAGGTGGATGTTCACAACCCAACCATGATGGAAGGGGTTGTTGAAAAATCCATAAGGTAGGAACAAAAATTAAAGGCAATTTCTACTCACAAGGAGGAAGTAAGGAAGAAAAATCCCAACTCCTCTTCATCATCTCTTACACCCAAGAAAGGACCATGGAAGAAATTCAAAATGAAAAGTAAGTTTTCATCTGATACAAACAAGAAAGCAACAACAAACAAGTTTGTTGGTAATGCACGTGGAACAACTTTGCCAAGAACAATAATAATGGAATGAAAGTCCTATGGGGGTCAGAATGATAACTCTAAGGTTGGAAATAAACCCGAGCCTAGGAAGGGACCTATGTAGGAGGCTATTATAACTATGTGGAAAAGATCATTACGTGAATCAATGTCCTTTGAAGAAGGATGATCATAATCAATAGCACAAGATACACGTGCATAGTAGCTAACAAGCAAGCTAAGAAATAAGCCACACCCATAGAAGTTCTGGGTAAGTTATTTGGCTTACCTATAACTATTATTTTTGATACCGAGCTACTGAATGTTTTATTTCTAGTAAATTAGCATCAAAATTAAAAAGAAAAGCTAGAAACATGGATAAAACATGGACTGTATAGTATGGGAATAATGTTGTTCATACAGTTAGTATGTGTCTTTTTGGAGTAGTCCTTGATTTACCTAACTTTTCCACTGAGGTTGATCTTTATGTTGCACCTTTGGGGTCTTATGATGTAATCATAGGTGTTAATTGGTTAGCAGAACATAAGGCTAAAGTGGATTATTTTGAAAAACACATTAGTTGTTTAGATGACCTACAGAAAACAACAGAGATTTAGGGTGTGAAATGTGAGATTTCTGTTAGAAAACTATCAGCTATGCAACTTAAAAAGGCCAAAAATAAAGGATGTACCTTATATGTAGTAAAAATTACTAAATCAATAGAAGAGAGCAGCGATATTATGGAATGATATCCATTGTTATGAGACTTCAGTGACGTATTTTTGGAAGAATTGTCAGGTCTTCCACCCAAAAGGGAATTTGATTTCACAATTGAGATCAAGCCTGAACTGAACCTATTTCTAAATAACCGTATCAAATGACTACTACATAATTAGTAGAGATTAAGGCTCAGTTGCATGAAATTTTGTCTCAAGGTTTGATTAGACCAAGTGTTTCACCTTGGGGAGCACCCATAATTTTTGTGAAAAAGAAAGATGGAACACTTAGATTGTGCATTGATTACAAAATGTTAAACAAGGCAACAATCAAGAATAGATACCCACTCCCTAGGATTGATGATTTATTTGATCAGATGCGTGGAGCATCGGTATATTCCAAGATAGATCTTTGATTTGGATATCATCAATTACGAATTAAGGATGAGGATATTCATAAAATAGCTTTCAAAACAAGGTATGGACATTATGAGTTTATGGTTTTACCTTTTGGATTAACTAATGCACCTACAACATTTATGAATTTAATGAATAATATATTTCAAGAATACTTGGACAAATTTGTGCTCGTATTCTTAGACGACATTCTCATATATTCAAAAATTATTGAGGAACACCATGAGCATTTGAAGATAGTTTTGGGAATATTAAGAAAGAGACGGTTATTTGGTAAGTTGTCTAAATGTTCTTTCTTATAACATTAAGAACTCAGTTTAAGGATGAAGTAAAAAGTGTTATGGAATTTGACTCTTACTTTCAGCAAGTAAAAGCAACACTTGCTGCAGATTCGAATGATTTGAGGTATAAAGGTTTTCGCTTTGATAAAGAAGGAATCTTATGATTTGAAAACAAAGTCTATGTACCTTCGCTAAATGATTTGAGAAAGAAATTGTTAGCAGAATTTCATAATTCACCTTTTTCTAGACACCCTGGCATTACAAAAATGCTTGCTGATATAAAACAACAATATTTCTGGAAAGGAATGAAAAAGGATGTTCTAGACTTTGTGACACATTGCCTTGAATGTCAACGTGTTAAGGTGGAACATATGCACCTAGCCGGTTTGTTGTATCCTCATAGCATACCATAGTACAAATGGAAAGTAATAAGCATGGATTTTGTACAAGGGTTACCTATGTCGAGAAATAAGCATGATGTTATTTTAGTAGTTGTGGATAAACTAATAAAGGTAGCACATTTTATTGTTGGGAATCTGAAGGATGATTCTCCTATTTTGGCAAGAAGATTTGTACATGAAATTTTTAGATTACATGGAGTACCTAAGTTAATCATTTCGATAGAGATCCTAGAATGACGTCAAGATTTTAGAAAACGCTTAATGCAGCTCTAGGAACTAAGCTGAATTTTAGTTCTGTATCATCCGAAATAGATGGGTAGACTGAAAGAGTAAATCAAGTTTTGGAAGATATGTTACGGATGTATTGCATGGATCAACAATATAAGTGGGAAGAGTACCTTCCATTAGTTGAATTTGCATACAATAATACATATCATGCTTCTCTTAAGATGGCACCTTTCGAGGCATTATACGGAAGAAAATGTAGAACCCCTATTAGTTGGGATAACATAGAGGATAGAGAGGTAATTGGACCTGAAATTCTTACTGAAATGGAACAAGTTAAATTGATTCGTGAATGCTTGAAAGAAGTAGCAGATAGGCAAAAGAGTTATGCTTGACTTAAAGAGGGTTGATAGGAAATTTGAACTTGGTGAGAAAGTCTTTCTTCGGGTTAAACCGAAAAGAGTTCTATAACTTTTGGAAAGGCTACCAAGTTATCACCTCGTTATGTGGGACCTTTTGAGATAGTTGAAGTAATCAACCCTGTAGCTTATCATTTAGCATTACCTCCTGCTTTGTCATGAATGCATGATGTTTTCCATATTTCTTTGCTTAAGAAATATGTTTCAAATTTATCACACGTGTTAAATTGGAATTCCTTGCAGGTCCAGGACCCAGGAATAATCATGGTTAAACCCATACAAGTGCTTGAAACTCACCAATTACATTTGAGAAATCATGAGATAAGTCAATGCAAGGTCCAATGGGACCAGTTTAATGAAGAAAGTGTAACTTGGGAAAACCTTGAGGATATGAAAATTGCATTTCCATATCTATTTGAATAGATTGATTCTATTGACTGATAAAAACATGTGATTTTATCTTTGTAATACAATAAGTATGCCAGTTTTGGGTAGATATTTATTTATTTTGAATAAACAACTATATAATGTTGATTTCTAGAACTTAATTAATGTTGATATGTTTTTGACATATGGTAAGAAAAGTGAATAAGATGATTTTTCCTTATGCAATCTGTTAAAAATGAGATAATCATCGGGACGATGATTCTTTTTAGGAGGGAAGCATGTAACACCCTCGAAAAACTGATATATTCCTCTTTGCATTCAAGTGTTGACATGTGATTTTCTGGATAAAGATGTGTTCTTTTGACTATTGAAGATCATGCTTGATTGGGATAAATCTTTTCTGTTCTTAAAAATCATTAGACTGAAATTATATGGTTGTCAAGAATCCATTTTCACTTTGGAAAGATGAGTTGCAATCTAGTTTTAAGAGTTGCAGACTTATTTCTTCTTTTGACTCATCCTTGGATCAATTTCAGTGATCCAAGGAATGTTTCAAGTCTTCTTCATAGACTGAATGGTAAAATTGACATTCAGTAGCTTAAGGAACATAGAAGACTAAATTTTGCATGATACTAATTCTTGGTCTTGTTGCAACGTGTTTTCATTCAGTTGTATGTTTTGCGCCCGAGTCTTTGGTGATTGATCTTGGCAGACATTAAGGACTTAAGAAAATTCAATTCTCTTTGGAGAAGTTCGAGTCCTAAAAATCTAAGGACTATCCTAACGGTAACCTAAGCTAGGTGAGAACAACTAAGTTCTAGCTATGTTTACTTATATGAATATTATTCTAACCTAAGTCTCTTATTCTATTATGGGGTTGGCATCCTAACCTAAGTGTTATGCTAAGAGAATAAGGGAAGAGTTACTAAGGGGGATACTAAGCTATTTTAGCTACTACCTATTACTAAAGGGTTGTGATTTGAACCTAACCTAAGGTGGGAATTCTAATGGCTAATGTTCTAAGACCTATGTTGGTAATTTTTAAATTAACCTAAGTTCTATTTGAATCTAACCTAAACTAAAGGGAACCTAAAGGGTCGCATGACATAAGGGCGATGGTTCCAATGGCATTTAAATGATTTGAAAGGGGTTTAAATGATAAGTACTACCAGATTTGGCGAGGGGCCAAAGTGACTTGGTGGAGGCCTACGTGGAAACTCCACTAATAGATGGAATTGTATTTTTGTGTTGAAATGGCATTCACCAAATTTAAGTGGTGGTGGCAAGGAAATATAAGTGGGAATTTTGATTAACTGGCATTTATGGCATTTATGAGCCTCGGTCTTCACATGTAAACCATCTTGGAAACATAGGAGGTGGGTTTGTAGGAGGTCATTTGGTTTTTCTTGCATGGTAGGATTTTGCTCTGCATGGAGCTAACTGGTTCTTTGAACCAGCAGTTTGACCTTCACTTCAAAGCTATTTTTGGTTTCTTGATCTATTTTTGATCAAGGAAAGTATATGAAGGTTGGAAGGAGGAAGAGATGTTTGATTTTGATCTTTTGTGGAGGAGAAAAAGAGTTGGAAGCTCGGCTAGAAGTCTCCTTCGATTTGGTGGAAGCACTATCAGGCATGATAGGCTCTAACTATTAAAATTATTTACGTTCTTCTAAATGATTCATTAGAACAACTCTGCTCTCATGAGATTCTTTTTTTCTTGTCTATCTAGTTATTTTTCTTGCTTGGGTTTTATGGATCCTTGTGTGTTTGATTTAAATCATGGAAAAATAGTATTGTTTTGGAAACTAGATTTTTGTGCTAGTTTTATGACCTCGCATGCAAGTAAAAATGGTATTGAACTTGTTTTGTATCTCTTTTTGCTCTCTTGATCTTGTATTCAAGGTTATGTGTTTTGATCGACTTTCGTGAAATATAAGGATTGAGCTTAGGGAAACTTGGGTTCTATTTTATTTTCTTTTGGGTTGCATTTTCTTTTTGGATGCGTAGTTGGACCCGTGTTTTGAGCTTCACTTTGTTTAGAACCACTATGTTTGGAAAACTTAGTGTATTGTTGAACTATTTTCTTAGAGTTCATTTTTAGCATTGTATTCGCATTATTTTTTAGTGAATTCTAATGTTTGTGTTGAAGCTTAGGTCCGTCTCTCATACTTTTTGTTTAACACTTGAGTGTTATGGACTCGTATTTGGGTCGATTCATTTGAACCTATCCTAGTATTTCATATTGGGTTATTCTTTTAGTAATGACTAAGTTATAGCTCTTTACTGGAGTGAATACTCACTAGGAATTGTGTGGGAACTTGTTTGAGTCATTTAATCTCTCTTTTGAGCTTTAAATTGGAAATGTCTTAAGGAATGTTGAACTTTTGTTATGTTTTTTATTGTATTGACTTCTTGAGATAGTATGAGCGTGGGAATTGGAGGAAGTGTTCTCTCCCCATTGTTTGGAAGAAACCCACGTTTTGGGTTGACTGTATAAAGTTGTAATAAGGAACCACTATTGTAATTTTATGGTTGTGAAGTTTTGTTTTGATATTCCATTCTTGTTGCTTTGGAATTTAAGACCGAGACAACTTTTGTATTGGAATTTTGGGTTCTAGCTCTCCCACTCTTCTGTCTCTTTGAATAAATCAGGTTTTAGTGGAAAATTTAGGATATTACCATGGACACTGGAATAATTAGAAAGGATCCCTTCTCTGTTCAGTTGTATTGAGTTTGATTCCTTTGAATAAAACCGATTGTTTACTTTTTATATTATTTGGTGAAGCTTTGTGATACTTCAATTTTGGGTTCAGGGTAATCGAACCTTATCGTTATTGTTTTGAGATGTTATTCTCAATCAAACAGTGAATAGACTTTGCTTCTCTTTTAGAAAGAAATATGTGTGTGTGTGCGTGTGTGTGTGTATTCTTTTGTGAATGGTATATTGATTCGGTCTACAGAGTGCTTTCATCCTAAATTAGTTTGAAACTAGAACTTCTTGTTCAGTTAAACGATAATGATTTATCATTGGTTATCTTTTATTTGAGTTACTATCCTTCTGTCCCTGGATATGCTCATAGTTTGAAATTTTTGTACTTGAATTCCATTTCGAGATAGTGATTTCTTTTGATCCGTTGGTCTACCTTGTTCAAATCATTGATGGAAATAATGTTGAGAACTAGTAGCCAAGAAGGTTTTGTGTTAAGTAAATTGATACTTATGGGTTTGACTGTTGTTGACTAGTCTTGCTTAGTTTATATGGAAAAGAGTAGGTTTGTCTCTTGTACTCTTTATCTTTTGTGAAGATCATGAGTAGAGATTAACTCCTCTTCGGGGCTGCTTTGTTTGTGAACATTGTTGTTTGATATTTGATTGATAACTTCTAACATGAAGAGTTGGAATTGGAATTGTAGATGGACTGTTCTAATTTTCTATACCTTCTTGTTTGGTTATGGAATTTTGTTTGATGTATATTCTAGTGATGAATGTGCAATATTGTCATCCCGGAAAGGAACAGGTAACTCATGTTATAATCAGGTCTGTTTTTCTGATGTTATAGGTTTGGGCAGGGTATATAATGGTTCTTTTTATTCCTTACTTATGATTTAGATGAATCATCCTTGAAGGAACCATGTTGTATACATTTATTTTGTCTCTTAGAAAAGATAAATGTGGTATTCTATTAGGATAGAATTGTGAGACAATGGGATGGAAAATATATTGTTGTTTACAAGCCATTGATAGAATTAATAGAACTTAAGATCTTAGGCAGATATTGTTTATTATATTCTACTCTTCTCTTTAAAGTTGATCTAAGTTTATTAATGTACTTCCTTTCTGTTTGATATCATTTATGCTGATTTTTATGATGTTTTTATTGTCTCATTAAAGCAGTGTTGTTTTAATGAAATAATTAGTGGAATGCACTTCATTTTAATGATTAGTTTTTATCATGCTCAATTCATCGAATTGACCCATGCTAGCTATTTTTGCAGATGGATGACTTAAGTGGTAAAAGAAGGAAAATGTATATGATGCATTGGTTGATATATGTCTAATTCTTAGTAAAGAATTTTGATTCATTCTTTTGTTGAATTGTAAAAGAAAGTTGTATACTTTATAGAATAAGGTTGTTGTTATGCAGTATGCCTAAAGAGCATAGTCTTGTAAATTTTATAAGTTGTAATGATGAATTGCAAGTTGTGATTTATTTGCATTGGTTGTGAATATTATCTCATACTTTTATAAATAAGATGAAAATTCCATCTTGTTGATATTCTTTATATTATGTTATGTTTATCTCATTATCTTTGATAAATGGTTAATGGGAATTAGTTCAATTTCCCCTATAATGAAGCAACTTGTTGAGTTGCATAATAATATGTGTTTTATCTAAAAGTTAACATAATAATGTGTTGCATGATGAACATGGAGTAAGAAATATGGATATTGGGAATGATATACCCTAATACTTAATCATATAGAGAAAGACTCTTTCTCTCTCTCAATTGAATATAAACCTAAAAGGTTTGGAGATATGATTACTAATTATTAGATTTCATTTTGTATGAAGTCTACTTTAATTGGATATATACAGATGTTAAACCTTCCTAAAAGTTAAAGTACATTTTAAGTGAAACTTATGATAACGTTGTCTTGTTTTGGTTAATTGCTGGTTAAACTAGAAAACAAACATTAAAAGAAACCATAAGTTTAACGAAGTTCTTCAATACTCGATTGATACAAGTATACAATAAGAACTTATGGAGTGTTGGATTAGGGTTTAGCAGGTTGTTGTAATCAAGACATAATCCAAATTAACAATGTATTAACAATCTCCTTGGGGTATGTACATCTCGATGAGGTAGTTTTTGTAGGATGTTGGCACACACCAACTGCATGGTTGTATTTTCGAGAAGACTTGGGTTTTCTTGAGAATACAACATTGTAGTTGACATGTGGCATCACCCTTTCGCATTGATCATCCAGATCTACACACAATAAGAACTCAGACTTGAACTTAGTTTCTCTCTAGGTCAGGATAGGAGCATATTTAGGATAGGAATTAGCTTCCAATGGCTCAGGGTACCTTGGCACATCTAGTTGACTTAGGTCAACCGAGTATTCCCATTTACCCTAAGCCATTGTGAGCATCTTCCTATAATAAGTTATGTTTCTATCTAGGGCTAGGGTTAAACCTAGGACAAGTGGACTAACGGTAGTCAATAAAGACCAATCATGATAATAGAGGAGTGAGGTGAAGGACGTATTCCAATATGATGAGTATGTCATCTAGGAATAGTGACATACACAGTATGTTGTAAATATTTGGCCAAAGTATCGCAAGTTGTTGGTTGTGTTGTCCTATGTCACCAAGTTTAAAACAACATGATATCAGATGAATATTGGTAATAGATATTTAGATATGTTCTTTAAATAGATCACTCAGTACCCGGTGTAGGGTAGGAAGACCAAGTATACGAAGTATACGATATGTATTCAATACATAAGATAACATAAATAGATCGGTAGCTTACCAAGTTATGGAATGAATAGATCGGTGGATCACCGAGTCATTATAGCTGCATATGGTTATCTATTTGAATTCGATTGGCATGGAATGTTTGTTCTAAATAATGCTTTATTTAGAACAGTGAACATTATATAAAAAAATTCCCTTGTTTATAAAGTCTTAATTCACTTTTGGGAATTTGTATAAATTTCCAAAAGTGCCCCGAATGGCCCGCTCCTCTGCTTTGACTTTTCAACAATGGGCTTTAACTTTGACTTTTTCCCTGTGGGCTTCAACTTTGACCTTTTCCTTCGGGTTTCAACTTTGACCTTTCTCTACGGGCTCAAAATTTTACTTTTACCTTTATAGCCTGATCGGGCCCGGAGGAAAATTTACCATTTTTACCAAAAGTGACCAAAAGTGTTAAGTTCACCAAAAATCTCATTCCTCCCCATCCAATAGGATCTAACCATGTACATGCATTCATTGGGGTCAAAATTTTATGGGGAAAAGACGCTCGTCATCCCGACTGTGGAAAATACACAAAGGAAGAAAACTTCATCGTTTTGAGTCCAATTTTGAATTTCCTTCACGAACCAGAGGCATGGAGGCAAAAAAATGATTTGACGATCCAGGCCATAGAACAAGTGAACAATTTCAATCAAAAATTGAGGTTGCAAAGAGGATATTACGTGCACAGACCGAGAAATGGAGGATTTCTAAAAATGAGCAAAACAGAGGTTTAAACAGCTCTAGGGCACGACTTTTGCTAATTTCTTAAATCTCTAACTTGGCTTAAACACCAACGAAGGGCATGAGCTCAAAAAATTGAATTTGGCTATGAAAACGCAGAGTAGTTTTTGGGAGACAACACCATCCTACGAATAAGTGTTGGTTTAGAAAAAAGGTATTTCAGAGGGTCAACTTTAGAGATAAGCTTGGTCTTGTTGTTTAGTAGGTAATGGTGAAGCTTTTGGAAGGAAAAGACAACAACTAGACAAGATTTTTCGATCTGTGGATAATTAAGCTCATAGGAGATCAATGACCAAGATAATCGACCACCTTTTCTTTC
Source organism: Taxus wallichiana var. yunnanensis (assembly GCA_018340775.1). Lineage (NCBI taxonomy): Eukaryota > Viridiplantae > Streptophyta > Pinopsida > Cupressales > Taxaceae > Taxus > Taxus wallichiana. Next base: position 55,063,922 of record CM031239.1, read on the forward strand.
TGATTGAGATCATACTTAGTTAGGAGTACACCAATAGTAAATTGGGTCACGGATATATATAACAATAATGGCTCACTTGGGGTTGGAGGCATAAGGACAGGTGGATTAACCAAATATTTCTTGAGTAGGTCAAAGGCTTGTTGGCATTTGGGACCCCAATGAAAGTCAACATATTTTTTAAGCAAATGGGTAAATGGATGACACTTATCTCGCAAGCTGGGAGATGAAATGATGGATTGCTTGAATTTTTCCCTGCAAGTTGCACAGCTTGCTTGAGGTTATTTGGTGGAGGCATTTCAGTGATAGTTGTAACTTTGGCTGGATCGACCTCAATTCCTCTTCTTGATACAATGAAACCTAACAACTTTCCTAGACAATACACCAAAGACACATTTCTTCATATTCAACTCCGACTTTGTAATCTCGAGGCATTGAAAGATGTGCCTCAATATTTCTGGGTGTTCTTCTCTTGTTCTGGACTTACCTAGAATGTTGTCAACATAGTCCTCCATAATGTCATTTATCATATCATGGAAGATCACGGTCATATCCCTTTGATAAGTTGCTCCGGCATTTTTGAGACTAAATGACATAATTTGTAACAAAATGTCCCTCATGGGTTGTGAAGGAAATCTTGTGTTGATTTTTTTCTCGTGATTTTGATCTGTTGTAGCCAAAATCCATCCATGAGGGATAACATTTCATATCCTGTAGTCGAATCGACAATCATGTTGATATTGGGAAGAGGAAAATCATCTTTTGGGCATGCCTTGTTTATGTCTCTAGAAATCATACATATTCTGATACCAATTGGATTTTTCTGCATAGGTACTATGTTGGAGATCCACTCTGAGTAATCAATAGGTCTGATAAAACCTACTACCAACAATTTCTCTAGTTCTTCTTTAACCAAGAGGGCTACATGTGGATGTATTTTTCTAAGATTCTGTTTGATGGGCTTTGCATCTACGTGCACAACAATATTATGCACTACCAATGATGGATCCAGCCCAACATATATGCATAGGACCAAGAAAATATGTCTAAAAATTCTCATAGAAGCATTACAAATGTATTATGTTCTTTTGTTAAGAGTGAAGCTCCCAACTTGACCATTTTAGGGTTGTCTTTTGTTCCTATATTGACATCAATGGTCTCCTCCACAAGCATCTTGGATGTATCCTCCATGTGCATAGGATCGAGGGGAGATTGAGATCTTCTTCTAAGGGCATCTCAATGAGATTTTCACCCTTGGTGTGGTCACTTTGTATGTCCATTGATTTTTTTACTTGTTTATCCACTAGCACCTCAAAGAGGTTTTCACTATGCATCTTGGACTTTCATTTTTTCTCGAGGATTTTTAGAAGAACTATTGCCCTCACTTTATTTTAAATTTGACCACACATCTCAGCCTCCTCCCTAAAATATACACATGTGTCTAAGTCGATGAAGAAACCTTTCTTGTGATCACTGATTGGAATGTTATCATGGATACCCAAGAATTTAGTGATTGCCTCATCATTTTCAAAGAGATCAATCAGTACATGAATTTTTTGGTCCCAGTCAACAAGAGTGGGATGGAAAAGGTTTACTTGGGGAACAAATTGTGACAAGGTAAGGATGGTTGTATCAAGGAAAAGGTTCATAGAGGAAAGATCCTCATATTGGCTATGATAGGAATTTGTGTCGCTATTTGAATTAGTAGAGTTATCCTCACGTTCAGAAGAGGTAGCATCATGCTCCAGAGGATGAGATCCATAAGGTCTAATACCGATGTCGTATCTCTCCATCTTATTATGTGGGGTTGGAATGGGCTCTCTTATACCCTGTTCATCTGTACCACACCTGTATCCTTTGTAGCCCATGGCATACATCATTTTTGGGGTTTGGAATATTCTCGGATCTTGGTGGCGTGAATCATTATGTCTTCAGGATACAAGTTGAAGGAGAATCCAACATTTTCTCTTCTGCTAGAAGTCACCATGAAGAAATTTTCCAACAATATAATTTTTTTGTGACCGTTTATACTTGTAACTTGGCCTACCATGTGTTTTTGGTGATAGGGAAAGATTAGAAACCTAGAGATCCCGATGAAGCTCATATTCTCCACAAACCATAATCAATGACCTTCATCTCCCATGAAGAAAAGGGAGAAATGGATGTGGAAGCATCTTTATCATAGGAACTTAGTGTGTTTAGATCAACATGAGAAGTGAGAGATTTAAATTGAATCATTACAAAAATATCAACAGAAAGACATTTATAGGTTGTGGGAGAAAATCTATGCAAGGCTTAACAATTTGCAAATGGTTCTAGATCTCCTTGAATAGTAATTTTTTTCCTTCATGGTATAACTTGATACATTGATGGAAGGTTGATGGTACGGCCTGCATGGCATGGATCCATGGGTGGCCAAGGAGCATGTTATAGGGAAGTTCCAAGTCTAGGACATGGAACTTGGTATCGTGATATGTAGGCCCCACTTCCATAGGCAATATTATAGTACTAGTTGACTCATGTTCTGCATTGTCGTAGGTTGTGATAGTAATGATATGAGACTCTAGGTCTTCCTCTATGCATCCTAGTTGCTTAACTAACTTCAAAGTACATATATTCAAACCAAACTCGTTGTCCACAAGCACCCTTTTTATCTTTTGTGAGTAAAAATACCTCAATGTATAGGGGTAAGTTATGTGTATGATCATCGTGTGGAACTTCATTTTGGCTAAAATTAAGGTGTTCACTAGGAGCAAGATGCACGACCACCACTTGGAGGTGTGAAGGATCAATATTTGTTGACACTCCTAACCCCTGAAGTGTTTTATAGAGGATGTCTTTATGAACATTTGATATCTTAAGAATATCTAAGATTGAAATCTTAGCAGTGGTCTTCTCAAGTTGTTCTAAGAGATCATATCGACCATCCTGAGGGGTAGGCAGAGGAGGTTCTGGAATCACAAGCCAAGTGCGTCGTGTTGCCACAAAGATAATCATGGTTCTTGATTCTTATAGTGTTTACATGCTCATTAGAGGAAAGAACACAACCAATAAGTGAATCAAACAGATTACTGGTTTTGGCGTAAACGTAGTTGGTATCTTTGTAGTTCTTAGAAGATTGACCCTGATCTAGATTCTTCTCTCCCTATTTATCATGTTTAGGGAAAGGTTCTTTATAAATTCCTAACTTTTGATTAGGTTTTTGGTTAGGTTCAAGTGAATCAACCTCAATTTCTCCATTGTCAATAAGATCCTGGATAAAGTGTTTCAATTTTAGGAACTTATTTATTTTGTGACCTTTAATGCGATGATACTCATAGTATTCATGGTCTTTATACCATGATGGTTTAGGTGCATCATCGGCATAGGGTATTGTGTTAGGATATTAGACCATGTTCACTACGTCCAACTATTTTAGGATTGTGGACAAATATTTTGTGAGAGGAGTGAACACTCAACGTTTGATTGTGGGTTGAATAGGTCCCTTAGTAAGTTTGAAAGGAGGACCAATTTGAACCACTTGTATACGTTTAGAATCAGTTATACCATCTCCTATGACGTTTTTATTTTTGTTGAAGAATTTTGGTTTGTCTCGTAGGTTTGGATGTTTGATTGTCTTTTGAAAAGGGTTTCAATGTCCCTTTAGCTAACAAATCCTTTTCGATCTGGCTTCCTTTTTCTATAACTTCTTCAAAGTTGTTGACACAATGCATTTGTAAATGGAAAGCAATGTCTAGATTTAGATTGGGTACAAAAATTCTAACCAATTGTTTTTCTAGAATTGAACAAGGGAAGCAACTAGCTAACCTCGCCATCATTGTAAGAAACTAGCAAAGGTCTCATTAGGTCTTTGTTTAGCGCTACACAAGTCCAACATGGTAATGTCACTTTCTACGTTGAACAAGAAATGGTGTACAAATATTTCCACTAATTCAGGCCATGTAAAGATAGACCCCTTAGGTATGTGAAGAAACCATTCTAAATCTTGACCCCCTAGACTACGTGGGAATAAGTGTATAAGGTAGTTTTCACTGTAGGCTACTTCTGGCATGCCATGTAGAAGTCTTTGATGTGATCACGTGGGTCACCTTTACCTTTATACTTATCAAATTTTGGGAAATCAAAATTTTTAGGGAATGGTGTGCGTAGCATAGCTCTGTCAAAGGGGTAAGGACATAGCTCTTCGTATTGGTATTTTTTACTATGCCCAACATTGCTTTCCTGAAGGCTTGTGAGTATACTTTTCATGGACTCGTAACTCTTGTGTGAAGAGTTGATCTTTGTATAGGGAAGTTGGTATGTATACCCGGTTATACTTTGATGTTTCACCCTCTTGGTTTTCAGTATGAAGTTCACTATGTTTGGCCTTAGGTTTTTCTTGATGTGTTTCTTTGTTCATGTCCCCATGCACATGGGAAGCCAAGCTAGCTAATTGTCGACTAAGGACTTGCAGTTGTTTTTGTATAGTAACTTCATCATTTTGGGGTTCTTCTTGGTTGTCATGTGGAAGAGGTTGTTCTTTGTGCTCATGTTCCACCCTAACTTTGCGAGGCATTTTAAGAGGTGGTAATTGATAACCACTCGTGTGTTTAGGTACCTTGTTTTCATTATTTTTGTTTTGGGGACCCGAAGTAGAAGCATGTCCTTGGTTTATGTTGTCATCCATATTAATGAGAGGAGGACATTGTACTTCTTCTTCCTCGTGGACATTATTGGTAGGTGCAATAAATTCATGTTCATGTGGCATCTTGGCACCTAATTCTATAACTCGTGCAAGTACTCTATCCCTATTAAGGAAAAGGAATTCATCTAAGTGAGTGGGATCAAACTCGAAAAATCATCCCAAGGTGAGCCTAATTCATCACCACTATGATCGATTAGGTCTTATGTTTCTTTTTCCATGGAGAAAAGGGGTCCTAAATCATGACCAATGAAAGGATTAGACCCTAATCTCTTGGATGTCATTCTTGTGATAGGGGCATAACAAGGAGTTTCTACAAAGGTTTTGTCAAATGTGACCAAGGACACAACAAACCTAAGTAAAAACCTATAGTTTGATGACCATAAATGTCACAAAATGATTGTCCAATAATGGTCAAAGAATAAGGAACCAAAGAATCAAAGGACCAAAAATGATTGTCCTAGAAAAACAATTCTACAAGATAAATGATCATAAGGAACAATCACACAAGTTCGAAAACCAATCCAATCTACAAGGAAATACTCCCTGTGCAAATGTATCTCAATGGTAGTTTGACGCAAGATGATCAACACTTAAGTCAAGTTTAAAATAAACAAGGCGTAAGTATTAACAAGGGGTTGAAGTGAATTCCAATGCAAAGTATACTATAACCAATCTAGATACAAACAAGGCCTAAATCCCAAAAATTGGAAGTTACAAATGTGAGCAACGCAACAATACCACTTAGATACGTTAATCAAGCTTTGGAAAAACAAGATATTAGTATCAAAATAATATTGATACGACGCGAACAATGTAACAACAACACTTTTCAAGGTTGAGGAAATGTTTGGAAGGAGACAAGGTCAAAGTATACCAAGGATTTGTTAAGGTGTGAGCAACGTAACGGTACAATCTAGACACTTAAATCAAGTTTAGAAACAAGATGTAAGTATCAAAATTGTATCAAGACGATGTGAGAAAAGTAACACCTCAAGGGAAGATCAATGATGAATTAATCCTAACTATGATGAAACATCTTGACGTGGGTATCAAGATAAGGATACTCAAGATTTGAGGACATACCAACACACTTTCAACGCTTACTATCGCAGTTGCAATAAGGAAGGATGTAAGCGGGTGTAAAAGTGGTGGACACAATCTTAAGTAACACTACATATGTATGCTTTCTTTTGTCCCAAAAGGGAAACAAGAAAACAAAGGAGTAGACCAAGTGGGGGTGAAAAATACTTGGCATAACTTTGGCAGAGTTTCGCCTTGTCTTAAGACAAGTGAAAAACTAAGACAAAGTAACACTTCGTAAATTTCATGATGAATAACACTAGGCTCAAACTTTAATGGACTCTCCCCTTGTTTGACTAACAAGGTTTTGACTCCAAAAAATTCTTGCTTCGTGAGATCTCTTTGAAACACGATTGGTTTTGGTAAATTTGGCTCCTATGCAAAATGGTTTCCTATTAGTTCACTCTCTAGGTGTCACAAACTATCTCTGCAAGCGTGGTTTTCCAAGAAAATTACACTGATTAATCAAGGAGTATCCCGGATTTACTTTACCCCCTTTGATATAATGAGCAATAAATTACGTTCAGTTGTACCTCATCAGGGTCGCATGAAGATAATTTTGATGCTAATCTCACAAAGGTGTACTAGTCAAGTGGGTAAGCGGAGCGCTTCCCCTTTTTCCACCAATTCCCTCAAGGTGTGGACTACTTTGGGGTTCCTGGGGTAATCCTCATATTGAGTTTTATGGCTTATGCCAAGGCACTTCCCCCAGTTTTAAGCGGATGAGTCGTAGCTCTTAACCAAACCTACAAATACAGTGTTTTGAATAGTGGTGTGTTTTTTTATCTTTTATCTTAGTTTGGTTTTGCACACCGTTGACAACCTGTAACAAACTATATTAGTATTGGTTTAGATCCTAATTCTTTGACAAGTGAGTATTGGTCCTGCACGCGAAGGTTAATAGTTTTCCATAAGATCAAAACATCATGAAAGAGGATTAAATGTTGTTTTTGATTCTCAAGATCGTCCTAAGACATAAGAGAAGAGCATACACAACAAGTAACCCAACTATATTGAAAATGGAAAAGCTTGTAAATCAAAGGACTAGGAAACTCATTTTAACCAATTGTTGTTCATTCCCTTAACCATGAATTTAATGAAGTGTTTGTAAATGCAAGAAGGCTTAGAGTTGTTTCTGATTCCCAAGATCACCTAAAAGGTGCGAGGGAAGAGCATACACAACCCCATCCTAAGATATGAAAGCACAACATTCATTAAATACCATCAAAAAAGTTAGCAAAAGATGATTCAAAACACCCTGCAAACAAAGTTAACATTTAAAAACCTGTAAGATGTTAGAAATATCCAAGATCAAATCGATAACCTTAAAAATAGAGCACAAACAACGGTAACGCGACACTTTTGACAAAGAGCGTGGCCTAAACAAAACTAGCACACCCCTAGCAACAATAGCACGGCCCAAACAACATATACGCAGCTCGAGACAACACCCAGATCGACAACAAATAGAGAAACACCTACATGGCCAGAGAGACAATAAAGTGAAAAAGAGGCTCTAGTGACAAAAATGCAGCCCAAAAAGATGAGTAGTGTGGGTTTGATAGAAAATACAAACCGGTAAAAGATGCACCAACACATACGTGGTAAACAGATGCGCATGGCCCTCTCAACAAGAACTCAAGGCAAAGATAACACCTACGCAGATACACTGAATGCCGTCGGAAGATGGAAATTTGACATAGACAAACTCAAAAAGGTCAAATTTTTGTCATCTTAGCCCAAAATTAACAACCCATCTCCTTTAAACCTATAAGAGAGACTCAACACATGTAAAGTTAGAAAAATACATCAAGGAATTCAAGTTATTTAACATGTGCATAATAAGGGTTAGCCAAAATTGAGACAAAACTAACAAAGCTTGAAATCAAATGCTATGGGGTAAGTCCCACCGGGCGTGCCAAATGTGTTCATGTAAAACTAACTATGCTATGTGAATTGAAACTAACACCTAATAGCTCCAAAGCAAAGTTAATCAAACAAGAACCATCAAGATAAGAGCTTATAGAAACTAACTTCTTCAAATGCATGAAACATGAATGAATCAAACTAACATACTAAGTCATTCCTACTCTTTAGATTGCTAACTAAACATGAACCTAGTTAGATCATTTAGCAATCAAAGTTGATTGTTGTTTGCCTCAAGAATTGAGGATGGAATCTCACCAAGAAATGGCTACAAGGCCATTTTTGGATCTTCCCATACTACTCAAATTTGAGTGAATGGATGCAAGATGAAGAGGCTAATCCAAATCAATGGAGAATGCTCAAGATCAAAATGCCTATAGTTTTCACTAATGCAAATGAGGTGTAAGAAGAAAGGTAAGGAGGAGGGTTCTTATATAGCTTGCCAGTTTGGGCAAGGCTAGCAATTTGATGGATGTGGGATAAACCCCAAAGAGGAAATACAAAGGACATGCATGTTTAATAAAGGATGTGCACTTTGTGGGAGTTGAAAGGGGTTTAATTAATCAAAGGTGATTAATTAATAGGTAGGGGTAAGCTTATAGAAGATAATTAGAGGAAAATTAGTATGATTTGGGGGATGTAAGAGGGGAATTTGATCCAATAAACAATGATTTATTGATTTAGAGTAGTGAGCATAATTAATTAATAATAATTAATTAACCCAAGTAGAAGCAGATATTAATTAATGAAAGGTCGTTAATTGGCATCCTAAATGATAGGAAGGCTAATTAATTAGCGAAATGTAATTAATTAATGGGAATAGAGGGAAAATGGTGGTTTATTGACGAAGTGTTGTCAATTGACCAAAAGAGAGTGAAGATCGTGGTTAATTAGTGAAGTGTCGTTAATTGACCCAATGAGAGGAGAAGAGGTGTTTATTTGACAAAGTGTCGTCAATTGTCTAAATGACGGGAAAGAAGATAGTTAGTGCAATTTAAGTATTAAAATTGTGTAAGCGGATTTTAGGTGTCTATAATTAGTCTTTGGAGATTTCTTGTAGTTGTATTTGTTTGGATTTAATGACTAGAAGATTCTTGGTCATTAGTTTTGTATCAAAGTGAAATGTTGGGAAATGGGAGGCATCATAAGATTTTCCTCAAGTTTTAAGAAGAATGAGAATAGGCATCATAATATACCCCCAAGTTTGAGGTGACATGAGAGTGGGTATCGTAGAATGGCCAAAGGATTGATTTAAAGCAAGGTATGGCATCATAAGATGCTCCAAAATATGAGGAAAGGTGATGGTGAGCATCATAAGATACCTCTAAGTGTGAATTAAGGAAGGAGTGAGCACCATAAAATGCCACAAATGTAAGGTATGGAAAATATAAGGATTGAAAGATGTCCCAAATTGAACTAAGACAAGGTGAAATATCCCTTGTGGGATACCACTTAAAAATGCACAAAATATTGAAAACTTACAACCACATAAAATACCGATTTTACCATTTTTTACAAGAAGGACAAATGAACTAAATAAAATCTATATCTCCTAAATATTCATTCGAATTACTTGAAAACTTGAAGAGGGCTTGATATTATTATAAAGGACATAATAACATTTTTTTGGAGTTTTACATAAATTAAAATTCTACCGTAAAAGCACAAATATGCCCTAGGCATAAATGGAAACTTCAGAGGCTCGTAACTCTCCAAATACCGGAACAAAAATTAAGGGTCTTTGGTAATAACATTAACAGATAATGGAAATAATATTTCCACCTTTGGATCTAGGAATGGTGACCGGAAAACCCTCCAAATAAAGGCTACACCTTCAGATCTGAAAATATTCATCTAGAAAACCCCCAAATAAAGGCTGCAAGTCGCCTCATTTGGAATGGGGTCGGAAAATGATAGAGGCACTTTCAACGTGCTTTGCAACGCTCCCCCAAATGGTTTCCATGAATCTGATCTGGATTCCCTCTGCCTATCTTCCCCAAATGCCCCCAAGACCCTCAAGATCCTTCCTCTGAAACCTCTGTTAATGCCTCTCTCGCGCACGACCTTGAAAGAATGCAACTTTGCTAGCTAAGGACGGGTCTCTCACCACCGAAGCTAGGGTCCCTGTGGGATTTGACTCCACAAGTTGTAGATGTGCACATAGCAAAGATCTCGCATGAGAAGGGGTCAATAAAATGTATATCAAAAGTGCCTTTCCTTACTCTCCTCACTCCTTATATACTTCTCCTCGGCAAATGAGCCCCAATAACCCTAAGCACATTTCATTCCATGGAGGGGCCAATAAAATGAAAGTAACTAAAGTTACTTTTTCCCTTTTAAGTCGTCATGGTCCAAAAGTGACCCCCAAGCACAAAACATGGATATTAGTACCATGCGGCCCCTTCACAATAGCCCCCAGCATCCACAGCCCCTTGGGTATAACTCGGCTTGACTCGACTACTTGACCATTATGCCTTTGGCATAGAAAAGAGGACATTACATTCCTCCCTTCCCGAGAAATGCTTGACCCCAAGCATTATCCTGTCGTGTTGCAGAGGTTGAATACCACGCCGCAAGTTTCTCCACCTCGCCCTGTAGTCAACTGATGATTGGTGTGATGCGAAGTAACCAAGACACCCCATGTAGTGATCATGCTCTCCATGCCATGTGGAGAACAATGTTGCTCCTAAAGTAGTATGATGCCCACACCGACTCTCCCCTGGTACCCATGCCAAAAGTGCCAATCTGTCCAATCCCTACCGATGCAACGCTATCATCATGTGATCACTCACTACCTCTCCAATCGACTCCTGGGTATGAAAGTTCACTCTAGATCCCGTAGAATCCCCTGAATCCACCTGTGAAACAACCTGTATACATGCAAATGGTGCTAACTCTCCCACATGACCTGCACTCATGTGAGAGCAAGGCTCCTCATAATGTATCTCAATGTGTCTCGTGGAGGAAAAGTCCCAAGACTCTAGTAGACAGTCAACCGGCAATATCGGCTCCACATAGTCCACCTCCTGCGTTGAATGTGAACCTACTGAATAACCATGAGTCAATTTCGTCTCTCCATTGACTAACACGTGGGTGAAGTGCTCACTGGGCATAGAAGTAGTAAAATACATAGGAGTGTTATCCAATGTCGATTCAAAAAATGATGAACCCGCAGGCTTTGACTTGTCACAGTGACAAACTATATATGCCTGTATAAATTTGGGGATATCCTCCCTCAACATGTGCCATATGAACCTCTCTGACATGAACCTGTAGGTATCATCGCAGCTCAAATTCCCAGTCATGGAAGGACAATGCACATGTTGCAATATCTCCATCCTCAACCATGAATCTGACACAAGGCTCAATCTTCCCTGATAGAAGATCATCTCATCCTCAAATTTGTAGTTGTCATCCTGTATGTGACCATCCAGAATCTCACCAGTGTGTCGGTTCTTGGAGTACTCAACAAACAAATGAGGTCTCCAATCTACCGAAACTTCGGATAACCAACATAATGATAAGCTCAGATGATCTGAACCTATAATCCCAATCTCAGTAACAGCCTCATGTGCAACATTACTGGCCACACCTACATCCATCATACTCCACATTGATCTACAATAATAAAACTCCTCACCATGTCGGATCATCCTCTCCATCCCCTCAGTTGTAACCATCCTTGGTGCTCCTACAGATACTCCCCTCAAAATCACATTCCTGCCCTCGACTTAAACTTCAGCTCTATCATCTGAAAGTTAGTCTAAAACTCACCAAGAGAGTGAAGCCACTGCACTCCCAGTGCTATGTTGGTCACTCCCATTCCAACAATGTGGAAATCATTGGTAATTGTATAGTTACCCATCGTGATGCTCACTTGGGGAACCCGTTGTGTGCACCTCAAAGACTCTCCATTGGCTACAACCTTGTTGAGGCCCTCAAAATCCTCTGTCTATAGTCCTCGCCTCTCAACCAATGAGGCATCAATACAGTTGTGGGTTGCCCCGCTATCAATGAGTACCCCAACACGATGACCCTGCATAACTCCTCTAATCCTAAATGCCTTGTACATCAAAGTACTAGGCAATGTGGCTATAATCTCCCGAGGAAAAGTCTTCTCCTCCTGCCCCGCATCAGCACTATCCAACGCAACCCCATCTCCATCATCCATCTCATGAGTCTCTAACTCCTCACCTTTATCACCCTTTCTCTCCTCGAAGACTTCAATGAATTGAGCCTTCCCTCTGCCTCTGTAATCATGTCCTGGAATCCAAGGTGTGTGGCAATCGAAACATATTTTCTTTCACCTCAATTCATCTCTGTGTTCTCAAGAAATGATTGGATTTTTAACCACCTCCTGCCTCAATGGAGGCTCCTCTCGCCGACATTCATCTAGTCCAGATGGAGGTTCCCTTTGTTGAGCAGCGAGGTGGAGCCCTCGGCTTTGGAGTGGATAACTCCAAGTCTCAAGCTTTCCTAACAACCCCGTGCAAAGAAGAAGGTTCAAATGCCTTCACAAATCCAAAACCTAAATCAACCTCCTCTCTCCATGACATCAGGTACCATGACTGATAATCTCTAAAAATCTGCGATGTATTGATCTAGGGGACCAGTTTGTCTCAAATGAGTCCACTCCTTGAAATACCTATCAGGGTCCCTCCTATCAAATATGATCCCACCTCTACGCAAACTATGCATAACTAGTAATGTGTATGTGTCCCTGTGTAATCAACCCATGATGCCACCAATCATGAGCATCTCCCTTAAGATGTGAGCTTGCAAACTTAATTGCATCTTCCTCACGCATAGGATTCGAGTTGAGTATGTCTTCAACTCTTGATCCCAAGACTATGTAGTACACTTCTTAGAACCAACGAAGTGTGGAATGGAAATCTGTCCCAATCTCCTTTGTAACTCTGGTACATGTTTCTGATGATCTCTCTTGGATCTACTACCAATCTTCCTTTTGCCATATTCCTGGGATGGCATGTTGTTATGAACGCCCTCACTCAAGGTCTGGTTCCTCTCCCAACAAGTCTCCTCATCCAAAATATCTATTGGTTGTTGTACCTGTGAAACTTTCGGATCCTTCAAGAAAGAAGGTTCGTGAAGCCCCAAAGGCCTGGCAGAAGAATGGGGAGGTTGCTGCCCTGAATGTCCACTCTCACCTCTTTGACCCTGTTGTCCCATATTGCTATTTTCTCCTCTCATTATGACTATTGTTATACACAGTCCAACAGGCTGAAGATGATTAAAAAATATTCTCTTACCCCTTTTAGCAATCATAAAACCAACGCTAGTACCTTGAGAGGTACTCTCCCTTCTTGCACTGAGTCTCTAATGAAGAAATCATGCTTGCCAACACTTGTAATCCCAAAAGACACATTTGAATTCCTTCTTTTGCTTATGAAATCAGTCACAAAGTTTTCAAAATCAGAATTGATAGTTTTGGATAATTGCCACATATTACCAGGATCCCATAGCTTATAATGCCCATGAGCCCTTGTATCTATTAAGTGAGCTAAAACTTGCCACCATATATCATCCACCAGATGCTCATATACACATAGTTGGAGCAATGGTCCAACAAACTCCATGATGAAGACTTCGTCATCTACCATACCATGCATCTCATGATGGAAGTAAATTGGAATAGGCGACAATAAATAAGACACATTAGTGTGCTCTTCATACCTTTCAAGGCCATCAATGTCCTTCGTGTGTTCAAGATAGACATATGTTGAGCTGCCCCCAACATTGTTGTCTGAGTGCCTATTGAAAGTATCTGAAAGTTGATCAATAGTTGTTGGTTTGGAAATTACAACAGGTTGCAATTTTACACAAGTGTCCATGTGAGGCTCCTCCTCATGTGTCAGCTGCTCCATAGAGTCTTCTTTCGTGGGTGTAGACTTCCTTGCATCACTTTCCCTCATCGTTTCCTTGAACTCTTGTATGTGTTGTCTTGCTTGAGTCACTATCAACCTAGCAGCTCTAGCTCTGTTATTCCCTTCCTCACACTTTTTAAGAGTTTCCATTACATCCTCCTTGCTTGCATAAACAAGTTTCTTCTCCTGAGCTAGAATAATTTCTCTAACAAGCAAAGTTTCACTAATGCAATTATTTTTCTCAATGGAAATCATACCCTTTTGTTTAGAAGCTTCTTCTACAAACGAGTTCTTTTGTGATTCAGGTACCGGCATATGATGACCTCGTTTGGGCTTGCTACCAATCTTCATCATGCAATAATCTGAAATGGCATATTATCTCTGAAACCCCTACTCAAATATTGGTACTTCCTCCAACAAGAATCCTCATCAATCACCTCTATTGGCCGCCCTTTATCACTGTTCTCACCATGTTCCTTATTGTCCCTAGATTTGCTTTGATTCAAATTCTGAGTGAGCTGACTCAAATAAAGGTTAGTGGCTTCCTATTGTTTCACCATGTTGGTGAACATTTCCTTCATAAAACCCCCTTTGAGATCTTTCCAAACTGCCATATTTAACCAACACAGGCTGGAGGAACAACTAGCTTTGATACCACTGAAATATCCTTGTGGGATACCACTTAAAAATGCACAAAATATTGAAAACTTGCAGCCACATAAAATATTGATTTTACCAGATTTTTACAGTAAGGACAATGAACTAAATAAAATCTATATCTCCCTAAATATTCATTCGAATTACTTGAAAACTTGAAGAGGGCTTGATATTATTATAAAGGACATAATAACACTTTGTTTTGGAGTTTTACATAAATTAAAATGCTGCCAGAAAAAGCACAGCGTGCCCTAGACAACTTGGAAACTTCAGAGGCTCATAACTCTCCAAATACCGGAGCAGAAATTAAGGGTCTTTGGTAATAACATTAACAGATAAAGGAAATAATATTTCCACCTTCAGATCTGGGAATGGCCGATTGGAAAACCCTCCAAATAAAGGTTGCACCTTCGATCTGGAAAACGTCGTCTGAAAACCCCCAAATAAAGGTTGCAAGTCACCTCGCTTGGAATGGGGTCGAAAATGATGGAGGCACTTTCAACATGTTGCCACACCCAGCCCAAATGGTTGTTGTGAATCGATCCGAGCCCTCTCGCTTATCTTCCCCAAATTCCCCCAAGACCCTCGAGATCCTTCCTCTGAAACCTCTGTTAATGCCTCTACCACACGGCCCTGAAAGCGGCTCCAAAATGATAGACTAGGGTAGATCTCTCACTACCAAAGAATGCCCTGCTAGCTAGGGACGAGTCTCTCACCACCGAAGCTAGGGTCCCTGTGGGATTTGACTCCACAAGCTGTAGATGCGCAACAGTAGCAGCTGCACGAGAAGGGGTCAATAAAATGTATATCAAAAGTGTCTTTCCTTACTCTCCCCACTCCTTATATACTTCTCCTTGGCAAACGAGCCCCAATAACCCTAGGCGCATTTCATTCCATGGAGGGGCCAATAAAATGAAAGTAACTAAAGTTACTTTTTCCCTTTTAAGTCGCCATGGTCCAAAAGTGACCCCAAGCGCAAAACGTGGATATTAGTACCATGCGGCCCCTTCACAATAGCCCCCAACGTCCACAGCCCCTTGGGTATGACCTGGCTTGGACTCGACTTGACCCTTAGGCCTTTGGCGTAGAAAAAGGGGACATTACACAAGGATGGGAATTGTATGTTTCCCAGAGTATTAGGAAAGGTGAGGTGAATGACCACTATAGGTTATGTCAAATTTGATATTCACAAAGCTATAATTGTTACTATATGTTTCTTCATGAATCGACTCACATATGTTATCTTAACATTCAAAGTGATGTGTGGTGTTAAGGTAATAGGTGTTGAACTTCCTAAACACCATTGGCCTCGCTAATGAAATTGTGTCATTTTGCATGATGGTTGATGGTGTTTGTTAGGATTTTTTTGAAGTAACGGCATCATCCATGGATGATGTCGTCAACCTTGGTATCTCCCTCATATATAAGATCAACCACGGTCACCGATGTCGTTGGGTGACTTTATGTCCTTTTTCTTGGGGTTTGAGCTATATTCTCCTTTTCGTATTTAGTAAAATAAATGTTAAGTATAAGAATATAAAGGTAATTGTAACCAATGGTCTCATATTGTAAGAGTTACCCTTTAGAAGTTGGTTTTCCAAAATTTGATTTGGTTAGTACTCAACCATTCTTAGCATTTCATCTTTGAACCTAACTTTCTTTGGGCATAACTTTTACACCTAGTGTGTATTTTGGGAAAATTAATGGTTATTTTTATAGGTTTTGGGGTCTTCTATATTGGTTTCTAATGTTGATATTGTTAGTCGATCTTGTCCCCCGCTTTATTTCCACCACAAGTAATCATAGATCCTCCTTGGTACATGCTCTTATTTCTAAATTTTGGGTTGAGGATTCCTCGATCCCATTAGAGGTGTTTTAGGAAATATCCTGTTCTCAATTTTGAGCCTTATCCAATGGACTTTTGAGTAGTCAAAATATTAATGACTTATTTTGTAAATATAGCACACATTTATGTGTCTAATGTGAAACCAAATGTATATGGATTAATTATTATTTGGTTTGAGTTTGAACTATGTTTAGTTAGGTCTTGTTGTTGGACACAACTTGCTTAATCTTGTGATAATCGTGTTGTCATCTTTACTATCATGCTTATGATGAAATGATGAATTATATCCTACATTTGATTCTAGTCGGATAACACCTTCTCTTGTAAGGGTGTTCACCGAAAGAAACTCTTGACCTTCTTCTATGAATGACGAAGTACGTCACTCTTTTTACTATAAATATTATCTAGCTTTATTGAATGGTTTTTATGTGTTGAATGCATTCGCTAAACCACCTTCTTAGGATGATTATATATTTCCTTTCTTACACACACTAGACATTTTGAAGGGTAATTTTGGTTAAAAGAAACGTCTTGTTTTGTGTGTGAAAAGCTTGCGTAGAAAACACATGTGGAAATTTACCAAGGAACCTTTATCAATTTTGGAATTTCTAAATGGTACATTTGTTATTATTCTTGTTTGGGAATACAAGATATATTATGTTCCTTAAATGAATTTATGAATGACTTTCTTTTCCCATCAATCTAGCATGAATGTTAGTGCTTGTTCCTTAAGGCGGTATTATTTTGTTATCTCAGTGAACTTTCCTTGTTCTCTCAAGGGTGGCACCTTAGACACCATGCAAAAGTGTGTGCGTATATATATATATATATATATATATATATATATATATATATATATATATATATATCGTGGCACACACACTTTTGCATCTTTGTGCATGTATTTTGCCAAGTTTCGCTCAACTGTTGATGTTCTTCAATTATGAACATCAAATGTTCACATATCTAAATTGCTTTGAAAAATCTCATTAATGTTCTTTTAAACCTTTCAAACTAAAAATGTGAAAGGGGGTAGGTTGGGGGACAACTTTCCAACAAAACTTTACAATTCAAAAAAATGTGTGTTTTGTGGTTTATTTCATGAGAAATTTTGGGCATGACAGAGTGTTTGTTTTAGGTTTGGTTTTAACTTTATCAGGTTGCATGATGAAGTTTGTAGAGTGTAGATTTTTGTAGATGCAATCTGTCCTATCGATGACATCGGTTTGACTAGCTTTTGAACCGATTATGTAGGGAAAATTTTGGTATTTGTTCAATCACATAATTGGTGTTTTCCAAGAGAGGGTGGATGGGATGATTATAAGATGTAAATTTAGTCTCATCATTGCTAGTATGGAAATGAAAATGACATGTTTATATTGAAATGGATCATAGGCATAAGTGGGAAGGTCATCTTATGGATCTTCGTCAAAGATAGTAAGATCATCTTGTGTATCTTTTACCATGTTACATTGAATGGGTGGTTATGATGTGGTAATGATTTAGAAAAGTTTCACTAGGAGGTGTTTCCGTAAATGGTTTGCGGGGAAGGGATTAAAGAAAAACCATATAGAGTCTAAATGGGTTGAATTTCACTATTAAAACCCTAAGGGGTGACACTACGGATAAGTAATAAGCTTAGAAGCTACAAGAAAATTTGGTAAGAAATGTATGCTTGGATATTGCTAAGAAGTTAAAAGGAAAAGATGAGCGTGACTCAACCAATGGAGTAAGTTTCATGTCAGGTTCACTATAATGTATTTAAGTTAAGATGATCTATATAAGGATGTTATCTCTAATTGGGATATAATTAGAAGACCACACTAGAGCCCACACACATACAAATATATGGCCAAAGGTGTATGAATTTATGGGTCATTAATAGTCATTAAAGGGGTATCCTACACTTAATGGGATGTAGGGGGCTAATTAGACCACCGGGGTGGTCTCTAGGCAAAAGCAAGAGCTAGTGGTAATAAGCAAGATCTTTGTAACTATAGCTTGTAAGATGCCATTTGGCAGAAAGCAATAGCTATATAAAGCATTATAATGTAAGAGAAAGATATGCTACAATATCTCATCTAATACATGATATATAACAACAATGAATCTAACTAAATAAAGGAAAGAGTATACAAATAGAGATACTAACCTTTTGAACGGACATCGTTGACACATTAGTCTCCATCCTTGGCTTGTAGCACCTTGAGGGTAATTGTTGTGGGGGGAGACTCAAGAAAGTTAGGAAGAAGACCTAAGTAGAACAAAGTTGGGTATTCCAAAGACTAAAATAGACATTGTTGGTTTAGCTCATATTCTTGCTTCTCTTGGTAACTCAATGTTCCAATTATGATCTCCAAATTAAGACACGTGACTTCATAAATTCTATGACGGTATAGCCCTATTTCAACCCCTAGCTCAAGATTTCTAGTAATTAGGCAAGATAGCCAACTAAATATAGACTGAGGAAGGAAGGAACATTCCACGATGGCTTAATTAGATTGTAGAGAATAATGACAATGTTACTTACCACTTACGAATGTTGGAGGGATGTTCTGAGAGGCCCCTTACCTTTTAATGTCAAACAGTCTTTTTAATCCTATTTGGTAGCGACGAGACCATAATATGGGCAATTTGATGGTTGTTTAAATGTTTTTCATGATTTTAGCCGTAAAATACTTACAAATATTTGAAATAACCGTCACATGCAACTTGCATATTTTAAGTATGACCGTCATTTTTTCTATAAATACATATGTAAAATACACTAATATATATTAAAAATAATTAAGTATACATAGAATATATATATATATATATATATATATATATATATATATATATATATATATATATATTAACATTGTAAAAATAGAACTATTCTACACTTTTGCGGCGCAATATTTGATCAGGGTAGTTTTGATTGTATTTTTGTTGTCTTTCATTTTCTCACATTAAGCTAGCATATTAGATGGATTTAATCCAATCAAGTATTACTATGTGTACATAAATATTCTCTTAAAATATTTACCTAGGGATTCAATCCATACATTAAATCAGGTTGTGATGTGTGTAAGCTACTCTTGTTTTGCTCACAATGATTTGGTACTGTGATGATTCTATCAAATGAATCAGTTCATCAAAACTTCAGTGGCATTGTGCATCCCTTACTCATGCACGCATACATTACCTCCATCTCCTCACATTCACAAACCCCCTCTTATTTGTTGAATCGACAAGTACATGAATCCCTTTACCTAGCTTACGCACTCCACATGCATACCATTACAGAGGTAAATATTCACCCATTTACCATGTATATTAGCAAATCATTTCACACGCCCTTTCAAATACTCATTTCCATTAGTTAGTCTATCACTCTGGAGAGGCCAAGATGTATGCACCGTGAAACGATTTGTTTTGATTGTTATATGTGGTCATCCAATTACATATTTGATGATGATTTAAACCTCATTAATTGTTCATTTGAAAAATTAAACATCCTAAATCAATATGAATTTGCATCTCTTGATTTTACCTTATCTCTAACATTTTTCGTCTGTTGTTGCTTTTCTTCATGTTGTTTTCTACTTTTAATATATTGGTTTCCTGGGAAACTTTTAGACTTGTTTTTTTAAACGAACTTCTAGACTTTTGGATATCATCATTTTACAAATATATGGTCATTGGCCCTCAAATTGGATGCTTTGCAACCCCTCTTGCTCAAGTATTAATTTTGTCGTCTTTTTGTCCTTTTTATCATTTTGAGTCTTATAATTCTCGGTTTATCTCCATTTCTTGACACGTTATGCTTTTTTACATTCTCTTTTCGTTCTAATTCATTTCAAGCTACCACGGAAAATTTATTACATTTGTCAATTTTGACGATTTTGTGCTTGTCTAAACATACCTGCACCATTAACACTCCAACCAAACCATTTCTAGCAGTATCTATGCCTACACAGAACAAGTTGCATATAATTGGCTCCTAGACACTCATCCTTGACCCTGAAACCTACCCTTGCATTATTGACCTCTTCTTGACATCCACAAAGACTTCTTTTGAGTCCACATTCCTTCATTGTTAAGTTGCTAAGGACAACTGACCCTTTGGCCCAAGGTGACTTTGTCCAAAGTACCACTTGCAGGTGGGGCCCCTCGTGGCATTGTGGCCCCTCGTGGCGCTTCAACCTGGCAAGTTGCTCATAGACATGAGCCACAATGTCATTGCCTTTTTGAATCCACTACTAGCACTTCCGAATTTTCTCTAGTTAGTTTGAGAAGTGCTTCCGTTGGTTTCAACCATCTCCAACAGCCTTTTGATGCCATATAAAAATGGACCATTAGGCCTAAACAATTATCTTGGAACTTATAATACTAAAACTTCCATCCCAATTATCTCTCTCCCCGCCTCTCTCTTGCCCTTCTCATCTCCCTTCTCCCCTCCCGACCCCACTCTCCCTTCTCCCTCTCCCTCTCCTTCCCTTGTGCCCTTCTCATCTCCCCCTCCTGCCCCCCTCCTCTCTCTCCCCTCTCCCCTTCCCCATCCCCATCCCCATCCCCATCCCCCTCCTCTCCCTCCCTCCCTCCCTACTTGAAGTGTCGTGGTGCTTTAGAGACCACCTCTACATGTAATTGTGCAAACCCACCTTCAGACCAACCTGTAAAAGTAGACCATTACATCCACATCAACCACCAAAAAAATATTTCTGAGCTGATCATAAAACATGTTCAGCTTGATGCAATTTCTATTGAATAATTATATTACTTCATTCTGCATCCTGAGAAATGAAAACTTTAGCCTTTCACACTCCTGTCATGAATGAAACTTATAATTTACTCTCAAGACATTCCATTTTGTCATAACAGGTAAGAC
Source organism: Taxus wallichiana var. yunnanensis (assembly GCA_018340775.1). Classification (NCBI taxonomy): domain Eukaryota; kingdom Viridiplantae; phylum Streptophyta; class Pinopsida; order Cupressales; family Taxaceae; genus Taxus; species Taxus wallichiana. The sequence goes on from CM031239.1 coordinate 55,084,873, forward strand.
TAGTCTATCAACTTTTGGTTTTGTTCTAATTATGTTTGAAAACAGTCTCTACAGTCTTGGCTAAAAAATCATTTTCAAGTGATCTATGTATTCAATTTGCCATTCATTTAAATTTTGAAAACTTTGGCTACAAGTTAAACAGGCAAAATTTTGATGGTCTAAATCATCTTCCCAACTTTTAAGTTGCATAGTGTGCCAATTCTTGGTAGTTGATATCTCTAGGCAACTGAATGACTGCCATAAATGCTGGCATTTGCACTTCAAACCATTACATTTTTGAATTCCACATTAATTACTTATGTAGGCAATGGAAATAGAAGACATGAATGTAGTGCACCTTCTCAAAGAGAATTTATCATTCTGCCATAGACTGTCTCGTTTTGTAACAAGCTTTGGAAATGTAATATCTTTGAACTTTGAAAAACATGATTTCAGACTTGTACATATTTCAACCCAGCTAGACCAGATCTAAGTAATTACTAATAATTTCTTCTGCAATTTCATTCCTGAGAATGTAAGTTAATAAGGCCCTTCTCTTTAAAGTAATGATTGTGTTATTTAAAATGACAACTCCAGAAAATATACATGAATATAGAGAACAGAAGAGAATGGATTAGTACTCAATGAGACCATAATTTTTCTGAATAAAAAATATTTATGCATGCTGCATAACCTTTTTTACATTGATGCAGAAAAGTTATTTTTTCTGCCTTTTGTTTTCAGAAAAACTATGACTTATATTACAAGAGGAGTAATATGATGTACATGAAGAATGGAGCACCAGAGGGGCAAACCAAAGGATATCTGATTTCCCACCACAATTGACACCCACATTACTTAAAACATATGAAATTTCATGTTTTCCTTAATCGAAAAATGTTTGGGAAAACGTTTTGCTATATATTCTCTCGACAGCAAATTTTTTCACAAACATTTCTCTATTATTTGAAGCATCAACTCAATGACAAAATTTGTTGACAGAGAGAAATAGTATCATTGCCTTATTTTTCAGGTACCAAATTTGTACGAGGAGCTCCTGGAAATGCATGTATAACACATGAATACTAGCAAAGCATATCAGAACATCTGGAACAGCTGTCCTTGACATTTGCTCAAGTTCAAATATCACACTTCTAATCTCTGTGAATTACTAGGCATTACATTCAACTCAAATTTTGGAGGATATTTTCGCTCCTCAGCTTCAGAAATTTCACCGTTAGTAACAATTATACTTTTAAATCAGCTTTTGAAGGCCCGATGTGCTCGACTTCGGTGCCCATAACAGATGAGGGTAGCTTCCCAAGCTTATTAATGCGTTTCTTCTTCCTATTCTTGAGATAGCCTGAGCTACATCTCTCATGACTGGCCGCCTCCTTGCAGATGTTTGAATGCACTTGTATGCAAGAGTTGCCATTGCACTCGCTTCATCCAGATTATATTTTCCATCAAGCCGAGAATCCATGATTTCCTCCCACCCAGCTTTTTCGTCTGCACTCAATGCAGCCTTTTTCATACAATGAATTTCAAGGTGACAGTCAGTGAATATGGAAAATACAAGGAAAGAGGATTAAATTTGAAAGAGGATTAAATACAAGGAAATTAAGAATGCAAGCAGCGAAGGTGGTTTCTTGATATCTACATGGTGAACTAAATAATATTGTTGAGGTATACAAAATGTCCAATCTAGTGATAGCAAGATATGCATTATCAATCTCAACGTAATACTACTGAGTCTATAAAAGATAAGCTTCTAACATGGAGATGAACAGTTAAAAGCCAGCACAAAATATTATGAAAATTCATTAAGGCAACTAAGCTGCACACAGGATATTTTTGAGGGAACAAAAAAATAGAAGTTAAAAGAAAATTACAAGTTCAACATATTCCATGAGTCCTTGTTGAGGATTCCTTCCAGAGACGAGTTCAAAAGTAAAACACCAAAGCTATACACATCACTCTTCTTTGTAAATGTTTTTGTTGATATATACTCAGGGTCCAGATATCCATATGTCCCTTTAATATCTGACACGTGTCCATTTTCCTCCCTCGAAAGCCCAAAATCTGCAACCTGATTAGAAAAATAAAATCTCAGATACCTCAAAGTTGTATGAATCATGGTTGTAAATAACAGGATTAGATACACAACCTATCGATAAAGCATGATATGGAAACAAATAACAAAGATTTCATGGTTCTAATTGTTAAGCCAAACCATTAGAAGTGGTTTTTGGATATAAATAGATATTAAGCCAATTGATGGGGTCGGTATACCACTATATCCTAGGGCCTCGAACGGAATCAACAATACAACTAAGAGATGCAAATTTCATTGAATTCAGATGGAACTGCATGATAAGATTAATGAAAACTTGCAATCCAAAACACACACCAACTGTCATAGGCTCCATTTTCAGCACAGGTTATGAGGGACAGTTGAACCTGTTGGAATGTTTGTTCTGGCTGGCTATTGTGGGTGCAGTAGATTAATTATCAAAGTCTCAATGCTGGCATATGTAACCAAATTGAAAGCGTATACATAATTTACCAACTGCATATGCAATGCGCAGATCACTAATTCACATTTTATTGATTCATTGATGTACGGATATGTTCCTGTATTCTTGTATATTATAACAGAAAAGGGAAAAAATGATACAAGTGTATCAAAATACAAATATAATAATATAAAGCACAATGAGACAATTAAGCATTAGTGAAGTGCTTGATTAAAAAGTGCTCAATGAGGTGGTTGCTAAGAACTACCTTTTACACATGCTATATTGTGCACAAAAGAGAGGACACTGAAAATATAAGAAATAACTATTATTGCGAATTTTCTGTGCTGCCTTATTCACTTGATCCAATCAACAGTGGTTACAATGATGCCCACGAGTTGGCATCATCATACTAACAACTCTGGCCATGTCGGCCTACCACATGGCCTCATCCTTATCTTCCTATATGTGTGTGTGTGTGTGTGTGTGTGTGTGTGTGTGTAATTGAATCAAAACTGTGAGTGTGGTCTCATCCAGCTGAGCACATGAAAGTCCTCTATGACCACCGGCATACAAAATAGATTCTTTGCTTACTCATTCACAAAGCTCCGGTTGCCTAAAGGCTATGTCCAAAATCTTTAAAACTGATAGAGCCTTTGCTGGTTAAGAGCAATCTTTAGTGGCCATGGTAATTCCAAGTGGCCCAATAATGCTAGGTGGTTATTGTTCCTACATAAGACACAATCCATGGATATTTTTAGGAAAACATGAGGGGGAAGGATGGGGAAGCAGCCAATCACGTGAGATCACCAACAACTGATTGTTCCCACGGATCATTTATTGATGAGAATCAATCATGACACTTGATCTTGGGGTCATGTACAGACAAAATAAATAATTTCACAAAAGTGAGCTTGAATCTAACTAGGTAAGCGACCCAAGTTGAGCTTGAACCTAACTAGGTAAGTGACCCAAGTTAGGCATACACTTAAATCTCGGATACCAATAAGGCAGTATGCAGGGCTGGATATGGATACGGTATGTCTCCAATACGGATACGGCCCTGGATATGGCCAGGACAGTCCGGATATGACTGGATATGTCTGCAGACATATCTGGACCATCTAGGCCATATCCAGGGTCAAAAACAAGTTTTTTTTTTTTTAAATCTAATGTTTTTCAACATTAAAACATAAAATGGCCCAGTTTTTTTAAACACTATGAAACCCTAAAAACAGCAGGGTCTGATCTTGGGAACAAATCTGACCAGGAGGGAACAAGCACAATTGACCCAAATACTCTTTCTGATCACTTACAGGCAGATTCAATTCTGGACAAGGAACAATTGTGACAGTAAATCTAAATCCCACCACAAATCTGATTTTCAGTTTTGTGCTGCAATAAAACCAGAAAATAAGATCAGTAGCTCTTGATATACATGCATCTTCTGTTTTAATGATCACGTGAAGATTCAGACCCTGCTGCATTTTTATGTAATAATAAAATTTAATATTTATTATGACATTTGTGACATTTCATTTGGCATTCGGTTGGCATTATATAGATTATCAGTAGTGTTTTGTGGTTATTTTGTTTTTTATATGCATATTATGTGGTTAATTCTTATTTAACAAGCTAAAATTTAGGGCTTCTCCATATCCGAGCATTAGATTCTTTGTATCCATACCCGTATCTGAAATGTTTCAGCTACTTAAGACTTAAATTGGTATGCACGTGGTACATTATGTACACTAGCATTCCCCTTAAAATTATTATGGGTAAGGGTAAATTACGTGTTATTCCCCTTATAACAGATTCATTAAAAAAATCGTCAAGGGTTTTGTGAAGATGTCAACAATCTGATCTTCAATGCAAAGATATATATCAAGTCAACCATGTGAAATTTAATTTGTATTTTCACTTAAGAACAACAGGGGGGTTTTCTAAAACCCGTTGCAATTTTTTGCCTTCATAAAAACCTAATTTTCTATCAAAAAGTGAAGAATAAGGGTTTGAACATTCAATTGTCGTAATAATCTTGTCTTTTGCTCTTGAATTTTTATTGAACTAGTTCCTCTAATGTAGAAATATCAAGACAATCAGTTTGGAAGAGCAGCCAACTAAAGAGCCAAGTGAAGAAGTTCTCAAGCAAAATCTAACAAAATGGAGCTTACAGTTTGAGGACAAACAAATTCCACGGTTGGTTAAGCCTACAATAGAGGAGTGCAAGAAAGTGGTTGAAGTTACAGAGCAGCAGGAGGAATATGACCAGCAAGCAAAGGTTAGACAAAGTTTTCTCAAATCTCTTGAGATACAATGTAAAGATAATGTTTTGAAGGAGCATATGAATGTTTCTAAGGATCAGATCAGCAATCTTGAGCCTATATCATCTTCTAGTGAAGGAAAATAATTCAATAAAAGTTGAGGAAATCAGCAAAAAAATTCAAATTCAAAAGAGTTTTCCTCAAGCATGAATAATAAAGAGGATGAGGTTTTATCAGACTTAGAAGATTCTGATGATGAGGAAGAGCCAATTGAAATTGTAAGTATTCCACCTCCATCTATCTTCTTCAATAAAGACTCTCTTGTTATTACATTTTCTTTCGAGCTTGAAAAAAAGCCAAATATGAGGTTGTTTGCAAAAGATGAAGTAGAAAATAGTTCAGATCAGTCTACAAGCATCCAATATGATCAAGGAAGTGCCTCAAGTACTCCAAATGATGATATTACACACAAAGAAGAGGGGCAGATTAGAAAAATCAATCTATCAGCTATGAGGAAACCATGTCCAATCAGGTATTTGGCTAGTTTAGAGCCACAGAAGGAGTTTCCATCAGTTGTGCTCATTTCAGAGCATAAGAAAGAGCTTCAAGTTGCCAAAAATCAGCCCCAACATCTACAAAGACAAAGTGTGGATCATATAGAGCTGTTTATTTTTTTCTGGACTGATATTTTGAGCAAATCAAAGGTGCAAACCATGTCTACACTTATACCATGTGATCTAGTTGCAAAATTGATCTCATGGCCACACTTTCTGAGAAAAGGAAGTTATTTCTCCCAACCAATATGTGGTTTTGTTTAGCTTTCCTTTCTCTTTGTTTAGATTAGGAGTAGTTTAGGTTTGTTTCTTGCATAATAAGTGTTTGCATGCACATTGTTTTTCCAGTTTTCTTAGTTAGTTGTCTTTTCAAAGAAGTGCTTGCATGCACATGTTTTCCTTTTATTGGAGAGGGTATTTCAGTTGTTTTGTTTCAGAGGATACAAGTTGTTGACAAAGGTATGTGACTCTCGTGGCCCAATGGATGCGTAGGTTGCTAAGCTCTTTGTTTAGCAGGAAAACAATCTGTGATGTCGCCAAAATGTTACCATAATTCATGCACCAAGGATTTGCGCCAATGGAGAGATAAGGTGGAGGTGCATGCTAAGATAAATAAGCAAGGAGTTGTTGTTCTATACTTGGCGCTATGGAGGGATAAAAATAGAAAGGATTAAATAAAGAAAAGCAGTCCAGTTTGTCCTTGGTGCCAAGCATAGAATAGAATTGGATAAAAATAACAGCCCCGTGCACCAAAGGGAAATGCATGGAGGAAAAGCATGAATAAAAAATTAATTAAATACAGAGTTGCTGTCCTAAGTTTGGCGCCATGGAGAGATAAGGTTGCATGCATGGAAGAAATTAAAATAGCATTGTTGTTCTATTTTAGAGGTTGGCACTAAAAATAGAAGTAGGACTTTTTATAAATAAATCAATTGCAGTCCAATTCTATACTTGGCGCCAAAGTATAAGGTAATAAATGGTTAAAAATAGCATTGTTGTTCCAAAAATAGAGTTGGCGCCAAAGATAGAATGAAGTTTTTATAAATAAAAGTCAATTTCTCCTCCATGCACAGCAGGGTAGGAGGAATAAATAAATAAAGCAACTGTTGTTCCCAAGGTGGCACCAAAGGGTAGAGGAAAATAAAACAATTAAAACAGCAGTCTATTTATTGCATGCAGCAATCTATTTTTGGAATGGAGGCAGTCTATTCTAGTTTTGATCAGTCTATATGGGCTGATTTGATTGTAAAATGATATACTTGAACAGCTGATTTGCTCTGGCATCTTCAGCCTTTGTACTTGCACCTCTGAATAAAATAAAGCTTCGTTTTGCCCTCTCATACCGTTGTTTTTCATATTGTTCATTGTATTTGCTATAGGGTATTGTGTTTGCTTTAGTGTGGAATTCATTCCCTCTACTGCTGTCCTTTTCCTAAAATCCTTGAATTTATTATGCAAAATAGTTTAGAGTTGTGCAGGTGTGTGAATCTTTAATTCTCTCATGTGCAGAGTTACATGCAAGTATCAAACTTTTGGTGTATCACCCTTATTTCCCATTTCCGCATTCCTTTTCCCTTTTCCTTGTCAAAGTTTTCATTTTTAGGTGATTCACAAAGGAACCAGCCCTCTCTAGAAGTTCACCTCAGACATAGGTTACCCACAGCCTTGAGGCGTTCCAATTTTGTCAACAAGAGAGAGAGTACACTCACCATTCTCTATCGTAGTGCAACTTCTAGGTGATAATAGGTAGTTGAGACAGAAAAATCCAAACAACCTGATAAAGAATGATGGTTAAACCCATAGTGACCGAGAAGCAATTGGAGAGGCCCATTGCTTGTTAAAATGCACGAAATGTTGTTCACCCAAGTTGGAGACCTCCCATGGCATTTCTTCAAGTGTGCTTTGGTAAAACATCTGCATTCCACAAATCAACATGTGTACATTGAAGAGGCTAAGATGATTTCTAGTATCAAATACTACTAAACCCCTCGGGAAGCAATAGAGATTGAGATAAATCCAAACAATCTAATAAAAGATGACAGGTTGACTAATGGTTACCGAAACACAATGGGAGAGCCCCGTTTGTTTTTAAATGCATAAAATACTGTCCACCCATTTAGTGACCTTTTGTGGCTTTTCTTGTAGTGTGCAACAATTGCCACATTTTGGGCCGGTTTTTGTATTGTTTATTACTATTTTCTTCTATTTTTCCCCTCGGCTAAATCTTTTTCTTCTTTCACCTTGTGCAATATTAAAACATTGACTTTGAATGCCCTAATATAACACCTCAAAGAAATAGATACAGAATGAGTGTTTGGCTTCCTTTGGCTCGTGTGAGTCGAAATCAGGTGCCCTTGCAGCTCTGTAAGCCAAGACTACGCAAAAGTGAAATTTTTGGGATATTTGTTATCTGAGTTTTGGAAAATAACTAAGATAAATATATGGAGAAGTTTGTAAATTTTAGGTTTTTTATCTTTTATGAATTTTTATTTAAAAATCAAATGAACATTGCATTATCATTATCATTATCATTATCATGTTAAATATTTATTGTATATGAGGTTAAAATCTAACGGTTTACACTTGAATAATAATTTATGTATTTCAGATATTATGGATAAAGTTGTCTGTATATATAGACATTTCTTATGCACAAACATTATGTTTCTTAGCTAGTTTCTCGTAACATTTTGTTGTTATTTCCCATTACTGGTTTTGGTAACGATGGATTAACCTTAAGCCATACTTGGAAATCGATTATTTGTAGACTAATCAATGAAGTCAGCACTACATAGAACCATTAAAAATTATGCTTACAAGGTAAACCAACCTTAAATGGATCTAATATTAAAATGCCTATTTATGCTTTGACAAGATCTGCAATCTATTCGCCATTATTAACCTGGAGATGTGTTGGGATGAATGACTGTAAATGTTAATAAGCAAAAACATACATAGCTGATCCAGAAGAACTAATATAAACGAAATACACAGTGAAATCCCTAAACTCTTACTTCAGATATACTTTCCAATATTTTTTCCTAATATTCCAGAAACGCTCTAGGGAGACCAAGTGAAGTTTACTGCAAGACAGCACATACATCCTCTTTTCTTTTTAAAAAATCCTAAACTCAATCTAACCCACCCAGCTACCCACTACAACCCAGTTGACAACATGAGGGAAGAAACACAGAACTTGTAGAGCAGTCAAGGAATGATGAAGAGTACTCCAACCAAAAACTTAGAAAGATTGAGGAGCACAAACAACTAAAGACTGGAAAGAGGCAGAGAGCAGTGATTGAGCAGCGAATAATTATCCAGAAAAGCTAAGTTAGAAGGATAAAAATATAGTTTCTGGTACAGATACAAATCAAGGTCCCCTCTAAGATACACTTATTCTGTCCATATGGCCCAGATAGTCCGTGCTGTACTAGATACAACCCAAACATGCTGTATCGTACCTAGATATGACCCAGGTACATCGTATCGTAGTCAGATACGACCCAGTAATGTTGTGTTATCGCTGACTATGGCCAGGATAGAACACAGAAAGCTGGATGTATCCATACACATACTCAATATTGGACTATCCAATAACTTACAAGTAAATATTAGGCAGTCATCAGAAATAATATTGGCATTAGTAGACAATAGATCTCATGTAAGAGTATTTATGATGTAGTATTAAGCAACACTTAATCATTTGATATTTCAGATTTGGACATTTTAAGTTCAAAATTGACCATAAAAACATTGAATTAAGGTTTACAATGTTGTTGCTGGGCATTTCTGATGTTATTTCCTGACATTTCTCATAAAGTATACCCCAAGTTTCCACCATTTGCTGAGCCTAGTAGTCCACATCTCCAATACCCATTTTTTCAGAGCTTCCAATAACAGGTTTCTAGTTCATGGCACAATATATGTCTCAATTCTTTCTGTCCTCAATCTCATAATAGAACATCCCAATCTAGATATTGCTATCCACTCAAAACTTGTTGTTCATGACATGGGCCATCCCTTCTACATGCATCTTCTTGAAAAGGTCCCCTATATGTTCTCTCTAAAAACCTATGTTCCACAGGGATGCGTCCCCTGCCCTTTTAGGGCCGTCCCCGTACTGGGGACGTTTCGAAACTCGGGGACGGGGACTTGCAGCCCTTGGGCATTTCAGTGTAATTATTATTGTAATTAATACTTCAACCTTATGTGAAATCTCAATTCAGCTCCAATTTTATGTATTAAGGTTCTATATTTGAAATTTTGTTGTGTGTGATGAATGATTTATCAATGTTATCATATAAATATTTGAAATTTCCTATATTTTCCTTTATTTTTAATAAATTAATAGCCGTCCCCTAAAAAAAGGCCTCCAAAAAAATCCATCCCAGAAACACGTCCCCCATCCCCTGCCGTCCCTGTCCCGGAAACTTGGTGGAACATAGCTAAAAACGTATTCTTCCAAAGCATATTAGAAACTATTGTTCTTGATACACAGTCGAACCTTCACTTAGTTGATCTCATAGAAAAGATAAACAATATTTGGTCTGCACATGTAGTGTTTTTATATCATATTTAATAAAGTGATATTCACTCAATTTCCATACACACAAGAGGAGATGTTAGGGCAGAAGAAAAGCCATACATGCTGACAAAGGTAAAATGTTGTTCTTAATTTTCAATATTGATCAGGTTACACTATATAACTTGCAAGTAGCAAGTTATAAAGGAGACCCATTATTATACGGGAATAAACTACCCAAGAGAAGCTAATAACTATCCCCCAACATAATTACAAACACAATATAACAATGTGGATGTCTCATTAACAGATGGTATACCCCAACAATACAACAAAAACACGCACAACTTTGGATCGCATTATCCAACAAACCCCCACTTTGATCCAAAGGGTTATGGAAGAGATGATCACGAAGCACATAACGGTGATGTCTTCAATAGTCTCTACTGCACCTACAACCTAGCACATTGTATATCGTGGTATTGATCAACCTATGCAGCTTCCTTCTGAAGCCCACTACTCCTACGAGTTGTGGCACGATGATGAACACCCTACACAAATGACACACTACACGAGCATACCCATCACCTTTGACCATTCGGTGTTGAACTGCAATATAAGCACAATCAAAGTCTACTCAACTACATTGATCCACATAAGGTCTCACACAGAAACCCATCCAATGATTCTCCCGTACTTTGTATGGCACATCTCCTTGATGCCCAACAATCGTTGACAACCCTTTGCTCAACACTTCCAATGCTAACAACTCCTATGTCAACTTGTACAATCACCAACGACTGATCGAAGGCCACTAGCAGTCTCTTCCCCCTATCAGTCAAGAGGTGAGAAGTCCTTGCAGCTACAAAACCAATCACATCTCTGTTTGATACTCATCAAAGCTCAATAAAAGAAGACCAAAACATAACACATAACAACACCAAACCAGAATAAAAACACATACTACTACCTATTAAAACTGCTATTCAAGCATTTAACCCAAACTCCGAGTGAATAGCTAACTGGAGAAGGGGAATTATCCTCCAACCTCCGATGTGTCCTCCAACCTCCAGTTTGGCCCTATCAGCCTGTCAAATCCCTAGGGACTTGTAACCTCTGAAGTGCAACTACATCAACTTCGATAGCACAAGCGAGATGAAATAGTGTCACATCCATGGTTTTGAAGCACAAAAACTTCCACCAAAAAGGGGTGTCAGTTTCCACCGAAAATGCACAGCGGTACATTACAAGGCCTGGTTTCTTCATTTTGAACATAAACTCATGTACAAAGATCCCAGAACAAAAAATTGAAAATTCCAATGAGTTCAAAAATTCATTTTGATGAAAAACAAGAGGTCATATAACGAATTTGGCCACTGTATGCAAAACTTATGCCAATTTGAAATTTTACTTCTGTTTCATGCTAGGCAGACCCCCCCTCCCCCGCAAAAAAAAAAATGCAAATCCAGCAATTTTGACTAGTTTACGTGGATTAAAATTTCATAGCTGGACATTATGGAACCCTCCTTGTTTGTACTTGTTGGAATCGAGATGGAAACTAGTTTTCAGAAAAGTAGGTTTTGCAAGAAAATATTGTCCAGCAAAAACATTATGGCAAGAAACGGTATAATGAGTACTGTCAAGAATAGATTGGTGCAATTGTCATGCAATCCAATGATGAACCATAACCCATGGAAACCGAGCAATTGTGTTTTAAAGGAAGCCAAGTGATACAATGCCCTCAAACAAGAGCTCAATTGTCACCATGACCAATCACCAATCCCTCTACAATCAGTCTTGACAATGGGTCCTAGATTCTTCCATCTACATTTCTCTGTGGCTAATAACGAAAGAAGTGGCTGCCATATCAAAATTTTCAGTGATAAAAATGTCAATACCTGTGACCTGTATTGAAAGTGAGAATGCCCCGTCTCCAAAATGGAGATTTTGGCATGCCTTAGTTTTGGATGGTGCCTGTTCTAATTTTTGTTGATCGCAAAAAAATCTACTGTAGTTCAAGATCTTGCTCCTTTTGCTAAGAAGAATCACCTAGTGATTTAAAAAATTCTTCTTGTTGACTAGTGGTAGACCAATCATGGTGATCATCATTTGATGATGTCACCTCCAGATATTCAAGGCCTACTCTCTTTTGTCTCATCTAGGCACAATAGAAGTTTACATATCATGTCAATGATTATCAAGTACATTTAATTAATAACCCATCTTTGAAGCAATTTGAGACAATTGCCTTTCACATGATTCTCAAATTCACAAATTCCAAGACAATAATTCTCATTAGAGACAACCAAACGTTTGACCGTGAAGAGATGAACCACAACAAGTAAAAGAGATGACAACATCCTGCAATAAAGAACATCTTCACAATATTTCCATTAGAAGAGGAGGAAGAAACAATATGATATCGTGATGAAATACATTTTCCTACTATTACTGCTCTAGTATTTCTACTCTCTCCCCATTTCAATTCATGAGATTGTGAAAGAAAAACTCCATACTGTTCTCCATACCATAAATTCTAATATTCTAATGTTAGCATGTCCCTGTACTTTTCTTAAAGGAAGTAACATGAGCATTTCTTATTTTCATTTCATTTTCACAAGGAATTAATCGAAGAATTGCAAACTTTGAATAGACTTGTCCTTTTCTGCCAACTGAATATGAAGAGTATCATAACCATGCCCAAAAGCTTAATATCCATCAAGGACATGAGTTTCATATGGCTTACTGTAAATCTTCTCAAGTCTCCCAACACATCCTTCAGTGATTCCAAACTATGGATATGAAACCACAACTCATTGTATACATAAGACTGTTTCGCACGGATACAGGTACGGGTACGGGTTCGGTACACTGAAACAGCAAATTTTGAAAACCTCGGGTATGGTACGCTTTTGGGTACATTTTATATATGTGTGTGTGTATAAAATTATAAACTTAAAGAAACACTTGCATACTTATTGAAATTTAATACTCATACATTGCATACTTATTGAAATTTAATACTCGTACAACTTAAAATCATTCATAGAACATGAAAACAAATTTCCAATACTTTGAGAATTGAGACTTGAGTTTGTATTGATTCATAATGTTCAAAACATAATAGTTAATAACATAGACTGTATTATAGATTTGATAATTCATTATTAATGCCTTAAGCTTGAGTTAGACGTCTCATTGGACATTAAAAAAAATTTAAAGTTTGTCACTTGTTATGTAACTAGCCTGGAAACCATAAGAAATTGTCCTCAATTCTTCTAAAATTGTGTTGTTATGTGTTCTCTATGCCTCTGCCCTGGCATTGGTGCCAAAGATTTACCAAACAGTTGGACCTCCATGCCGGCAAAGGGTATTCCAAGAATCCAAACCCATTCTTGGATAACAGTTTCTTTTTAAAACCTCGGGTACGGTTCAATTCCAGTCAAAGCCCTCATGTTTTATTTATTTTTTTGCACTTAAAAAAAAGAAAAACTGTGGGTACTCTGTGGGTACGTACCCACAGCATACCCGGGCGTACCCGTACCGAAACGTACCCAGCCTGGTACGAGGGGGTCTAGGGCGTTTCCGTGCAGTCTAGGTATACATGATTGACAATAAGCTCGCAAGCTTCATTCTCTTTCTACAACCAATTTACTTTCTCCTTTATATTCGTCTGTTCCTTCTCATCAGCCTTGGTAATATACCACAAGTGATGAATAGGCAAACCATCTTCCATCCAGCTTCTAATAATTACTGTACTCACTACCTTTGTGTTGAATTAATGGTGCACTATAAGTCACGATTAAAGGCTAAAAACAAGTCAATTGGCAAAAATCCCTAAAAACGAATATCCCTGGGAAAAGGACTCAAATAACCAAGTCCAACAAAAAAATAACTGGTAAAAAAGGACATTGGATCAGAGAGATATTATTTATCGAAACAAGGTTATATTTTGTACCAACTTAGGCTTTAAAATTCACAAAAAATCTGGTACCAAAATTTAGCCTCTAGACCTTCTTATGACCTCCTAAAGCCGCATAATGACAACATTAGTTCAAAATGGGGAGTGTAAGGGTGAGCTGGAGACCTCCCTCTACAACAAAAGAGACTCAACAACTGCTGTAGATTCACCGCATACAACTTATGACATACTTTGGTAATATTTGAGCTCAACACTACTGTCATTCCGCACAGTAACTTAAACCAACTCTTCTGCCATACGTTGGGAATGGTAAAAATATATTTTTACAAACGGGAGATCCACGCTACACAATAAAATTGAAAAAAGTCACAAATAAAGTGCCAATGATAATAATGTAGCAAAAGCATGTGAAATTTAAACAATTTGTCATTTGCAGCCCTCATGAATCGCATGTTGCTCCTGTGATCTAAAATAAGGTGCCGAAATTTGGAGTTTATTCAAAAACATAAAATGCTCGCATCTTGGTTGTCCAACATCTGTTCTCTGTAAACAAATATTCATCAGATATTTCTCAAGACGACCTACACAATGCTCAAGAGTAGCCTGAAAATATGCAGCAGATTTTTCCCACTGTTCAGTAGGAGATTTGATGCCGCAGAACTTCCTTAGTCAACATCTTTCTGATATGGTAATCAAGAACAGCCAGGATGTAAGAATCCTCTTTGAAAGAGTCTATTTACTCACTGCAATCAAAAACGTTTAGGAAGTTCGAAATATCTGAGGCTACTATCTTGGCCATCCCACAGCAAAATTTTGCAAACAGTTATCTGGAGGAAGCTCTTGTCGCTGCAAACAAGTACAAGAGCAAAATTTTGAAATAATCTTTCCACTTGTCTGGATCATTCAATAGATTCCTTCACTTGTCCGGATCATTCAATAGACCTCCGGATTGCTACAGCTATGCCTAGATTGCTCATAACTTCACGTCCACGAGCATCTACACATTCACAAGTATCTTTATGCCATGAGGCACAGCTCAATTGGTTATGATTCCATATATTATTTGTGTTTCGTGCTTAGCAAAGAAATTGCATTCACCTACAACCCTAGTTACTAGTCAAAGAGCCAAATAAGGAAACAACTTTGTTCATTTCCCAAGGATGCCACATATTGGTAACTCGAGAACCACAAGTCAAACGTTACACACACATTACCACGTTTTTCATAAACCACTGCAAAGAAAAAAATTAAAAACTTAGGAACCATAATATTCATTACATGGTATATAGGAATCAGCCACAATTTCCATTTCATTGATATAGAGAGATGGTTGCAAGCCAAATCCCTCTGTAAAAGAGAGACCTACTATGCAACCAATTCTAAGGTTCAGAGTTCTGGCATAGGTCAATCATACCCTTTATACAAGAGTTAAAATTGATTAGATGCAGTTGGGCAACTAAAGCATGACCAACTAATAAAATTTATTTCTCATCTCAAACATAATCTACCTTGCACTGCTAATTTTCTCAGCTTTTCTCTCAGCACGCTTCCAATCAACCCATCAATCACCTACCAATTTTCTGATCCACTAACATTCAAGTTGTTTGATGATTGTCCTATAAGATATCCAATGTCTATGTGTTGGTTCAATCTCAATGCACTGCAGACTTTTGAGTCATAACCTCTATTATCATCTTCTCAATACTAACCAATCATCTACCATCCATTCCTTCAATCAGTACCAGAAAATTTACATAGGTACATGCATCTATAAGAGATGCCACAAAAATCAAATGAATGGAACATTGTAAATGTGGACAGCCCATATAAAATTGTGAATATCAAAAATTATGCAAGCCGAATGTGAAATAAGAAAACATTGATTAAAAGGGTTTCTCAAAGAAAGAGACAAGCATGCTTCAAAGATAAAATAAGACAGGCAAGGGAAAAAGTACTGCATATTCCGAATTCGGCTGCCACCTGAACAGAAACGCTAAATCTGATTCACTTAACTGAAGGATAATTTGCCAAGTAATACTGATGATAACATTCCACACATTATGCAGCAACCTCTTAAGTAGAAAATCACAAATGCATCCTTTAAAAGTGAATTCATAGGATACTTTAGATACAAGTTTCAGATTAAGGACAAAAACTGGGGCAGTTTTTAGAGAAGCTGTGAAGTTTTGAAAGGAAAACCAGCAGAAAAAAATCTTAAGAACCATAAAACTTTGTATTATTAAGAAAAATGTCACGACGCAGATCGCTGAGGAGAAATGGCGAACAACTCTGGTCACTTTGTAACAATATTATCGGAAAGCATACAGAAGAATAAGAACAGAGGATATGAAACATAAACAAGTAGCATTTCCGTATCTCCTCACTTAAACATATCTAAACTAAAAGTAATATAAACTATAAGTCTATAAGTAACAGCTTAATAGTGTACAAGACCATAACTACGAATTTTAACTTCATAGCTGTTTTGAACCTTACAAAAATTACTTATAATTCAATCCTTCTAAAACTAACACATACTGCATTTTTATTACAAATATTGAGGTCAGTCTCCATTCGGATGATATCTTACTGGCCCTGTTTGACAGAAAATTGAGGTTCCTGAATTATGTTTTACTCTCTAAATATTGTTGGGATAGATGCTAGAGGAATCAAAATAGTTATAAGCAACGAAATGGTGAACCACAACAAAAACATGTTTCGAACTTTCTTCATGCATGAAAACTTCGGTAAGCTCTAAAAGTGTCTGTTTCTTAGAGTGAAGTTAATAATGGTCTAGAGACAGAAATTTAAAGTTCATCATTGTAATACATATAGAATCTTGCACTGCTTCCAATTACTTTCTATCTCCATTAGGAATATACAAAACACTTCAAATTCATCTGACCAGCGATTCCTGGAGGTTTCTCACCGTGCTTTACTTCAGCTGTTTCTATGAAGCTAAACTAAAGGAAAATGATGTTTCATAATTTCACAAGAAAAATAAACAAAAGAGAAGAAACTGTACCCTGGCTCTCATTGAATTGTCCAATAATATGTTCGCAGACTTTATATCCCGATGAACTACTGAAGGCACTGCCTGTCACAAGATCATTAATGCAATCGATGAGAATTTAGTACATTTTGTATTTCATAAAAAACATTTAAGCAGGCTTCCTTTGCTCAAATAAAGAAACAAATACAAGGTATCAATTTCTTTATCAGATAACAAAAGCACACCCCATCATGAAGATATTCAATTCCTCTTGCAACATCATGTGCTATGCGAACCCTTTGTTCCCAGTTTAATGGTTCTACATTCTCATCTGAAGAGGAAACACACCACATAGAAAGAAGCTTTATTAGTAAAAGAAAATTAAAAAAATGCTATGCATGAAAATAGGAAATGCAGATTGGCTAAATTTATGCCAAAAATAAATTTAAAATAGTTAGGTAATCGTATGATGTGCAAATATCTCAAGACATGACAGAAAGGTATGCAATCAGTTGGCCAGAGTAGGGTACAGCATATAACAGTACACAAAAACTCTTTGAGAATGTGAATAACAATAATTATTAAACATAATATCTATGCAAAAAGAAAGCATTGCTCTTACAACAAGATATATTGAAATAATCTAAGAGGAGAAATCGCCATTACTTTGGGAAGTATTTACTCGAGCTCTAAATATGTCAGAGAGTTATTGGCCCACTGATCACTAAGTCTTAGGAAAACTGCTACAAACTTGTAAAGATGTTTGTCAACAACATGCAAAAATTCAATCTGTGTTGGTACCATTGCCTCTAACTGTTGATTTAGTTTTGACCTATGATGTAATAGTTAAAACCTGGAGAGAAGTGCAAAAAGCCTCCTACTTTCTTTATAACATAGCTAGAGTTACCGATGGCTTCAGTGAATACTATATTTGATCAAATCAATATATTATTCCACACATTGATGGGTAGCATATTCGTGTCTCTTATACCAACCCCCTGCAATGGAACTTGTTCTCTTTCCCTGTAATAATATTTGCAGTTTGCCCACATCCTTTAAGGGCCAAGAAAGAAGCACTAGAGTGTGTATGTGTGCTACAACGATCCTCATAGCCACCATTCATGAAAAACGTTTTATGTTTTAAATGTACTAAAACATTTTGTGAAATAAGGCAAGGATGCATAAATAAACGAAAACACACAAACAGAAGATGAACGGAACTTTGAAATGGTTCCAGAGCTTCCTGCAACTTGTACATAGTACATACATACAAGCACATACAACTCGCACAAGAAATGTTTTTTGTGCATGTATGCATGTGCTTTTGTTTGTACACAAAGAAATGGTTGTGCATGTGCATGCACATGCATGAGCAGAAAAGTTTGAGATGGAATTAGCTCCAGTCCACCACAGGGAATAAGAGCTGGGAAAGAGATTGAAGGTGGAAGGAGTGTGATACAATTAAAGCAGAGAATGACAAGAAAACAGACAAACTTCATGCAGATGTGAATTTAGCAGTGACGATTCTAATTCTAGCAAAGGAGTTGGGGGATTACAAGTGTAGAGTTTCAGTATCACTATCTCCTCCCGGAATCCCAGAGCCCACCCATTGATGCCGTTATCATTTTCTTAATTTCACAGCTTGACAGTCATCAAGGATGGTAACATTAGTCAATAAGTGAAAGACTAAATTAAGTAAATAAAGAATCATGTTATCCAATGATAATGTGCCTATGAGTTGTTTTAATGTTTTGTTGAGTTATGTGGTTCACCACAGTGGTTGTTCCCAACTGTCACACCTACTTGACAAAGTATGGGACATAGATCAATTGGATGCATTGGACTTGGGCCGGTTTCCATCAATGTCCATTAGTTCAGGCCCCAGAATTGTATTGCACGCCGTAAAAACTTTTACTGGAAAAGACTGTATTTTTGTATATCATGTTCTTTATGTGATGTGATTTGTTTTGTGCTACAATGTATTTGTGCTCACTCCATAGTGATCATTGTTGAGTGTTAAGTTACCACAGAAATTAGTATTAAATTAGCCTGCAGGGCTGTGGACTAGCAACAAGTTGTGAAGTGATTGAACTTCTTCAACACACTAGCGACATGGATCTGATCCTTTGCAACTGCTTCCTGGACCACGGGAACAAGCAAACATTACAAGTTTCTTCGCTACCACGGGAGTTTCTTCAGCCTTGGATGTTAGGAGGGATCCTAGAAGAGGTGCCTTGCTTCCTTCTAGGATTACCCAACCCTCCCCCTTAGCCCTAAAACTCCCCAATGAACATTCTCGGATCCTGCATTGCCCCTTTCACAGTTACAGATGATGATACAGAAGATTCTTCTGTCCTGGGTATGATCAGAGAAGTTTGATGGAGCTACCATCCAGTCTTCCCAACCTTCATCAGCCCGTGCTCTTTGACGACTCTCGTTCTTGTACTTGCTCCCCCCACATGGCTATTTATATTGGCACCTTCACCACATGGGCTGAGGACTTTATTACGTCGGGTTTATCCCTTGTCATCTTTCAGCACTTTTTTTTTCTTGATCCTAGGGTCATTTTACCCTAACACTTTCTTTTGTAATTGGATGTAATTTTGAGCCTCATTGACCTATTTTTGGTCATTCGTGGACATAAATATAATTTCTTTCTTTCTAAATGGGACAAGGAGCACGTCCTACGTGAATCTAGCACCTTCATAGGACGGCTGTTAGCCAACAGACAGGGCATATAAGCAACATTTCCAAAAACAATCATGACTGACCTCACTTTCTGGCCGCACGAGGAAAGAGCCAAAATGGAATGAACTGCAGAGAATAGGAAGGAACATTAATTTCAACCCAGGTATGGACTCGTCTATCGAACTGGACTATCTAGTAATGCTGATTCGCAACCAACCGAAGTTACTGCATGCATCAGGGTATGGGCTTGACCAACTTCAGAGCATTTCAGACTAACTTCTATCCCGCGTATATGCTTCTCCCTCAGCCACTATACTATGGTAACATACTATATATTCATAGAAGTTCAATAATTTGTGAAGTTTTGGCTGGGTAAGGGCTCGACCAACTTCAGAGTATTTCAGACTATTGTCTATCCCACATAAATACTTCTCCCTCGGCCACTATACCATAGTAACAGACTATATATTAATAGTAATTCAATAATTTGTAAATTTTTCACTGGGTGAGGAAAGAACCAAATTGAAATGAATTGCTGAGAATAGGAAGGAATAAAATTTCACCCCAGGTATGGAATCTCCTACCCAACTGGACTATCTAGTGATTTTGAAGCTTGACCGACTGAAGCTACTGCATGCATCTGGGTATGGGCTCGACAAACTTCAGAGCATTTCAGACTACCCGCATAAATGTGTCTCCCTTGACCATTATACTATGGTACTAGACAAGAAATTCATATCAATTCAAGAATTTGTGACACTAACTTTCCAAGCAGCCCCTCTTTAGTCTATTTATAGGTCATTGTATAGTTGAACATGCACCTCTCTAAATGAGTAATTACCATTTTTCTTCAAAAGAACTCCCCATTATCTAAGATTTCTTGGGCTCTAAAAGTGCTCCTAGTACTTCTCTTTGGCAGTTGTGCTTTTTTTTTATCAATGGTGGTATGCAAGTGTTACCCTTTCATTCTCAAGGTACGTGTGTTCTTTCTTACTTTAGTGTCCGTAGTTTCTTCTTTATATCTGCTACAAAATAATATATAATTATAGGAATTCAATTTAGAAGGTGCTAATTCAAGCTTTCTTGGATTAGAATATGGAAGTGTGAATATCCTCACAATTTTACGTCAAAAGGAAAGAAATGGATTGAAGTATTCCAACTTGTTTACAATTCTCAGTCTTTATTGGGTGGGCCTTTTAGGTCTAAGCATTGTAAAAGGGAATTCATTTTACAACATGATTTATTCTCTTAAGGATACATAAACCATAAAAGGAATCTTATCATAACAAATGCAGGTACAAAAATAAGACAGATTAAGAGCACTTATAGCATGAGAATACCAAACATCATGAATTCTCCTATCAGATATAATCGTCATGAACTAAAAACAGGTAAGCAGGATAGCTCAACTTACCATACAAATGTCTTGCAAGACTCCCATTGCTCATGAACTCATAAACTAACATGCGGTGCCCTTTATCAACACAATATCCTACCAAATTCACAAGATTTCTGTGATGTAACCTTCCCAATAGCAAAACCTGCAATAAACTAATAGATTGTTTTCAGCCTGTAAGGAAAAACATATATTGAGTGTATTGCAAATGAAAGGCTTGAGTAGGAGAAGAGACTGTAAAGAAGGAATATGCTATCCATTACCTATTTTTGCATCACAAAATGTAAATATGGTGGGTTATAATCATCATAACATATCGATTTATGAGGAAAATCAAACTTCAGTCTAAATAGACTATGTTATACCTGCTTTGATGCAAAGAATTAGAGCATTTATTTCAACTAAAAATGTCAAAATATAAGATGTTAACCTGAAAATAAAGATCTTATGATGACCACTAAAATATCAATGTACTAAAGTTCGTCTTAATTGGTCAATGCAGGGTAGAATTAATGAAAAGAGAAAACCAAATAAAAAATGCTTCATAACCTTGGGAGACATTTCCCATAGAACCTAATACCGGGATGATACAGTTCAATATGCCACTAAGTTACTAACACACTACACACAGGTTTTTATCGTATTTAGGGAGGGGGTGGATGACATTAACAAGGTCTCATATTGGTTAATGGTCTTGGGATTGTCTTTTTCAGAGATATAACCATATTGCACAATCTGATACTTGTAACCATGACAAAATGAGGATACTTATTTATCTATTAGCCCTGGAAATACCCCTTGGTATTTATAAGGTCCTGCATAAGCTCATTCATGGTGGTGGACAATGATGCTGTTAGTTCTTTTGGCCTGAACTTTATAAGTGCAAGAATACCAATTTCCAGCTTTGACCTCCAACTCCTGTATGTGTCTTCATCAGCTCCGTCCTTCATTCAGGTGTCTTTCCCTCACACGGCTAATTGTAGAATGCACTTGGATTTAATGCATTAGGGGTTATTTGCTATGGGTTTACCCCCTGTAAATATGTAAATATATTTACATATTTATTGTTTTAGAATTGTAGTGTTTAGTCGCTTTCCAAAACCTGGAATTCTTTATACCCTGTTGTAACTGCACGTACTTTGAGCACCGTTAATCTATTTTGGTCATTTGTGGACATTAATAAATGTATTTCATTCATATTATCATCGGTATTTTTATCACAATACTCATTATACATTTGTGAGTTTACTATTGAGAACATGCAATTTTTCTGGAACATATTTACAATAGCATAAAGAGAAATGGAATTTGACTCTTACTACAATATTGTCCTTCCATTAAGGATTTTTTCTAGTTCCTCCGCCTAACAAAACAGGCCTTCTGTTAGCAGGTGTCTACAACCACAGCAAGGAGAGGTAAGAATAAAAGCCATCATCATAAAGATGGTATCACAACATTGATAGCCTTCACAACTATGTGGACCCCAATTTGTCATGATTTAACTCTTTTAAAATTAGGTAGCACCTATTCTTGTTTTTACCTAGAGCTGGAACCCACTTACAATAGACATGTATATAGATAACTAGGCTGCATAAGGCAAACTGTAGACCAGTAATGCCAGGTCAAAACCTGTAGATGTTGCCAAAACTCGAACATTGTTCTTACCAGTAATAGTGGACCCATTCTCCCAACTGTCCTTAATATGATTTCACTCCTAAGAACTTTCATCAGATGAGGAGAAATATTGTATGCTATTGTATAATGTTGGCAGAAACCACCTTTTTGCAGCTCGTATACTTATTATAATTTACTACTATCATTATGTTGTACAGTAACAAAGATGTTACAAAAGATTAACAATTATGTTGCATTTAGTTGGTATCACCTTTTGATCAATATCTAGAATGATTCTTAGCCGTCCAATAACATTTTACTCTATAAAAGAAAGAAGTGTGATGAAGCGAATTCATTTTGTCTTTAAATGTTGTTTGTTTGTACATAGATCAATATTCACTTTGTATGTTTTATTTGCATTTGAGACTAGTTAGAGTATCATGGAGTGAGCAAATAGACCTGGTATGATGTGGTATGAAAACATACTTTTAAAAAAGCACCAATTGCAGGGGTGTAAAGCTTTAAAAATGACAGTTAACTACCACATTAGCAATCATTTAGTCCTATGGTATTTGTGTTTAAAGAGTTACATTTATTCCTTTAGATCATTCAAGTTTTCAAGCAATGTAACAATGTGCAATAGTAGAGAAGATATATACATATACATGTATATATATAGAGAGAGAGAGAGTGCACGAGATATGAGATGGTACGCAATGCACCAAACATCACTTCAGCAGTTCAATGTTAAATGATAGATAAGACATAACTCCCATCTATATATGCATGTTAAGTTTCCTTTCCTTTGAAGGGTAAACCACACACCGATCCATTATACTAAGGTACGCCAAGGTGGTTTTATTATACCAAAGGTGGGCCCAACTAAACCCAAGTCCCAAGGTGCCACAAACTTGTATGTAATTGATCCAACGAGACAATAACCCATGGAAACCCACACACTAATACATAGTTACCTAAGACTCCAAGACGACAGGCCGGTGGGACGGGATTTCCGCGACGGCTAAAAATTTCTAAATTTTGGGGACGGCGGGGGACGGCAAGGGGACGGCTAATTAAAAATTATATAATATTTACAATATAAAGATATAGTGACTAAACTATATAAATAATCTGAAATAAAACCATTTGAGATTTAAATAAGTTGAAACTTGAACTCATAAACATCAAATACATTCCTTAATATCATAATATCAATATGTTAATGTAAGTTACATATGTCATATTTGAAGCAATATCCATGATTTCCAACTATCAATAATGAGTGAAGTAATGTTTGAATGGATAGTCCAGAATTACTTCACTTATCCATTCAAACATAGTCCAGAATTACGGCAGTGAAAATAGAATAAAATAAAAATTATCTCTAGTTTAGAATTTGCAAGATTAAACCAAAGTAGTTTCCCAACTAGCAGTGTTTAAATCCATGTTGTCCTTAAAAAACATAAACATCAATATAAGTTGAAACATAAGTTGAATGGATAAGTAATGTTTGAGTGGACTATGTTTGAATGGATAGTCCAGAATTACTTCACAAGTAATGGATAGTCCATATTTTTAGTTGGAAATCAATAACATTTCTGTACTTTTGCAATGTAATAATGGAAATACACAAGTTCTTGTGTTGTCACCCATGGAATGCGAGTTTAAATGTTAAACATATAAACATGGATGGTTATCTGCATAAGGTGTTTTGTAAGGACAACATGGATTTAAACACTGCTAATTGGGAAACTACTTTGGTTTAATCTTGCAAATTCTAAACTAAAGATAATTTTTATTTTATTCTATTTTCATTGCCATAATTACGACAATGTTTGAATGGATAAGTGAAGTAATTCAAACATAGTCCACTTAAATATAAGTGATTTGCAATAAAAAAAAATTAGTTTAAAGTGTTTAAAGTATGTTTTTTTATTAAAAAAGATGCTGAGGCGTCGCAAGGACATCAAGACGCGTGCCGGGAAATTCCCGGGGACATCCAGACGTCCTAACGCTTCACGAAGCGTCCCCACCTCCTCAAACGTCCCCAGGACATTTCTTCCTGACCTCGCCAAGAGGGAAACATGGGGAAAACGTTTCCCCCGTCCCCAAGACGTCCAAGTCCCGGGCTTGTAAATTTTGGGGGACGCATCCTGCGTAACACCGCACTAATACCTAATGGAAATAATACCTAGACCCCAAGCATCCCAACAAACACTCACTAGTGATCAAGGAGCCAAGTAAGAGAGGTTTACATAATATGCAAATATCCACTAGCATCCCCCTTAAAGCAGACTTGGAGGGAGAAAGACAACATCGTCCCACGAACATCTCCAAAATATCAGGCTCTTGCAGAGCCATAAACAAAGTCCTCAATGCTTCATAGCATCAAATCACTTTCTCAAACCGAAAACAACATAAAAATCTCGGAGACAACTTGATCAACACTCCAACACAAAAAGACAACTTAACAATTTTTTGCAAGAGTAACAACTGAAATTGAGGGATTTGACCCAATCTCCTAGAGGTTGGATCACAACACTTCAAGAAGAGCAAAGATGAAATCAACATGTCAAGAAAAGCATCTGCAAACTTCACACAACTTTGAAGCTTGGGACAACATTCATAAATCTTGATAACCCAACAAAGGACCTACAAAGATCTGACACTATCCAAAAGAAGGGTCACCCAGAGCCAAGGAGGCAACAATGCCTCTAAAACATTCAATGAGAAACAAGATCTAAAGTGACAACAATGAAAAGCTCCACCGAGTACTCCCAGAGCCCGCCGTTTTTAGAGTCCAACACAGTGGATTGAAATTGTTTATGTTTCATTAGTTTGGAAAGCCATACAACATCTATAATCTTCCCACGATGGGGATCTTACAATTGTTGGTGCCTCAAGGGCTAAGCCCGACTCATCTCACCTCACTCTTTTGGCTCAATGACCGATCTCGACCTTTATTCTCGATCCTCTGTGTCTCTCTGGCTGACTTCGTAGCCTTTGTCTCCTTTTATGGCTCACAAACTTCTCTAAACTCAACAAACCCTTACAACATCAACCTCGACCTTAGCAGCTCCTATGCTATTTATAGCCGCGCACCCCTATCTCTCCCGCTTCTCTCTCCTCTAAGTTGGCTTCTTCGTCTTTCCCGCTTGGACTTCAAATTCAAACCGAGATCTTTAATGAGCTTATCTGCGCAATCTACTTCCGGTCGATTGCCTTGCACCACGTTATCCGGTGGTTGAATCTTCTTATCGATTGTTCCATCATCCAGTCACCATCAACCACGTGACCATGCAGATCCATTATGTCCGTCCTTTTCTCTGCCGGTTGTCACATCTGCGTCCTTATCTACTCGGGCCCGTTCTTTGTGCTTTATGGATTTTCTCTTCTTCTCCAAAACTTTCGCGCTCCCTTTATTCTTTTCGCACCTTCTTGCATCGGTGCCTCCTTGCATGTTTATGCCCCTTGACTCTTGGGCATCTGCTTCTCCTTCGCACATCCTTGCGCTTCCTAATATTTGTTGTTGATTGTGCCTTTCTTACGTGCGTCTCTATCTTCTCTGGCAGTTCCTTTGGCCTTTTTCTATCCAACGCACCCATTCTCGTACGCCATCCTTGACCTCTGCAAAATTCTTCCGTGCATGCCTCATGTTTTGTGGCTTCACCACTTATCCTTTGTCCTTGTCGTTTTCTCTAGCGAACTTCCTTTCTTTTGGCCTACTTCTCGCAGCCTCTTCTTTCTTCGACTAGTTGCTTCACGGTCGGTGTTCTACCAATCTTCCTTCTTCCTTCTCGTCGCTTGTCTCCACAACTATCTCTGTCTTTCTCTTGGCAAATCTTCGTCTTGTCGCGCATCTCTTCCTCGCTATTTTCATGGCTATATCCCACCTCTCGGATCTTTGTCGCTTCTTTGCAATCTTCCTCCTCTTTCTTCTTGCAATTCCTCCTAGACTTTTGTCGCGCACTCGGCCTTCCTGCGCTTCCACTTTACTCCTCTTGCGCGTTTTCCAATTCTCGTGTGCTTCCTCCATGTGTGAAGGTTTTCTTGACTCTTGGATGCCCCTACATCTTGAAGTCAACTATGTCAATGAAAATCAAGCTCCGTGATAGAACTTCATGAGCTCATCGATGTAATTTCATCAAAACAACCAAGTATGCATAAGCAAGCCTCAACCTACTCAAAGCGGGAACCAAAATCCACTCGGCGTGAAATACACAAGCAATCCCTCTCTACCCAATCTAACAAGAACCAAAGCACACCAAAATCAAGTATCAAAGTAGTATATCTGCAAGCTTGGAGTGTGGATTGCCATACCAACATCTCCCCTCAAGCCATACTCACCGGCTGAAAAACTCCAAACATGAGGAATTAGTGTAAAATAATAGCAAATAATGCAGAATAAGGACCCATCATCACATCACTAATGATGTCATCAAAATACCTCATTACATCCATCTCATGAAAAGTCCTAGAATTTGTAACATTCTGGCTCGGAAAGTGTCAAATATCCAGGAAGAGAATTCAATGGAGACATAGAAGCCAAAAATCTACAAAAATCAACACCATGCATCCATGCCATCAACCAACAAAGCAAAAATGGAATCTCATTTAAGCCATCCACAGAGCAGCCAAGGATGGCATATCAAAAGTAGTAAGGTCGTGCATCCCAAATCAAGAATGACGTCAAATCATCAAAATGATCTACAAATAAACAAGGATTGTGCCACCAATTCAAGTCATCAATGCCATCTACAAAACATCCAAGGATGGCAATACAAACTTGTTTAAAAGGTAATTGGGTGTAAACACCTAAATTTGGCAACTTATCCTTTGCATGACAAGTTTGGTTGTGTTCTATCAATGACTTACACTCACATTCTTAGCCCAATTGACACATCCTTATCTCTCCCACATGACTTGTTAATCTCTACACACTCTTGTCATTCTCTCACTCGAGTTAAAATTATCCAAAGTAGTACTTTACTCCCAAGCATCTTTCCCCAGAATCTTACTCAAAGTCATTAGTTGCTTATATGGGCACCATATAGTGTGGGAGAGGTCGCACTACGATCTAGACTTGCATGTACAATCCCCTCCTCGCTCTCTAACATCCCTTTTCTTAATTTGAATATTTTTATGGGTTATTTCCTATCCCCTAGGCCAACCTTAATGTGATACCTAACCTACAAAATCCTATATAAGCAAAGTCTAATTCACCATTTGAACTCACCTGGCATTTTCAAGAGCATACATTGCAAATTACTTTCCAAAAGCACTCAAGGCTCTCCTAAATCTTCCTAAAGCAATTGCACATCCTTTAGAGAAGCCACCACACAAGTTTGAAGCACTCAAACCAGGTTCAAGATTCTAGCTTCCTCCATTACCAAGCCTCAAAGGTCTTAGAGCTATGTCTTAGCAAGAGCAAGTCACACAAAGCATTGCCAAAGGTCTTAAGGGAAAAAGGGAATCATTGTAGCATCTAAAGCATATCACGCCATATCATTATCGTGCAGGGTACATCTCTATTATATCTTTAGTTACGTCCACTACTCATTGTGTCAAGAGACATAATGGCACGATATAGGGTTGGCTTAGATTTGCATTCATTATTGCATCTACACTATGAGAACTACATGGAGTTTGCTCCCACTTGTGAGGGGATGTAGTGTAGTGCCTGGATTGGTTCAACGGTGATTTATCATTTTGTTATCTAATTGTGTCCATGAAGTGCTAGTGCAGGTCTTATAGGGTTTTATTCATTGCGAAGTCATTGTCACGATTCTGAAACCTCGGCGAACAACAAGGCTCGTTTCCGGCCATCATAGTCACCGGAAGCTACGAACCCTTGCAGTTTCTAGTTCAAAACCATACAAATCGGGACATGACCGTACTACACCCAAGTTGGATCTATACAATTTTGTACAAGAGCATTTTCAAGTTCTGAGTCTCAAGAACAAAACACCTTCAAGTTCTCACCAATCTTTTCACGCGCTCTGCACATCCAAATTACTTCTATCCCTCTTTGATAAGCCAAGCACTCATCCCTTCTTGTGTTTGACATAATCGTTGAATCGTTCTATCATTATTTAATGTATTAATAGCTATATTATGAGTTGTATGGTTGATGTGGATTAATTAATTCAAAATATTCTACCTGTAACATTCTTATAACTATTAATAAGGAAAGAACTCTTTATCGAACCCTCACTAATTTTATTTAGAGTGTAAACATTTGGTGTACCCAACCCTTGATCGAACCCTAGGTGCCCCTAGGCTTTCTCCTTCTTCCTTTGGTGTATGATCCTCTCGCGCCCTTGACTTTGCTTTTTCGTGTATCATCATGACTTATCCTCAAATCTTCTATGATCTTCGCCTCAAGCCTAAGGGTTCACTTCCTCACTTTGATATGGGCTACCATCCCTTTAACCAAGTCCATGCTCATGCTCGGCTTTAAAGAGGGAACATGTATACTAATTCTACTTGCCTTGTGGCCCGACATCCAACGGCTCCTTACATTGATGTACAATCTAAGATCATTCCTATTACTACAAGGCATCCACCCCGCTTCACACCCTCCCTATTCCTCTAGGACCTAAAGTCAATGTGGTTACTACACGTAGTGATAAGCAACCAGTTGGGGGCAATCCATCTTTACCTCCATCACCTACTATTCCCTTTACTAAGCCCGTTCCCCTACTAAAGAGTATGATATGTTCGAGTAATTAAGCAATACCCTTGCTAAGACATCTCTTTTGTAATTACTTAAGAAAGCTGTATGTGTTTACAAGGACATGCTATATGAAGCTTTGCAATCTATATTTTTGTCTATTGATACTCAACCTATTGTCTTTGCATCTATTATGGACACATTCAAAACCATGGATAAAGCAATTACTTTTAGTCCCATTGAGATTCCTCCTAAACAAGGTATGGATCAATGCCCACATTCAAGGATTTCTCATCAAATGTGTTATGATTGACATTGGGTCTAGTTTGAATATCTTCCCTAGCTCCTTGCTTAAACAAATGGGTATTTCTATGACTGCGATCATAGTTCAAAAAATCATTATCGGCGATTAATCAGCAGGCCAAATTTTGACTCGGAAATCGGGAATCGGCAATTTAGCGGCAATTTATCAGCATTAATCGGCAACTTTATCGCTACTTTTAAAAACATTTAAATTCATAAAATATACTTAAATTAAATGTAAAAACAATGTTAAATGATGCGAGAAGTGACTCTGTACAATATGCGATATACTATTATACTGTATACTAGTATACTATTATAATGTTAAATGATGTTAAATGTTAAATCATTATCTTTGTTAAATGATGTTAAATGTTAAATCATTATACGAGATACTATTATAATGATGTTAAGTTGCTTGGTCCAAAAAGGTGCAAAAGTGGATTTTATGAAAATAATAAAAATATTGCCATCAATGCGTAGAGCTCGAGAAAATATACACTTTCAAAGAAAACGCACTCAAACGGAGCCACGTAATGAAAGTTATGGCACATGCAAGTTTTTGTTGCTACATCTTCCCGGACCCTTTCCAAAAATGGCAAAAAAATTCTTTGCTTGTGTTTTTTTCACCAAAAATCCAAAAAAGGAAAAAACCAATTCGAAAGCGAAGAAAACAAGCCAAAAAAAATGCAGAAGCTAAAAACGATTCGACCAAGAGGAAATGGAGTGATTTTCCATGATTTTTCACATGAATTTCGGCGATTTTTGCAAGTTTTTCAACGCAGAAATTCAAGATTTATCGCCATTAAAAAATCGCGATTTATGGAAAGATAAATCGTTTTGCATGGGAAAAAGCGATTTATTGCGATTATTAGCCAATAAATCACGATTTTTAGAACTATGACTTAAATTGATAAGACTAGAACTATTGTGTGAGGCTTTAATAATATCACAAGATCTACATGGGTAATATCACCTTGGATCTCTTAGTTGGCCATAATAAGCTCCCGACTACATTCCACATCATGGATAATGATCTTCATTACAATCTCCTCTTAAGATGCCCTTGGATCCACACTATGGAGGCTATCCCATTCATTGTGCATTAATGTGTCAAATTTATACATGATGGTTATGAATACATTATTTCCACTGACGATGACCCTTTCAAATATTGCAAAATTGACTTCTTTGATTCTCATGCGCTTTATCATCACTCCTTCAACACATGACCCATTCTTATGGATTAGTTACATACATATGTGGTTGGTGACATAAGTAATAGCTCCAATACCACATCTTTTGTACCACCATTGCTCGCAAGTTCACCTTATCCCTAAATTGCAAAGGTCCTTGTTGCTCAATCTTACTCTATAATATCTCCTCCATCTACTACTACCACTCCTAACTTGTTGGTTAATGCGGAAAGACAAGATAACGCCGTTGATCATTGCTCGATAATGATGATGCTTCTATCAAACTTACTAATGACTGTTTGCGTGAGCTTGATTTCAATCCTATAGATGAAAATGAGTCTATGTTTCATTCCTTTTTGTCTCTCCGGACACCTTATTTCTACAACTACATTAATTAATTCATCCCATTCCAATCCCACAACATCCCATGCATCATTAATCACTCTTAATCACCCCTAATCACTCTTAACTAGTCACTACTCCACAACCAATATCCCACATCTCCTAAATCTCACTTACCTCCCCCAACTAAAACCTATAAATGGAACCTCCAAGTATTCATTGGACAAGCACAATGAAAGGGGACAATACCCAAGAGATAGAAGGAAGCACAAACAAAACCTCTATTTTGGAAAATCATGCCATTTTGGGGAACCCTTCCATTTTGGGCAATCCTCGTTCGATTCTTCCTCCATGCTTGCAATCACATGTTGTTGGAATCTTGCACAAGCCATGGAGCAACCACATTCAACCAAGAATGAGAAAATCAACACAAGGTTAATCTACATTTGGTAAGTGTAGGTATTGTTTCCTTATGCTCAATCTGAGGTTATTGTTTGATTTAGATAGGGATTTATTGTTGTTATTTCCTTATTGAGCTCTAAATCTAACATGATACATTTTGGCACGCCCGGTGACACTCATCCATCACTTTGCATCTACCGGGCATAATCCACATCCAAAATTGCTTTGGCACTCTATTTACACCTTCACCATTTCCAATTTTGAGAGCTCCTCCGTGTCTTCCATCCCCACACGTCCTCTTGATGGGGCATCATCCTACCAACCATGCCACTTTAGAGGCATCTCTTTTTTAAATAGTCATTTGCCCTGTGAAATCAACCTATTGATCCCTTCACAAAATTTGCTAAGTGGCCCATCAATCAACATTTTCAAGTGTTATCTATCTTGTGAAATTGGCCCTATCGATCCCTTCACTGAATCCGTTGAAGGGGCCCATCAATCAACATTTATAGGTCCCAGTCTATTCTTATCAACCATGCCATTAAGAGCATCTCCTTCCACCCATCTTTTTTTCCTACATTCTTTGAAAAGGCACTACTACCCATGACACCCTTTCAAAGAGGGGCAAATGTGGACACCCCAAATCCGCCACCAATAAATCATTCCCGACTAAACAAATTCTATTATCACATGACAATTAATTAATAAATCATCCCCAACTCATCACAAATCACACAACATCCCACAAGTAATTAATCACTAGTTAATCCCACTTAACTAGTCATTAATCCTACATCTCCATCATCCCACATCTCTTAAAACTAGCAATCGTACGTGGAGTGTACGATGGAAACGCCGAAGGGGATGGAGAGAAGAATTGAAAATTGAGGGAGTGCAAAAGAGAAAGAGGATGAGGGGCGATTGAAAAGGGGTTTGAGGGAGGGGAGGGAATTGTGGTCGCTATATCATCTATATCTTGAACACACAATTCACGTGATTGTGAATTACATTTAAAGGGGACAAACCAAAAAATGGGGAAAATCCAAAATGTTCCATGTTTGAGACCCACCCGAAAAGTGAGAATCAAATACTTGTGCATGTTCCGCACCTTTTCCATGTCTTAAATTGTAACACCCAATTAAAATTTGTTATTTGTGTTACACTTTATTAAATCAATCTCTCTTGCATTATTCACGTGAGTGCAATTTATGCTTAAAAGGGCCAAAAGAAATAATGGGAAAAATCCAACAGGTTCCATGTTGAAAACCCAACTAAAATGCTTGTTTCTTGGTTTACTTTGTAGCCCTCCTTTATAATTCTAAGCTCAAGTAAGTCAAGGAAATAGAAGATGTGTGAAAAATCATTGAGAGTTGAGTTTACATTATTCACGTGATTGTAATTTGTGCTTAAAGGTGCCAAAATAAAAAAACGGGAAAAACCAATAGGTTCCATGTTTGAAGCCCATTCAAAATTCTTGCTTCTTGGAGCACTTTGTACTCCCACTTTACAATTCTAAGCTCAAGTAGGTGCAATGAAATAGGCAACATGTAAACAATCATCGATAATTGTCCTTTATTTGTGTTCCACTTTATCGTCACTTTGTATTCCCCTTTACATCTCTAAGCTTGAGGTGCGGAAATAGGCTAGGTGTAGGGTAATAGGTGATGTGCGAAAAATCATTGATAATCATCTCATGTTGTGTCTTCTACTTTATTGTTTCGATCCCACTCGCATTATTCACATGAGTGCAATTTGCGCTTAAAGGGGCCAAAATAAAAAAATGGGGAAATCCAAAATGTTTAAAGGTCAAGACCCAACCACAAATGATGTCAAGGTTTTCAATTCGATAGTGTTTTATTTGTAATATAAGATGAAGACATCAATGAAAATTTGGAAATAAAAAGTGAAAATTAAATACCTGCATGCACCGCACATTTTCCACGGGTCAAAGTGTAACACCTAAGTAACATCCACTATTTATGTTCCACTTTATCGACTTGATCTCACTCGTTTTTGTGAGTGTAATTTTCCCTTAAAAGGAGCGTTCAACTATATATAGAAACTATACTATAAAGCATACATTATAAACTATGTATACTATAAATTATATATTAAAATCCTATTTTACAAAGAGCTTAATTCCTTTTTATGATTTATTGCAAACATTAGTTTCTTTTTGAAGGAGTATAATTAGCCATGGGAGGGGCATAGAAAGTCTAGGCTCACTCTAACATTTTTACACCCAAAATTCTCCTACGATTCTCAATTTTGATAGAGGGAACATAACTATCATACTGCATTCACAATCCACATGTGGACAACTTAGATTAATTGGAGGGTGTTGATACAAGGTGAGACGTAATTATTTATTGAAAAAAACACACATCATGAGCACAAGACAGATTGTGTCCAATCTTATCTGGAAAGCAAAGCCCATTCAATTGTCATGCCTTCAATTCAATATTTTATCTTTCATTTCCCCTAAGCGGTATCCCATGAACAATTTCAGTGTATATGGACCATAACTACTGTGACGAAATGCCACCATCCTGTTACACAATAAACCTGCAACCTGACAGACATAGGCAACAAAGATGGGGAACGATCAAAATGTGCACGGATTCCATTACCCATTTTTATTAATAATTCTCAGAAGATGTAGTAGCTCATCTTCCAGACTTATACACAGACGGGATTAAGGTAGTAATCACACAGGCTCGAGAAAAATCATTTTGCAGAATTATCTTTTGCATTAAAAATATGTCAAAATATACAAAATGAGCAGTTATTTAGAGCAAGGAAAATAAAATATCAAATGCATTTTACACGATCTCAAGAAATAAAAACCAGTAGGATGAATTTATACGAAAATTTCAACCCATATAATAAATCAAACCAAAGTATTATATTTAGCATACGCACAGATGATTACAAGCCGCAGTCTAGTAGCAGTGCCAAATACCAAATGGGATGTCGTCATCCACCATCTATCCTAATACAAAATCTAACCACGATGAAGAACAATGTTTAGAAGTAAAAAAAAAATCTGTTAGGAATCCAGCCAAATCTACAAGAACATAACAGCAGCTTGGCGAGTTTGTTTTGTTTTGGAAGGCACAGATGCACAGCGCTATGGGATGGAGTAGCAGTGGCTGTACCGCTCTGCTGCAACCGGTAGGATTCGAACTCGGAAGATCTTTGTTTTTGCTATGAGAAAGTGTGCAATATTTGGATGGGAAGATTGAACACACATCCCGTGAACAAAAAATTGTATAGCATTATGTATTTTTATTGCCACAATATTCGCCTTTGGAATTCCAACTGAAAAACATATTAGATGTCATGGATGCAATAGAGGCAAAATATAGCTCACAAGAAGATTCAAATACAAAACACCTCAGATAGCACAGAATGTGACATTAAAGGAACTCTGTCCAGGATTTAAGTTAATGTAATCACATCCCAAGGAGAGGAAAACTACAAGAAAATGTCCCATTTTGAACCTTGGTCATGCTGCCCAATGGAAAAGTATCTTCTTGATCTTCATCTATGGCCATCCAACTAATTATCCCAAACTCATTGCAGTTACGTAGTCAATTAGGTTCTACCAGTCCACCACTTCACTGGTTCAGCTTATGACCTTACAACCGAAAATTGTTATCATTTATATAAAAGTCAACCTCATCAAAAACTGAATTGCACTTAGTATCAACATGATTCACATTACTCAACCACATCGATCTAAGCAGTGTGGATGGAATGTGATAATCATAGATATTGTTCCTAGCCCAAACATAATTTTTATCACTGTAATTATCTGTTATATTCATGGATGCAATAAAAACAAAAACATAAAGAATCTTTAGCTTAATTATAGAATAGTATAGTGCAGGTCTCTACATAACGTACTTTTTCCTAAAATGAATTTGCCACTACAATCTAATCAAATCAATTTGTCACTAGATTTCCAAACCTTCTATATTGACTAAATAAAACGCAGAAATCTATTTGCCAGAAAATTTATGAAAGACCCACTTACAATATTTTTCAAAAAACCTGTGAATCTACTGCATCTGCAATGAGGGGCAGTCTAGGAACCTGACCTGGAAGGCAAGAGCTCGAACCATACACAAGACAAGTTATCAGGAAAAGAAAAACAGTAATATCAAACTAATCAACAGCTTAAGGACAATCCCTTCTCCAGGTCCAAAGCTCCAGTCCACCAAATTAGAAAAAATGAGAATAACATCCAGCACAATCGCTTGCATAACATTAAACCACACATAGAAACTTAAATTGGGGTTTCCTACAACAGCAAAGTAGAATAAGAAAAACACAAGAAAACTCGAAAGGGGAAGCCCCTGTATACTCTAACGGCGGGAAACGGGGTTGGAGTAGCAGCTGTACAGAAGGGATTCATTTAACAAAAAATGACCGTATTGAACTCCGTCGAAGAAGGGGAAAAAGTACCTGAAATATCCCTTGTGGGATACCACTTAAAAATGCACAAAATATTGAAAATTTGCAGCCAAATAAAATACTGATTTTTGCAGATTTTTAACAGTTAGGGCAGCGAACTAAAGAAAATTAATATCTCCCAAAATATCCACCCAAATCACTTGAAAATTTAAAGAGAGCTTGCTAATATTATAAAGAACATAAGAAAACTGTTTTTGGAATTTTTCAGATAATAAAATGCTGCCAGAAAATTACAGCGTGCCCTAGACAGCTGGAAAACTTCTAAAATTCGTAACTCTCCGAATACAAGTGCAAAAATTATGAAACTTTGGAAATAACATTTATAAATATAGGAGATGATATTCCAACCTTCAGATCTGAATTCGTACCACTGAAACCCCTCAAATAAAGGCTGCAATATTCCAAACAAGTCGCCTAGCTTGGAAAAGGGTTGGAAATTGATGAAAAGGCCTTCAAAGTGATGTTAAACCCTGCTCAAATGGCTGCCGTAAATCTGATCTGAAAACCCTCTGATTATCTTCACCAAATGTCTCCAAAACCCTTCCTCTGAAACCTCTGAAAATATCTCTGTAAATCAGCCCTGAAAACAGCTCCAAAATGACAAGCTAGGGTAGATCTCTCACTACCGAAGAATGCCCTGCTAGCTAGGGATGGATCTCTCACCACCGAAGCTAGGGTTCCTGTGGGATTTCACTCCACAAGCTATAGATTTGCAAACAGCAGTTGCACATGAAGGAAAATAATTAGGTATGCAAGAATGAATCTTTCTTTTTCCTCCCAACTCCTTATATAACTTCTTCCAAGGCAAAAGAGCCCCAATAAACCCTAGTCGCATTTTTCCCTTGGAAGGGCCAATAAAATAAAAGTAACTTAAGTTACTTTTCCCCTTTTAAGTCGCCATGGTCCAAAAGTGACCCCCAATGCAAAATTAGAACATTAGTACCATGTGGCCCCTTCCTAACGACAAAACATAACATCTAGTCCCTCCAAAACACCTTTTTGCTTATGTCAATGAAGAATTATAACAAAATGGACTAGATATTCATACCCAATAGCTCCCAGCGTCCAAAGCCCCTTGGGTATGACCAAGGCTTGGACTCGAATTGGCCCTTAGGCCTTTAGCGTAGGAAAGGGGCATTCTGATCCTCCCTTCCCAAATTTTGCTTGTCCTCAAGCAAATGCAAATTAGGATGTTGCAAAATCTACTCTCCCTCCCAAGTTGCATCCTCAGTGGTAATCCCTTCCATCGCACCAAATACTCGGTGATCACTTTGTTCCTAAGCCCCCTCTATCTCTCTTGATAATGGATTAAGGTTCTAACACTAGCTTCCCCTCCTCATATAGTGGCGCAACTCGTAAATGGTACAATATGTTGTCCGAGTGCCTTCTTAAGGCATGAAACACGGAAGACATTATGTATCTTCTTGTGCTCCGTCGACTCTAGCTCATATGCAACTGCCCCATGGACGAACTACAGTACGGACCATAAAAATGTGGTTTCAATTTCTCACCCTTACTACTTGGTGAGGATGCCTATATGGCTGCATGACGTAGGAATACTAGATCCCCAACCTCAAAAGACCTCTCTATCCTGTGTCAATCTGCATATACCTTCTATTGATTCTGTGCCTTCTGAAGGTTCTCCCTGAGAGCCTTCAAAATATCTTGGTTCTCCTGTAACCAATCTCGAGCTTTGGGAGCTCGGCTATCTGGTAATACCAAATCCACAAATGTCATAGCGTCGTACCCATACAAGGCTTGGAAAGGAGTCATACCTATGCTCATCTGATAGGTGGTATTGTAGCAATACTCACCCATGTGTAACCATCTAATCCATGCCCGTTGATGTCCTGACACATAACTCCGCAAGTAGCCCTCTATCCACTTATTGACTATCTCCGTCGCCCATCATGCGTCAGGTGGTAGCTAGTCTTGCTAGGAGTCATTCCGTGCTTGCTAGTCGAAGATCTCTGCCAAAAGGTGCTCGGGGAAGATCTTGTCCATCGATGACGATATTTTTAGGCAACCCATGTAGCCTAAAAATACCTGTATAGAAAATCCGGGCCACATCCACCACCTCATGCCCCTTGGGTAGGGAAAAGAAATGAGCATTCTTAGTTAATTGATCAACTACAACATAAATGCGGCTATGCCCATGCACGAGGAAGCCACTGTGATAAAGTCCATAGATATGCTTTCCCATTTACTGTTCGGGAATGGGGAGAGGTGAAGTAATCTTGTTGAAAAAGATGCCGGTTTGGTTTCTTTGTGAAACCATACACTCTCTCGACATGGTTAAGGACATCGTCCTTCATCCCCTTCCATGCAAATCTCTCCACTGAAAAACTTGTATGTTTTGAAATACCCAAGATGCCCAACTAGTGGTGTATCATGTATTGCTCAAAGGATCTTCTCCTTCATCTTGGACCTTGATACAAGGAAAATCCTATCCTTGTAGAAAATGAGATCATCCACTACTCTGTATCGGTCATCTTGTATAATGCCATCCATGATCTCACATGTAAACGATTTTTGGAATACTCAACAAGTATATGAGCCTTCGATCCGCTAAAATCTCGGACATAGAACTAAGCATAGAAGTGAGGTAAGGCCTCTAGATAAAACATCGGCAACAATATTATTCTTACCTCTAGTGTACTCTATGTCGAAGTCATATGTTTGTACCTTGTTCACCCATCTTTGGTGGTGATCGTTGAGCTCATACGCCCCAAGAAGAACCTCAAACTGTTGCGATCCGTACGAACCACAAATTTGCTACCCACAGTCTTTCTCAATATGGCCAAAGCATGCATAATGGCCAACATCTCATTGTCGTAAATTGAATACCCTCGCTCCACGGGTTTCATTTCCGACTCTCATAAGCAATGGGATGCCTATCTGTGAGGACTGCCCTTCAACACCCTCTCTGATGCATCACACTCCAAAATGAATGGGTGAGACAAATGCAGTAATGCGAGAACGCAGGACACGAACTCATCACCTCCTTGAGTTGATCAAAAACACATTGTGTTGCCTCGACCGGGCAAATGCCCCCTTCTTGGTTAAATCGGTCAATGGAGCGGTCAATCGAGAGAAATTCTTCACGAACCTCCTGTGAAGTGCGTGCAAAACCCCACGAATCCTCTCAAATGTGTCGATGTCCTAGGTGGCGGCCAATCCAATGCCCGTATCTTCTCTCTATCCACCTTCACCGTACCCCACTAATCACATATCCCAAGTATAGAAGTTCGGTCATGCCAAACTCACACTTAGAAGCTTTGGCATAAAGCAAATTAGCTTCTAATATCTCGATATCTCACCAAGGTGCACGATATGGTCCTCCTAAGTCCGTTGTCGACTAAAATATCATCAAAGAAAACCAATAAAAACTTACAGTAGGTGGCGGTTGAACTCATGATTTATGCAAGACTGGAATGTAGCTGGAGCATTAGACAATCCGAAGGGCATCACCAAGAACTCAAAGTGACCGTAATGGCATTTGAAAGCTGTCTTATGCACATCCTGTTCCTGACTTTGATCGATGATATCCGGACCAAATCAATTTTTGAAAAATAGATTGCACCATGTAGCTTGTCAAGCAACTCGTCGAGGATGCTTAGACATGTGGTTACTTCTCCTTATCGTCACCCAAAACGATTTAAGGATGAGATCAAGAATACTATACATGAGCTCATTGATATGGGGCATATTAGACCGAGTTCGGCCCTTTTGCTTCTCGGTCTTATTGGTGAAGAAGAAGGATGGGACCATGTGGATGTGTATAGACTATTGTGCCTTGAATAAGAAGACAATAAAAAACAAGTATCCTGTACCACGCATTGATGAGCTACATGGTGCATCTATTTTTCAAAAATTGATTTGCGATGCGGATATCATCGAGATCAAAGTCGAGGAACAGGATGTGCATAAGACAGACTTTCAAATGCCATTACGGTCACTTTGAGTTCTTGGTGATGCCCTTCGGATTGTCTAATGCTCGGCTACATTCCATCTTGCATAAATCATGAGTTCAACCGCCACCTACGAAGTTTTTATTGGTTTTCTTTGATGATATTTTAGTCGACAACGGGACTTAGGAGGACCATATCGAGGCACCTTGGTGAGATATTGGAGATATTAGAAGCTAATTTGCTTTATGCCAAAGCTTCTAAGTGTGAGTTTGGCATGACCGAACTTCTATACTTGGGATATGTGATTAGTGGGGGTGCAGGTGAAGGTGGATAGAGAGAAGATACGGGCAGTTCTGGATTGGCCGCCACCTAGGACATTGACACATTTGAGAGGATTCGTGGGGTTTTGCACGTCTTCTGACGAGGAGGTTCGTGAAGAATTTCTCTCGGTTGGCCTCCGCCCATTGACCGATTTAACCAAGAAGGGGGCATTTGCACAGTCGAGGCAACACAACAGGTTTTGATCAACTCAGGAGGTGATGAGTTCGTGTCCCGTTCTCGCATTACAGATTTGTCTCACCCATTCATTTTGGAGTGTGATGCATCAAGAGAGGGTGTTGGGCGAGTCCTCATGCGGGATAGGCATCCCATTGCTTATGAGAGTCGGAAATTGAAACCCGTGGAGCGAGGGTATTCAATTTACGACAATGAGATGTTGGCCATTATGCATGCTTTGGCCATATTCGATACATTACCTTATGGGTAGCAAATTTGTGGTTCGTGCGGATCGCAACAGTTTGAGGTTCTTCTTGGGGCAGAAGGAGCTCAACGATCACCAGCAAAGATGGGTGAACAAGGTACAAACATATGACTTCGACATAGAGTACACTAGAGGTAAGAATAATATTGTTGCTGATGTTTTATCTAGGAGGCCTTACCTCACTTCTATGCTTAGTTCTATGTCTGAGATTTTAGCGGATTGGAAGGCTCATATACTTGTTGAGTATTCCAAAATCGGTTTACATGTGAGATCATGGATGGCATTATACAAGATGACCGTCTGAGTAGTGGATGATCTCATTTTTACAAGGATAGGATTTTCCTCGTACTGTGGTCCAAGATGAAGGAGAAGATCCTTTGAGCAATACATGATACACCACTAGTTGGGCATCTTGGGTATTTCAAAACATACAAGTTTATCAGGGAGAGATTTGCATGGAAGGGGATGAAGGACGATGTCCTTAACCATGTCGAGAGTGTATGGTTTGCCCGCAAACCAAATCGAGCGATCTTTTCCAACAAGATTACTTCAGCCTCTCCCCATTCCCGAACAAAAATGGGAAAGCATATCTATGGACTTTATCACAGGGCTTCCCGTGCATGGGCATAGCTGCATTTATGTTGTAGTTGATCGATTAACTAAGAATGCTCATTTCTTTTCCCTACCCAAGGGGCATGAGGCGGTGGATGTGGCCCGGATTTTCTATACGGTATTATTTTTAGGCTACATGGGTTGCCTAAAAATATCGTCATTGATAGGGACAAGATCTTCATGAGCACCTTTTGGCGAGAGATCTTCAGACTAGCAAAGTACGGAATTGACTCCAAGCACTAGCTACCACCCACAGCATGGATGGGCGACGGAGATAGTCAATAAGTGTATAGAGGGCTACTTGCGGATTTATGTGTCGAGGACATCAACGGGTATGGATTAGACGGTTACACATGGGTGAGTATTGCTACAATACCACCTATCAGATGAGCATAGGTATGACTCCTTTCCAAGCCTTGTATGGGTACGACGCTATGACATTTGTGGATTTGGTATTACTGATAGCCGAGCTCCCAAAGCTCGAGATTGGTTACAGGAGAACCAAGATATTCTGAAGGCTCTCAGAGAGAACCTTCGGAAGGCACATAATCAACAAGGTATATGCAGATCGACACAGGATAGAGAGGTCTTTTGAGGTTGGGGATCTAGTATTCCTACGTTTGCAGCCATATAGGCAGTCCTCACTGAAGTAGAAGGGTGCAGAGAAATTGAAACCACAGTTTTATGGTCCGTACACTGTAGTTCGTCCCAGTGGGCGATTGCATATGAGCTAGAGTTGACGAGCACGATAGAGATACATAATGTCTTCCGTGTTTCATGCCTTAAGAAGGCACTTTCGACAACATATTGTACCATTTGAGTTGCGCCACTATATGAGGAGGGGAAGCTAGTGTTAGAAC
Organism: Taxus wallichiana var. yunnanensis; assembly: GCA_018340775.1. Taxonomy (NCBI): domain Eukaryota; kingdom Viridiplantae; phylum Streptophyta; class Pinopsida; order Cupressales; family Taxaceae; genus Taxus; species Taxus wallichiana. The sequence goes on from CM031239.1 coordinate 55,126,858, forward strand.
CGAGAATCCATTATTGAAGAGAGATAGAGGGGGCTTAGGAACAAAGTGATCACCGAGTATTTGGTGCGATGGAAGGGATTACCACTTGAGGATGCAACTTGGGAGGGAGAGCAGATTTTGCAACATCCTAATTTGCATTTGCTTGAGGACAAGCAAAATTTGGGAAGGGAGGATTGTAATGCCCCCTTTCCTACGCTAAAGGCCTAAGAGCCAATTCGAGTGCAAGCCTTGATCATACCCAAGGGGCTTTGGACGCCAGGAGCTATTGGGTATGAATATCTAGTCCATTTTGTTATAATTCTTCATTGACATAAGCAAAAAGGTGTTTTGGAGGGACTAGATGTTATGTTTTGTCGTTAGGAAGGGGCCACATGGTACTAATGTTCTAATTTTGCGTTGGGGGGTCACTTTTGGACCATGGCGACTTAAAAGGGGAAAAGTAACTTAAGTTACTTTTATTTTATTGGCCCTTCCAAGGGAAAAATGCGACTAGGGTTTATTGGGGCTCTTTTGCCTTGGAAGAAGTTATATAAGGAGTTGGGAGGAAAAAGGAAAGATTCATTCTTGCATACCTAATTATTTTCCTTCATGTGCAACTGTTGTTTGCAAATCTATAGCTTGTGGAGTGAAATCCCACAGAACCCTAGCTTCGGTGGTGAGAGATCCATCCCTAGCTAGCAGGGCATTCTTCGGTAGTGAGAGATCTACCCTAGCTTGTCATTTTGGAGCTGTTTTCAGGGCTGATTTACAAAGGTTGGGGATCTAGTATTCCTACGTTTGCAGCCATATAGGCAGTCCTCACCGAAGTAGAAGGGTGCAGAGAAATTGAAACCACGTTTTTATGGTCCGTACACAGTAGTTCGTCCCAACCTCAAGTAGGGCGATTGCATATGAGCTAGAGTTGACAGAGCACAAGTAAGATACATAATGTCTTCCGTGTTTCATGCCTTAAGAAGGCACTCGGACAACATATTGTACCATCTACAGAGTTGCCACCTCTAGATGAGGAGGAGAAGCTAGTGTTAGAACTAGAATCCATTATTGAAGAGAGATAGAGGGGGCTTAGGAACAAAGTGATCACCGAGTATTTGGTGCGATGGAAGGGATTGCCACTTGAGGATGCAACTTGGGAGGGAGAGCAGATTTTTCAGCATCTTAATTTGCATTTGCTTGAGGACAAGCAAAATTTGGGAAGGGAGGACTGTAATGTCCCCTTTCCTACGCTAAAGGCCTAAGGGCCAATTCGAGTCCAAGCCTTGATCAGTCTACCCAAGGGGCTCTGGACACTTTGGGAGCTATCGGGTATGAATATCTAATCCATTTTGTTATAATTCTTCATTGACATAAGCAAAAAGGTGTTTTGGAGGGACTAGATGTTATGTTTTGTCGTTAAGAAGGGGCCACATGGTACTAATGTTCTAATTTTGCGTTGGGGTCACTTTTGGACCATGGTGACTTAAAGGGGGAAAAGTAACTTAAGTTACTTTTATTTTATTGGCCATTCCATGGGAAAAATTCGACTAGGGTTTATTGGGGCTCTTTTGCCTTGGAAGAACTTATATAAGGGGTTGGGAGGAAAAAGGAAGGATTCATTCTTGCATACCTAATTATTTTCCTTCATGTGCAACAACTATTTTGCAAATCTATAACTTGTGGAGTGAAATTCCACAGGGAACCCTAGCTTCGGTGGTGAGAGATCCATCCCTAGCTAGCAGGGCATTCTTCGGTAGTGAGAGATCTACCCTAGCTTGTCATTTTGGAGTTGTTTTCGGGGCTGATTTACGAGGTTTCGAGAGGAAGGGTTTTGAGGATGGCTAGTAATATCAAACACGTGATCCTAATGTGCAAAGGTGGATGAAAACATTGGTACAAAAATATCACTACTCAAATGGTGTGGATAATATCCTAAGAGACACTTCACGGTAGCATAAGTTTCACAATCTCAACCATGTCTACACAATCCAAAAGCAACGAGAACCTCACCAATCCAAACAAGAGTTCGAACAATATAGAGATAACAAGAAAATGGAAGTAGGGGAATGTTCTAAGAGAAGGAACAAGTTCCTCCCAAAAGAAGAGAGGCTTTAAATAAGGCTATAGTATAGGAGCTCCTTCTCCACATCTATTAAAATGGATACACTTTGTGAGGTTGATCCATTTGGCTAATGTTCATCATTCCAACGACCTACTTTGGAAGTGACATTGTTTGTAACTTCTAGTGAGCATACTTTATTGCTATTGTCATATGGGACGTATATAAAGTGTTCAATATTAGCTCTAAACATTTTGCACCCTATCGCAATAGGATCAATAATACCTTGTCCATACTTGTCAAGCCCACCTTCTATATACCCCATTCTCCAAAGTATTCTCCAATTAAACCTTTGTTCAATTTTCCTAGATCCAAGACCTCCCTTCATCATCAAAAGAAAAATGTGATCCCCATCTGAGCAATCATACAAAGAGGCATTATCTGAGGAACTCAAGACATTTGAAGAAACGCGTGAAGACCCATCATTTGAATCCTTATGAAAAATCATCATGTGAAGGATCGTCACTCTTCATGGAGGTATCAAAATGTTCTTCATTCTCCGAGGTGCCCCTTGAGTAGGTCATGATTTAACTATAAGTTTATTGCATATCCAAGACTTTGGAATTTTGTATGACCGTTTTCATTTCCTTAAAGAGAAAACCATAGTTTGGTCCAACATCTTCATCAAGACAACTAAAGGATTTTTAGATGTATCATGGAACTTGGTGAGCTTATACAATTCTTCATTATCATAAAGAGGGTTGGTGGCAACAATTTTGATGTTAGAAACAAATATTTTTGAAAATCTTGAGTAGGAATTTTTCAATCAATGTTTTGGATCACACCACAACATACTTATCCTAATGATGGATCATGTGTTGGGGTCTAAATATCAATTGAAAATTTCCTACAAATGTTTTTCCAAAGATATTGTTTTTAATATTATGGATTGTGTAAAATCTACGATTTTGAAGTTGTTTTTGGTATCTTAACCATAAATTTATTTCTTATCAAAACTCATTTGATAAGAGAGCTTTAGTTGTTTGGTTAAAGAGTGATTTAATAAAATTTAAATCTAATGTAAGGGCACTGTTGATTAAATGGATATAACAATATTCAAACAAGATCAAGCAAAGGAAATGCAAGCAAGAGAGATAGATAGGGTTTGTAACCAAAGATATGGACTGATTCTGGTTGATGGATGATCTGAATAGCGACTAATTTTGGGTATATAAGCTCGATTATGAAACTAGAGTATGACGATCTCGGTGATAGGAGTGCCGGAAGGGGACAGGGCCGCCTGGCGTTAGTGTCTGTTCTAAGCGCCCGGTGTCTACGAAATAGCTTGGAATCGGTTTTCTCTGTGTCGCTTAGTGTCGCTTCTTGTTCGTTGTATGTCGCATCAAATTCATTGTGTTGCACCTGTACCTGCAAAATAAACCCTAGCTACTCTGCACAATACTCAAGCACACATTAGATGAATAAAAATATGCATATGCTTAAGTCGAGCTGACCTCGGCGGTAACCCCAATGTGATTGTCATCGAGCGTTGCACTACGTTTGGACTATATGTAGTTTTTGTGTGTGTGTGTGATTAGAATAGTGTCCCTTAAGCTAGGATGCCCTAGTGTCAGTCACACAAAGAGATAGCGGGATACAACTACTTTGTCCCAAATGCAAATGTGTGGTATGGAATTCAAAATAAACCCTCATATGCAGTGAAGTATGCAGTCCCAAAAATGTAGTCCTTAGTGTAGTAGATAGAAAATATTAGCTCCTTGTAATAGTATGTGTCTCTTGAATGTTTGCCCCCTAACGAGGTTAAATAAGACACACACACACACACACACACACACACACACACACACACACACATATATATATATGATTCATTTGCTTAAGTTTCGTCATTAACAAGTGAAAAGGCCGACCAAGGGTGATAAAAGAAGACAATAAAGAAGTAAGACTGAAAGATAGGAAAAAGAGACAAAGAGGACAAAAAGCCCGGAAGGAGCAGTGGCGCCCGGGCGCTCCTATTCCTAATGGGCGGTCTTGTACAAAGAGTCAAAAGGATAAAACAATGAAATCAGAGTTGAGTAAGATGTCGGTTGGTATGCAAAACTATAAGTTGTCAATTAGAAACAACAAGTAATAAAGATGAAAAGGATAAAAGCAATGTCAAAGCAAAGTAAAGGGGTGTTAATGAGTAATTCTCTTGCTTAGGAATCATGCATATAAATGAAGTATTTAGAGGCTAGATGTACATAGTAAGTATGTGATTTAGTGACTACAAAGAGTCCCTTGAATGTATCCCAAGGGTCAATTGAAGCATCCTTTCTACAAATGAAATCATAACTCCTAGAGATATGAGAGTTCTCATAACCAACACACTCAAATTTTAAGATTTAGGGCCATTTCAAAATTTTGAATTAACATGCACTTTTGCTTCAACTTAATTTATGAGTCCTTTAAATTTTGGTTTTTGGGCAGATTTTAATTTGCAATTTTTCTCCATGTATCAATTTGTACATACCTGCAGTGTGCTTTGATGTCTTCTTTGTATTTGGAATGGACTCTCTTGCTTTTTCTTTGGTTCTTCCAAGCCTCTTCAATTTTTTCTAAATCTGCCACAGCATCCATCTCTCAAATTTTAAATTCAATGACTGAAATTGTTACAAGTGTCATCATCCTATTTTCTCTGCAAACCCGTGAAAGAACTCAAAGCACAACAAATAAACCCAAAAGCGAGAGCACGAGACTGACATTTTCATATCCAGCATGGGTTGAAAACATTATGATCGTATATCAATAAAATTAACGTAATCTTGCTTCTTAGAAATAAAGATGCATTGTGTTATTTAATTAGAAGCAATGTGTGGAAGCACCTTTTCTACTCGCATGAGAAAGTGACACTTGTCACAATCTCATGTGCTCTCATAATTGTTTAAAGTTTTAAAAAATTGAAATTCTGGTTTACCCCACGGGAGTATGGCAACATGAGATGGAGACACATGTTTCCATCCCATGCTCTCGCAAGCACTATGTAACTTTGAAGTGTTTTATTTTCATTGAGAGTTTGCGATCAAATGGCAACCATCGATTTAGATCTAATGGTGTCCCCCTAATATTGTACCATGGTATTGAATCATCAACTGCATTAAATCTTAATTACTCAGACTTATATAGAAATGACTAAAGTAGCCATGTTCCACTAATTGAAAATTTTAAAATCCTCATAGATTCTAGACACTTCACATATTTTGTTATCAATTTTCAGCTCCTTTGAAAGAAATTTAGATTATTTAACCATAAATCTATCCATCTGAGTTGGTAAAATCTCCTCTGGTAAATCGAGAAACCAAATTTCTGCCATTGTTAACTACTTGTATTAGCCTAGGGTTGGCACATCAGGCAGTGTTGCTATTACAGAATTTTTCACCATAAACTTATCCCTCTCAGTTGGTTTAATCTCTTCTGGTAGATCAAGAAACCAAATTTCTGCCATTGTTATCTACTTAACTTGTATTACCCTAGGCTTGGCACACCAGACAGTGTTGCTATTACAGAAATTTTTCATTTGATTTGTGCAAATCATGGAAGGAAAATAACCAAGACTAAAAGAAAGCTCGCAAACATAGGAGGTACCTCATCACAACAAAACCCAGAACCCAAACCCTTGGATATAGGGGGCACAATGTTCACACTGCAGATATGTTCCAAGGAAAACTATTCTCAGCACTATTTCGGAATTTCCATTTCAAAAATGCCAAAAGGTAGCAGGAGACCTTGAGAACATGAACCCAACTGGAGAAAGAGACCATCTCATCAGAAAATCTTTCTTCCTCTGAGCAATGGCCAGGAGTGAAACCTCTCCAAACACAGAAATGCTGAGGAACATCCTAGATGAAGCCTACATCCAAGATAGGAAGGTATATACACCCTTAGGGCAGGTGATAGCTGAATTCTTAGGTAATTGTTTACATATCATTTACTAATTTCATAATTATGAGAAATATATACGCAAAGCCGGAGAATAATGGGCAAGTGATAACGTTATTGAGAACACTTTAGATGATAGGTACGACCCTGAGCATACATACAAGCCTGTGAAACCACCTAAGCAACACACCATAAGGAATTTTCAGTCAGATATAAGGAACACCATAAGCAATTTTCAATTAGATACAAGGAACACTGTAGTCTTTATGTATCTTAAGAAGTATGTCAGACATAGTGCATGTGGATGAGAGTTGGGTATCTCTATTGCATGATACTTGGGAAAATGGAACAATTTTCAACTGGACGTAGATTATCTCCTCCTATGTGAAGAAGAGAATTCAAGAATATAAAACAAGAACATATGGTTTCTAGATTGCCTCCTACTTGGTGGACTGCATCCATGCCAAGTTGCCAACAATCATTTCAGTGGAGAATTGTTTCAGCCTTAGACTCCACAAGGAAGTGAACCAATTCATTCACTGCTACACTCTGTAGAAGAATATATATCACACTCACAATACTAGGTTCTATGACTTGTTTTTAACTGAAGTGTATCAATTGTTCTATGATAAGGAATTCCATAGAATATACCTAACATGAGATGATGGTTGAAGTTGGAAGATTGGTTCCTCTGCCCAAACCATAAATTCTCAGAGTTGATGGAACGGTGACAGCTCTTCATAAATTACCCAAGTATGGGCCTTATAGAATAATCCTGAAAGAAGTGGAACATCAAGTTGTTAATGGATTCGCAGGTAAGTTAAAAAGGGTTCATGCAACAATGTATCATAATTTCCCTCTGATGATTGGAAAGGTAGGATTTCAGAATTTTGCATATGCACTAATCAAGTACAATGACATGCTTATATAATGACGCAGCTGGATCCAGAAAACTCTCACTATTTGACACATTGCAAACACTCGCTCAAAGTCAAAACCAAAATGCACAAATTTAATTTTTCCTTAGCAAATTTTACTCGGTAAAAATGGGTAAAAGGTGGTGGTTCATTTACTAGCTCAGCAGAAAAAGATAACGGTACAGTATTACCAAAGTGAATTCCAAGAAAAAAAGGGTTTACACAAATAATGAGTCTTAATAAGAATTTTAAATAAAGCAAAATCAGAGAGTTGTACTTCAGGGAGCAGCACGTTCAGCTCCAAGGGTTAATACATCAGCTCCCATCACAAGCCAACAGGCACCACAAAGTTCAGCTCCTTGCAAGATCCTTTAGGATTCGCAACACTTGTTCATCCTCAAAGAGAAACTCAAATGGCACCAATGGATGTCAACCCAGTACAGAGAACAAGGGATCCATTTTAGGTGAACATATATCATACCCTTCCAATTATTTATGCCCCTACGTCTCCTACCTTCTCAACCTCTTCTTGGTATGCTTTTAATAGCACAACCATACCCGCATTCTTGCAAGTACCATCCACCTGTGTTGGATAATTTAATGGTCGGATATCCTTCTGTTTTATGGATTTACTAACCTCGCCCATAACCACAACCATCCTAACTCCTCCAATGACTGTTTCAATTCAAGCATCATTTTCTCACCTTGTTCCATCCGCTGATACAACAATTCTTACTGCCCAAACAGAGTCATCTCAAGTCTCCACACTTTCCCAATCTATTATCTCAGCAACTTTACCTTTCACCTCCCTATCTTTCCTTAGCTTTCAACACCATTGCCCTAGATAAAATCCTTCCCCTTTCAGAGTTTTACACATCCTATCACTGGAATGAAATTGGATTTCTCCAATATTCAAATCTTCAGTTCAACCTTCCAGGCAACAGCCACTAAAACTACCTCTTCTCAAAGAACTACCAGAAAAGTGAAGTGTTGCCGAGAGATAGAATCATTGCAGACTTGGAGAAAAACATAGCACAAATCAAAGCTTGGGAAAGCATTATGGAAGAGATGAAGATAACAGTGGGAGGAGTTTTGGATGGAGTAGAGGAAACAACCAGAGAGTTGTGCCCAGTAATGATATCTCTTAAAGGGGCCTTGAAAGCAAGTCTCTAATTAAACAAATCAAAGCAGAGAATCATAACAATTGGAAGAAACAATTGGAAGAGGCTGAAATCAAGGTGAATGTGCAAGACATTAATGCCCAACAGAGATTCCAAAGGACAAAGATAAGTACCTCTACTGAAGCTTATACAGATTTGTTTGCTAAGTGCACTAAGCATTATGAACAGAAGTGGAAGAAGGCTATGGTGAATGTTACAGAGATTTCCATGAATGCACAAGCTTAATCCATAAGAGTCACAGAAATATTACGAGGACCAGTAATTGTCAGCATGCGGGGCTGATGGTAAGTGGATGTCAGAAATGCAATTTAAAGAGCTGGTTCACAGGGCAATGACATCACACAGGAACAGAGTGATGGATCTACATCCAGAAGGATCAGAGATCCTGTGCAGAAGAACAAAAGTACAAGGATGTTCATAGAAACGATGAAGATATGAATTAAGTGCTAGAGTCAATAGTTGCATCTCTATTCATTTTAATTATATTGATCAGTTTTATAATACTATCAAATCATTTGCAAATAATTTGCCAAGGGCCAGTTAGATTTTGGTAACCACTCTTCGAGGGTATATAGTTGAGTTCATAATCATTTAGACTTTGGTAAGCACTCTTCGAGGGTATATAGCTCAGTTCATAATCTTATTCTAGGGTTGGAAGGTTGAAAAGAGACATAGGAAAATTAAAAAAATTAAATCTTCTATAATCAAACTACTTAATATCCTATGGATACTAGAACCATTAATGGCATAAAACCACACATGGGACTTGATTTGACATATGCCAAAGTCATAGCAACCTCTCCCAAACATACCCATGTGTTGCTCAACATATCAGCACAGTAAATGCACTGTAAAAATCAGATACAAGCATGTTACAATGGAGATAGCGGTGCCTTAGAGGCCAGCAACTAGAATTTTGAGGATGGTGATTTGGTTGGAAGGTATTTAGGCATCCTCATTTTGTTATAGAAAGACTGCATAAGGTTGTTGTGACAGATATGATGCTAGTTAGCAAATCTTACACAAGTATTCTGTTGCTTCATTTTTGGCGCATGGTGTTAATGCTTCTCACAATTAAAAGATTTTCATGCATATATAGACACCGCTGCACTCATTATATTGAAGAGAGAGACATATTATGAACATGAACTAAATTCTTGGTATGTGAGTAACACAAGCTACCTTAACCTCCTTTGCTCATTGTGACACTGACACATACCAACTTACAATTCAAACCATGCCAGATATTATCATTGGCACAGCTACTGAAGTATGATACATTGCATATTCTCCATGAGTCATGACACATTACATTTCAAATATAAATGGGTTTAAACATTAATTCTTTGTTTAATTATATTTCCGTAAGTCCAAGAAGCCCTCTAACCTCTCAAACATATCCCTGCTCAAAATGACTTGATCCTACGTTGGATCGTAAACAAACGTGAATACCTTGTTTTTTAATTGGCACTATATAGGTGAACTTCAATGTCTTTAACAGAAACCAAGATTTTTATAAGTTATATATTATTTTGATTATCATGATTGTTGGATACTTGTGGTCCAATAGATACCACCAAGAACTTTTATCAGCCAAGTCACTTCACATGAAGCTGCTAGTGCTGCTTTGTACTTTTCCTAAGTGATGTTGTGTGTCTCTTACTTAGCCACAAAATTGCACCAAAACCAAGATTTGATGCATAACCTGATGTTAATTTCCTTTTGTGATCCAGGTGGAAACGGCAGTACTATGGCCATCATAAACATCAGACATATTGGTGCTGTCAGCAGCAGTCTACTAACTTAAGCGCCGGCTCAAGTGCCAAGACTCGAGCTAGCACCATGGGACTTTAGTCTACAGACACTTGAGTGTCAACCCTTGCAGATGACGTGAAAGCCCGACAAAGGTGCCTCGAATGAACCATCAAAAGACAAACTATTTAAGTTCTTGCAATGATTTGACTGTCATCTTTCACGAAACTTGTATGTATATGTATGATTGAATCTTGGAAATTGTATCATATACACAACTGTTCTCATAATTCTGTATAGAGTGATTTAGATAATATATTTTTGTGCATTATAGTTATAATCCCTTTGTGTCTTTATGGACGAATGGCTGTCTTTCTTGTTAACTTCTTAGTTCTTATTTTGTTCTTGCTAATGCGCTCTAAGTGTATTTCATAAGTAATAACAAAATCATTTCCTTTCATAACACAATGTATTCTCGCAGTTTGGTGTGCTGTCACCCAAGTTGTCCCTAGGACTCAAATCAATCGTATTAGAGAAACCATTTCATTCCTTTCCCATCTTTGTATGTCCTAGCAAATGTGATCAGGCTGTCGGAAGTTAGTTCTAGAAAAATGTGACTTTTCAAACTACCTTGTCATTTCAGAGGACTCCAGATGGTAGACAAGGACACAACAGATGCATAAAACCCTATTTGGTATCAAAAGAAGATCAAAGATGCACTCCAAAAAGTAAGAAGAGATGGTTGATCAATTCCAATGGAAGAAAGAAGATATGTTGGACCTGTTTGCACAAACCCTCCATTGCGTGATGTCTTACTTTTCTGTAGATCAAAAATCCATATCCATGTTTTTCGGAGCTCGGGGACCATATAAGGTACAAGTAAACCTTAATGTATTTCTGTTTGTCAGTTGAATCAGACAGAATCATACTTATTTGTTAATATTTTCTTAGACAAAGAGAAGATTACATTCACAACTGAAAGTGGCATTACTAGTGTAGACACCCCCTTTTCACCCCTAGGTGACCTAATGCACATCAAAAAAATTATCATTACCTATCATTATTATCTATATCCTAAGTATCATGTAATTTACCTTCGTAAATCCCATTTACCTACGTAAAAACCCATTTACCCTCCCTTAACCACTCAAAACAACCCAAACCTATTTTACCACACTTATCCCAACCCCTAACCTCTTACAACCCGAATCCCCAACCTCCCACCGTTTCCTAACAACCTAATATCTCGGACAGCAAGTGGTTTTAACCATTTGCCAATCTTTCTTTTGTTGGTTTTAACCTCTGCCATAAAATCAACACCGACCCGTAATCGGCGGCGATCGTTGTGGATGTCGTCAATTCTATTTAGCCAACCTCTGTCTCCCTTCTTCATTTAGTCGGATTTTTGCGCAAGGATGAATTGTTGCACTTTTAAACAACATCACGACATTTAGAATCATCAATACATTGCTGCCCAAAGCCTTCAAGAATCTATTCAGGGCATCAGACAGTCTCTTGGAAGCTTCACCACCTTCAGATTTTCCATCAAGGTTAGTACCCCTTGTTTGTTATTTTCTCGATTTGTTTTATATCATCTGCAGTTTATACCTTGTCGTCTCTACCATCCCATATCCCCTTTTGAGTTACATCTCTCATTTCCTTCAGTTAAACCAACTTTTAGAAACCTGCAATATCCACAGAGATCATTGTCGATCCCCGATCGGCCGACCTTTGCTTCTTACATTAGCTTCCCAAACACTTTCAAAGTCCTGTTTTTCAGAGTTTTACAGGTTCCTAGTTTCCTTCTAGCCTACCTCATCCTTGTGAAACATGTTTGTCACCAATCAGCATTTGTTTTAGTCATCCTCTATCAAAATAGACATTTTCCTCCCCGATCGTCAAATCAATCGGTGTTCATAGCCCTTTGCTTTATTTTTTGGCCTCACAAACACATCTAAATATCTGTTTTTGAATTTCATAGACTTCTAGGCTCTCCATAATCTGCCTTAACAACATCAATCTCTCTTGCATTCATTTTTGTCTACTTTATTCGTATTTTATCAAAACAAACATTTTGTCTCTGATTGTCGTCGATCTCTGTCATTCATGATCTTTTTGGCAATATCATATTAACATCAAGTTGATTTTGGTCTAACAAGTTATTTGCAAGAATGAATCTTTTGTAGATGACTGTTCCAGGTCTGTCACATCCTATCACTAGCATATACGATCTTTCGATCGTCCAACAATCGTTCATGTGGGAACAATTTGATATCCTCCACAAGCCCACATTGTGCGACATTGCATTCACATCCAACATTGAAGATATTGAAGATCATATCGAGATCCTCCAAGAAGAGCGAGAAGCAACTGAAGAGTTTTGGTACGACTACTTTGAGGACTTTGAACTTGCCACAACCCTAACTTGGGCCGCTTACGAAGCTGAACAGGATCTTCCTATCCATCTTGAATTCTGAACTATCTTTGTTATCATTTATCTTATTATCATTATCAAATCAACTTAATTGTATCAAACGAGTTGACACCCTTCAAGGAAGTCCCTTTGGATTCTTGGGATTGACATTGCCGAGCAACTAGTTATCATATCTATCTAATATCTTTTGTTTAGTTGTCTTTGCTTACAAGGCTTCTCACTCGACGAAAGGAGGACCATTCTTTCACATTGTTCACGTTCGATCATCCCGACATTGCGATTGTCGCAAGTATCAGTAAACCCTGCTTATTCAAGTTTTTGGTATTTTTCTGCATTTTATAGCACTAACCGAAAAACACCTTAAACATCTTAGCACGCCCAATGGGACCTCTTAGTCCCTTTTTCATTTAAATTTCTTTTTCTTTAGCTTTAATTTCTTTTGTTTTCTATTTCATCTAACCTTTCACAGTAGTGTGTCGTTGTTGCTTAAAACTTAAAATTCAAAAAAATAAAAAGGAAAAATGATCACGGGTAGGCTCATTTCTTCTATCATTTTCTATTTCAGCATTGCATTTGTGTGTTTGTACTCATCAAATTAAAACATTTCCTTTGGAACTTAAAATGAACACTCATATTTGCCTGATCACATAGCTTAATTAGGGGTTTAAGGAATTGCATTCACATAACTCCCTTCACACAACCAAACCACATCAAACATAACTTGCATCTAAAACACTCCTTCCCAGGTGGACCTACTTGGATAAGTCGACTCGGTGTTAAGTTGGTGGGCGGTTTATTAGCTAAGCACCGACACCCTTATCATTGCAAAACCGTGAAGTGACGGGGTAGGCCCCAATACCGCACCTCGTGCACCGAAACCAACACAAATTTGGGCCTCATGTACCTTCGAGTATATCGATGACTCCATCCTTCACATCAACTGAAACCAGCCTTAGATTGCCATTTCCTAGTACCTTTTTCAACCATTTTTCACATTTCAAGCTTCTTTTTAAACCGAATCAAGATAATCAAAATTTTCTTGTGTGACCTATCTGAGTTATTATAATCAACTAGTTAGCTTTTTCTTTCTTTACGTAGTGATTGTTTGTTAATCCATGGTTTTAACCGCATACAATGTCTCATCTTCAAATCTATGATAATATGACTGATCGTCTCCAACAATCTCTGGATAATATCCGGACTCAACTCCAAGGAATCCCAAAAGTATTCAAATTGCCCTCAACTACTAATCAAGAACCTCCTCATTCTCCTAGCATCAATCAACCACATCAGAAATTCCACCCACCCAATCCTCGTTTTTCAATAATGGTGATCTAGTCTTCACAGAGATTTTGGATTCAAACCCCATGGCTCTTAACGCCTATCTCGTTTCCCGAGGTGTACTCCAACAACCTACACCCGAACAACGACCTCCTATCACTACCATCACTTTCGACCTTTCCCGACTTGTTGACCCTAATCACGAGTCGGTCATCCAACAACTTCATCCTTATTTCCATTGTTGGTGAGTCACAAACATCAATTCTGCGTCATCAGTCCCTATCATTACTTTTGACCTTAACGTTGTCTCATCACAAAACACAACCAATCCACAGCCGTCATTATCACCAACCCCTCATCAAACTCGTCTTCACAAAACAACACTAACACATCTCCTTTTACCTCTAGTCCCATAGCCTCTAGTGCTTCCCAAACACCCCCTGTAAGCTCGATAGCCATCCCACTTAGTGTGTCTCAACCCACCCCTTCACAACAACCCACGTCCTCTATTCAAAATGTGGTCATGTCCATCCCAGCTTCAATACCCCTCATTAATACAATTTTTATCGCTAGCACCCACCCTTCTTCACAAAAAACATCAACTTGCCCTTGTCTCACAAATTCATACTCACTATATACCTCAACCATCCCAACCACTCATCAACACCTCTATCCCATCTCAATACATCCCACAACCATCTCAACATCTTATCAATGCTTCCATCCCCTCTCGGTATATACCTCGACCATCGCAACCCCTGATTAACACGTATATTCCTATCCAATATCAGTACATTCAACCATCACAACCTTTAGTTTCGCACCTACCTATAATATTCCCACAAGCATTCCCTTCCAACATAACATCCCTTTACCCTATCAATCATATCAGTAGCCAAATCCACATACATATAATCAACTAGGCCCTTCATCATTCAATCCCCAACAACAACCCTCACAAAATGATCCTTTGCAAGCATTGATGAATAGGATCTCTAGTCTTGAAGTTGCCTCCATGGGTCCTAAAAATACCCTATCATATGAACAAATTTGTAATGAACCTATCCATCCCTCCATACCATACAAAGCCTATCCTCCACACTGGAACTCCCAAAGTTCCTTAAATTCTATAGTAAAGAGGACCCTCAACAACACATCCAAGCTTTTCGTCACGCATGTTATCTTATCGCACACGATCAAGACCTCATGTTAAGAACATTTCCTATGTCTTTAGCAGGTCCCGCATTGGATTGGTACAATAGCATCCCACAATACTCATTGTTTTCCTTTGAATAGCTTGCACAATTGTTTTTGGAACACTTCTCGATTAATATTGCCCGTAAGGTTACCATTACCGACCTTTATGCCATCAAACAGTTCAAGGACAAATCTATTGTAGACTTCGTCACCCGTTAGAGGGGTATCATTAATCAATTATCCTTCTCCCTCCCACAAACCGAATTGATCAAGTTATTCACTCGTTCTTGCACTAAACATATATCATCAACATTACAAATCCAATCATTTCAAACATTCAATGAAGCCTTTACCATGGCCCGCAAACTAGAGTTGTGCACTCGAAGATGGTAAAGTCAAACTTAGATCAAAGAAACCTAAGCCCGAGTCCTCTTTTAAGCCCACTCCATATCCATTTGAATTATGAACTACCTTTGTTATCATTTATATTATTATCATTATTGAATCAGCTTAATTGTATCAAACGAGTTGACACCTTTCAAGGAAGTCCCTTTGGATTCCTGGGATCGGCACTTGCCGAACAACTCGTTATCATATCTATCTAATATCTTTTGTTTAGTTGTCTTTTCTTACAGGTCTTCTCTCTCGACCAAAAGAGAACCATTCTTTCACACTATTCACGTTCGATCATCCTGACATTGCGATTGTCGGCGCAGGTATCAATAAACCCTGCTTATTCAAGTTTTTGGTATTTTCTGCATTTTATAACACCGATCAAAACACCTTAAACTAGTCATACATTGGTGGGAGATGTACAATCAAGACCGAGAATTTAGTGACGAACAAGTGACTATCTAGTCTAATTTTATTGTCACCTTTATAGAAGCGTACTATCTTGTGTGCGACTATGATGATTACAACGCAAGGTAATAGTTGTGCGAGGACACGATCAATTAGTCCACAAATTCACCAATATTTTTATAGAATGTTTGCAAATACAGGCATACATGATATCTTGGGATAAATAAAATCTTGAAGTATGCATCTAACTTGCACCCAAACATCTAAACTTGCACCCAAACATCTAGACTAATTAGATTTCTTGCAGGTATCATCCTTGGGGATGCCTACAAGTATGTCTTTAAATTGAGGTAAACTGCAAACATAAAGAAAAGAAAGATGGTTCTAGATATGATAAGTTACAACCCTCCAAGGTGCGAAGAAAGAGACCCAAACTCAAAAAAACATAGGTCAAGGTTATGTTCTAATGATTATGGGATACATTCATGTGCAATCCATGTTTACAAATATTAAGAATGTGGTCCAATCTTAACCCACACTTTGCTTAAAGGAAGCCCATATCTGAACCAAGAGTTACCATTCTAAAGATTTAGTAATCACAAAATAAAGAGACTCTTGGTACTAATTCTAATAGGAAGCTCTAGAGGAAATATCATCGATGTTAAACTTAGGCACCTAATACAACATCAAATTAAGCATCTCCTAATGAACAAAAGTTTAAAATAAAACTAGCAAGTGGTAAAACATCCATAATTTCAAGTAGTCGTTGATATGAAGAATCTTGTACTTGAAAACCCAAATCACTTAAATGCAAACATCATAACCAATAGCATAAACACAAGATAGATGTAAACAAAAATGGATTCAAAACCTAGCACAACACTTGCAACTACCTAGATAACACCTCCATAACTTGATCTTGAAGAAAGAAAGTATTTTCCATTCTCAACAGTACAAGGATGACCTTTATGTTTCATTGTCAACAATGGTAGCCAAAAGAATTTAATATCACCAATTGTTGTCAAGATGCTCAAACTACCACCAGCACTTCCCACTCATCCATACACTATCAGATAGTTGAGTCAAAATAGAGAAAAGAAAAGAAATTATATGAATGTCTGTGAATGAACAGAGTTGGTCAATGGGACTCAAAGCTACAACCATTAACAATAGCATGAGGGAGTCAAAAGGATCTGAAGTATCTAAAGAAACAAGAAGCCAAAATCTGAAGTCTAAACACTTATGCTCACCAGGAGTGAACCCAAAACAAATAAACCATAAACATGTCTAATTAGACAGTGTCATGTTTTATAAACATTACGAAAAAAACAAATAAACCATAAACATGTCAAATTAGACAGTGTCATGTTTTAAAAAACATTACGAAAAAACCATGATAGAGGAGATGCCATGGTGTTTATGAATCAAGATATAAAGTTGTCATTGTCAATGTTGGAGACAAACACTACAAAATTCCAGAAGAAATCCATAGAACCAGAGTTTGTTTAACTAGCACCAAGCAATGTCATAAGTTGAATAGCCACAAAGGAAAGCTCATCTTACAGATCATCAACTCAAGAGGAGAAATCAAAACTACCCTAGAAACTCTAGTTGGTATACCTCAATCAACACAACATTCGTAGGTGAACCAAATGTTTGCAGAATACATTACATTTCCAAGTCATCACGCAAAGTAATACTCCACTATTGGGTGAAGAATGCCATAGGCCTCATTCCAACTTTCACCTTTGTCTAATGCTCCTCTTTATTGCCATTCACTTCTATAAAATGGTAGGATCAAGCACCAAATCCAAGAACTCATATAGAGAGGACACATCAATTCTAGCGCTTCACCCAAAGTGGAAGCAAAACATGCTAGCACCAAAGAAAAATGGCTCATGGCAACTCTATATTTTCAGCAGATCTTTAAACAAGATTATTGTAAAGAATAGATATCCAATTCCAAAGATTGAAGATTTGTTGTTTCATTCTAAAAGACCAGGCATTTCATGAAGATAGATCTCAAATTATGCTATCATCAGGTACCTATCGACACTTCTAATGTTCAAAAAAACTGTTTTCAAGCAAAGGAAGGATTGTTTGAATGGTTAGATGACCTCCAGCTCAAGGACCAATGCACCTGCAACAATCATGAACACGATCAACGATGTCCTACACCCCTTTATGAAAAAAAAAAATTGTCCATTTGAATGACAAGCTAAGCAAGAAGATGGAGGAGAAAAGAGCTCCTCACAGCATATTCAAAGATGTGGCCCTATTCCAAAAAAATGAAGAGGATATTGGTGAAATGAGACAAGTGCACGCATTAACGAGTTCAAAGGTCACTTGGCAAAAGTACCTAGGCATGATGTTGTGTGATGATAAATTCTGTATAGAGGTTGCATACTAGGCACTTACTGCTCTTGAGGCCTATTAAAGAAAGTAAAAAATAAGAAGGGCTAAAACAATGTTGAAAACTATAATTGAATCATCCCCTCACCTTAGCACATCATCCTGTTCTGTAATTGGAACTCTAGATGAGGAAGAGAAGGAAGAACTAGACATCAATCATATGCCACTAATGTCTCTGCCACTAGCTACACCTTCTAGTTCTCGTAAACCTAATACCCGTGGAGGCAATATCAAAGTTTTTGCACCCCATATGACACCTAAAACTCAACGTGTGGAGGAGAGTACAAGCTGGGAAAACTGTCGATGCACAGACAAGAAAGGCAATTGGTAACAATTTGGCATTATATGAGCATCCCATTCAATTTGTGAGGAACCCTTATTGCCAAGCTTTGGTTCATGATATTGCCATTGTTGGTCCCGGCTTTAAACCACCTTAATATGAAACCATCAGAACTGAAATATTGAAAGATTAAGTTAAAGATTTGGTCAATGTTATTGCTTCTCACCGCAAAGAAAGAGCCGAAACATGTTGTATTGTGTCTGATCTGTGGAGAGCTAAGACGAATCCTATTATGATTAATTTTCTTGTGGCTTCATCAAAAGGCACAGTCTTTTTAATATCTGTTGAAGCTTAAGGCCAAATAAAATAATTTCAGACACTTTGGCCATTCCAAGTAAGTTGTGAGCATTGTTAGACTGCAAAATGTTGCGCAATTTGTTACAGACAACACTACAGATTGTGTGGCTATAGGTAAGCTTCTTGTGGAGAAGTACCCTGCCAAGGTTTGGAAACCATGTGTTGCACATTCTATCAATTTAATCATGGAGACTATTGGCAAAATTCCATCAATGAAATCTACTGTAGATAAGGATCGAAGCATCACAAAATATATCTACAATCATACTAGGATCCTCAATATGATGACTTTTATAATGGACAAAGAGCTTGATCTCTCAGATGTGACTAGATTTGCCACAAAATTTCTCAACTTGCAAAACATTTATTCACAAAAGATGGACCTGAAAAGAATGTTTGCTTTTACTAAGTGAGCAGAATCAAAACATGTGCTACAAATGGATGGCATTGATGTCTCAAAGTTGTGCAAATCGTGTTCATCATCAAATTGCCAAGGAAAGCCCAAAGCAAGATCATCCACCACAAATCACCTTTATCTTAAATATCGAAGACCATATAATGATATTCTCAACATGTAAACCATATTGAAATATCTCGCCATGGACACCATCTTGAGGTATCTCACCAAAGGCAACATGATAAGATATCTCAAGATAGATACCATGTTATAGTATCATGACAGAGATGCCACGTAGTGGTCCAATAGAGCAAACATAATGTTGAGTATGTTTATGTTGTCATGTGAGAGACACCATATAGTATCATAGTTGATATATCATGTTGATGTGTAAGTGTTAGAACATTAACATGTGTATGGTGATAATGAGTATCAACCCTTCTCAAGAGCCACCCCAAGCACATTTCAAACTATGCAAGCATGCCACGTGTTACATGTTCATAATCGAGCACATGTTAGGTTGTTAAGTTCGACATGTAGTTCATTTCATTCAATTGCATGTATAATATCAACCCTTCTCAAGGGTCATCCCACTCACATTTAATTTCCAACTACACAAGCAAGCCACGTGTTACATGTTCATACTCGAACACATGTTAGGTTGTTAAGTTTTACATGTACTTCATTTCAGTCAATTGCATGTGCATAGCTTAGGTTTCATCTTAATGCCTACGATTGTGTAACTCCCTGATAGAAGGTGAACTGTTTTATCTTCCTTATCAGTTGCCCTTCCCACTAGTAACGAACAAGATCCATAAGTTAATAGAAAAAGTCTTGGCAAGGAAAATTTGAAGGAATGGAAAATATTTTACAACCGTAGAGTGTTCGCTAATCTTTTCAAATGGTGAATTATTCTTGTGCAAATAATGCATATTATAAAGCTATAATTACGAGGAAAAACATAGGAAGTGCCACTAATATATTTATATTTTGGCAACCCCAATAACTTCATGTACATATAAAACTTGACAAATATTTTTCTCAAAATTTGCAAAGTCGCAAATCTTTTTTTGAACTATAAAAAAATGTCACAAGTCCAAGATAGATAAAGAGACTTTTGAGACTTTAAGCATGTAGCTAGAAAAAAAAGAGGGAAACTAGCACGGAAGTGAGTGGGTGCAGCTTGCAAGAGAGGCCTGCCAAAAAGTCCAAAAGACTAGCTAGGTGTACTGAGTGTTTCTGTAATTCAACTTTGAAAATAAAGAGAAGAACTTTGGGTTTGCCTATGCATTTTTGCCAAATAGTCTATAAACGACATTTCTACAAATGAACCATATTTTTATGTGTCTCCATTTCTTACGCTTCCTATGTTTTGTTATACACTTTGATTGGCTAGTTGTGGCAATTATTCATTCGAACCTTAATCAAGCCACCACTGCCGCAAAGTCTATTTGGGCTTTAGGTTCACTTATGGGAACTTGGTCAACAACTTCATATAGTAGTCACTCAAGGCAAGTCTCCAAAAAAAAAAATTATTCTCAATGCCCTTGTAGCTTAATGTTGTAAGCTTATCTATAGTTATACCATTTCTAGTCGATTGTTCTAGGATATTTTGCATGTACTTTGTCAACAAAAGGTATCTAGATTGGCATTAAATGTGATATCACAACTAGGTATGGGACCTTTGGATGTTCATGTATGTGTGTACAAATACAAATATGGATTATATTATATCTCTTGCATTGCTTATGGATCATGCCAAAGGCAGTCATACAGCCACAAAAGACAGATTCTACACGAAAAATGATTATAGTAAGAATAATTTTATGAGTATCATCATGTAATCCTTAAATGCATGGTCGTTGGAGATATGAAATCCAAGTTAGTAATACATTGGGAAGACAATTTGAAATGTCCATTTTGGTATGGTTGACTAGGTAAGTAGCCACTTAAAACATGTTATTTATTTCATGTAGCAAGGTAGCAATTGCTTGTCCTTGTATTTCTTTACATATTTTATACCAAAGATAGTGGCAAATGGTAAAGTACTTAGAAGCTGTTGAGTGGGAGGAGTTGAAGATTCCATTTTTTGTATTTTCACTCTTGTTTCTCTATTGCATGAATATTTGGCTGCCTAAATATGTATGCATTATAGAGATTGCTGGAAATTGTAGATAACCATTTCATGCCATGTTGTGGCACATGAAAGTTACATAAACAAAAACAAACAATCTATCCTTTAGTGGAAGAAAATATTGTTTGTATGCCTGCCCTGCTTGTTTAAAAATTAAAGGCTATAAGTTGTTCCTAATTGATATTGATCTCACTTATTGAAATTCCATAGCTCATATGTTTGGAAAAAGATCAACAGGAACAGTAATTTTAGAAAGTAATTCAACATCAAGACCAGTATGAGAATTCAATTGTTTAACATTAGAATGGAATGGCTTCTGGTCTTTGTAGTGAAACCCACCCCCATTGCTTGTAGCAAGGTACAAACCTTATTGGATATATGGTGCATAAGATGACACATTCTACTGCTGGTTGAATTAGATGAGATCAAAACTTGTATCTATTTGGCCCATGCTTCTACAATGTCGCTTGTTATATCTCATTTCTTGTGGATGAGTTGGATCTAATATTATTTGAAATACCGTAGCATTGATTTCCAATGTCCATTGTCAATAGCCAGCTTATTTGAGAAACATAATTCCCTCTTGTTTTGTCAAAATGCAGGTGCAAATAACTAAATACAGAAGAAGCTTACAGTAGTTTTGGTCTTTGCACATGGAGGAAGCCATATCCATCTTTCACAATTCCAAGGAGTATCAAAAGGCAAAGCACTGTCAAACAGCCAGGATAGAGTAGAAGGCCTACGGGATAATGGATATATAATAAACTGCTGCTGTAGATTACGTTGATAAGTGAAGGCATGATATCAGTTATATTGCTGCACTTTCCTTCTCATATATTTTATGATGGCTACTTTGTTGGTTAATATTAGCATCAGAATTATACGCAAATTATTGATGCATGTTCCACAGTTTTCAGGGTGCAGATGTTTGATGGTTTGCCTTTTGGCTTTCATCATAGACGTTGTAACTAGCAGGTACAATCGGCCTATCCAATGGATTCTTTGTTCCCAAAGTCCTTCCATACATGCTGTTTTCGTAGCAATAGCAAATGATAGAGAAATTGTTGACTAGTAATATTGTAGATAACAATACAAATTGGAAGGGAGCTTAAAACATCTTCAAATTGCTCCCTGGATACTGCTGGGCATGTTTCAGACCTTAGAAGGTCTATAGGATGTCAATCCCGACACAGAACAGTAGTTGGTGTGAACAGAATCACAATGTTAGGCCTATTAAGTTGGCTGATTAGCATTGTTGCACCCAAAGCTCAGAAGACTTTGCTTAATGATAACCCGAGAAAAAGAGGAGCTTCAGTTCTGTTCTCAAGAACCTTTCATCCTCTCAATCTCCTCTCCAGAAAAATGTCACAGTTTTCACCCAGCTCGCACCACTTGTGGATGCAGTCACAAACACAAGGAGTTCGTAGAAGAACACCAAAAGTATCTCAATCACTGGAGGAAAATAATATAATAGTTCTTAAAATAGACCTCAAATAAGAAAACTATCTCCTGTATATTCCTGGGCTCGATACAGTCCAACAAATCAAAAAAAGCAGAAAATTTCTGTTTGATATCCCCAAAACATGTTGTTTCAGGTGTCGAGGTGGTGCTTGTTACCATTTCTTCTAGATACCATATCTTGCACATATATATTCCGTTTTAAGGAAATAAACAGTTATTCATACATTGTCAAATGTTCCAGACACAACTGCCAGGTCCATTTGGACCCTAGGTTCACTGATGAGGAGTTGATCACAAAACCTTCATATGGTGCCCTCTCAGTGCGAGCCACCAGGTATCATTCACCATTCTCATTGCCCTCATAGCTTACTGTCGTAAAATTATGTACAGTTGGACCATTCCATAGTTGATTGTCCAAGGAAAATTTTCAGTGCTTGAGAAAAAATAATGGATGCTGTTTAGTTTGGTATAACAGTAACCAGAAAATTAGTAATAGCTATGAGTGAACAGTTCGGCTGAAATTTTATCAGAATGGTTGTAAATAGGCATTTTTAACTGGATAACAAGTATGGCCCTGCAGGGTTGGGGTACGGGTATGGTACGTACCCGGCACGGTATGTGCCACAGTACGCCAGGGAAATGTCCTGGGTACTTAGTATAATACCTGCCATTAAAATCGTTTTTCTCCTTTTTTCTTTTTCTAAGTTTTACATGCTTGTTCTAACTTCTAAGTTCAACCAATGAATAATCATGACATTTGGCATTGAATTATCATGTTTTGTGGATATTTAGCTTATTTGGTTTACTCCGTGCATATTATATGGTTAATTTGCTCTTTTTTGTATGTTTTTATATTTTTGTACGGCTTTACTCGAAGCCTTACCCAAGCCCCCAAAATTGCCATACTGGCGTACCAGGTTCCCACCCCCATATCCATACCTGTACCCATACCGGCTACCTATATTTTTAAATGAAGAATTCATAGAAGAGTATATGCAACAACCAAAGGGATTCGTAAATTACGGGTAAGGAATGTTTTGCCTACAAACTTATAAAGGATCTTGATGAATTGAAGCAAACTTTATAGATGAACATATTATTTCTAGATGAAAAATCTAAAGCAGAATCAAAACATTTATGTCAAAAGTTCAGTAAAGATGTTTTTTTACTTGTGTATGTGGATGGTCTCATCATTGTTGGGAACAAGGTGCACAGATTAATAAGGTGAAGTTGGTACTTGAAGCTTTCTGCATTTCAGTTTTAGGCCTCCTCCATTATAACATGGGTGAAAAATTGGAAAACTCACAGTTTGTGTGGTTATGTCCAAGCAAAAAATGTGAAAAGCTTGTTAAATAATTTGTGTATAATAGATTGCAAACCAAATCCTACACTTATGGAAGCAGAGAAGAAATTATCAGCCAATGCTCAATCCAAATTGGACAGCAAGTTTACAGACAACTGACTGGATTTTTTATTCAACTAACAACAACCAGGCCGGATCTTTGCTATGCACTCGGTTATATTTCATGTTTCATGACAGCACCTAAGGTGGAGCATTAGAAAACAGAAAAAAGGATTGTGTTGTATTTACAATGAATGATGGATTAGTATGGCAGAACAAAGACTAATCAATTGGGAAGTTAAACAGATTCAACTTGGGCACGATCTTTAGTTCTGCATAAGTAAACAACAGGTTCTGTCTTCAGCCTCAACACAGGAGCAATTGCCAACTGTGGCACTGTCTCCCCATAAACTGAATACAAAGCAGCAGTAAGCACAGCCTGTGAAGCATGTCCTTAAAAAAACTTTTGCTGATTTATAGGTTAAACAGGTAAAGGCTACAGCATTGTATTGCAATGATTAAAGAATTCCTCGCGTATCTTCTGCAAGTGTTCAACAGCTAGAAGGTTTTGGGGTTGGTTATAAAAGGAATGTGATTTCCTTTTTCTTTCCCCTCTCTTTGCGAGGACCTCCTCTAGGGGATTCTTGTACGGTCAGGGGCAACTGCAAGAATATGGAAAACAAATTGATTGGTCATGATCAGTTTCTTTTGGAGGACAATATCCAAAATTACTTTTCAGGAAGATAGCGCCCCACTCAGTTTGACGAAGTTGCAACTTTTTTAGACAATATTTGGCTTTGATTGTGCAACCTAAGCTTAAGCAGTTTCAGAAGGATGTGAATTCTTTGACCGTTAGGGCACAAGCCTGGGTGCTTTCTTTCTTTGCCTATGTAGGGAGAGATTTTCCTTGTAATCCTAATGCTCTACTGCTGTATATCATTTGTTCTCTGGAGTAATATAAGCTACGTTTCTTCAAAAAAATACTAAGGGACTTCTGGATAAAAATTGGAAATTCCTAAGCCTATTTTAAGATGATGAAGTTCACTGGAATTCCTCTGGAATGTACGTTCCTGTAGAACTATATTATAGCAATTATGAAATAGAAGAAAACAAATTTGTTACAACAAGTACCATTAAGAGTTGTATTTGACGATATCGCATTACATAACCTAGACAAAAATTGTATAGGAAAACAAAATTGAGAAACAGGCCAGAATATTTCTTTAAATGAAGAATGCATCATACATGTTTCTCAGTGTTAAGTGGGATTCTTTAAATGTCCAGATAAAGTAGTTTTACCACATGCATGTTCAATAGATTCAGACAGTGTAGATGTGAGTTATGAGCATCCTTGAAAAAAATTGAATTGTGACAGCTAAAACAGATGATGGTGCTAAAACATATAACAATTATGCCCTACTTCACGAACAGAAATCAACATCTGTTGTTTAGAACTTTGGTGACAAAAAGCAGAAACAATTTATTCCAAAGTGCAACTACTGCAATGCAAAAGACGCGACTACAACTCTTTTCAAATGTTCAAGTATTTGCAAATTGTATTGTCATTTTATTGTGTTAGTATTAATAATGACCCTTTCCTTACCAGATACGAAAGGAATTCCCAGGAAGCCTTTGAAACAAGGTTAATTATTGTCAATATCACGTTCATTTCTATAGACTCTAAAGGGTTCAAAGATTAGCTATAAACTCTAAGACAAATCTAACAAAAAGCTTGTTCTAAAATAATGGTATCAAATACTTCTTGCAATAAGCTCCATCATCTTAAAGAGTTCAATATATACACAGATAACAGCTTTATGGAGAGTTCATAGTTATGTAATACATAAAACAGTATTTGTAATTTTATAGAAGCATCAATACCTCAGTCTGGAACTCTTTCTGCCCTTGTTTAGAGTCTGTCGCAAGCACTTTAACAGCAACTGTTTCACCAGTAATCATTGTAGCTTTGTAAACTGGACCAAATGCCCCTGACCTAGCACTGTTGTAAAGTTATGGGTGGCCTTTTGAAGATCCCTGAAAATCCATAAGAAAAATCAGGAGAGAATGCCAGAACGTAGCAAATCCAGAAAGAAAGTACCGACTGATAAAACATTAAACATCTATCGATGTTTACAAAACACAAAATATTTTGTCATGAAATGTAAATTGTGTTATTTTGTTATAAATCTCGTTTTTAATCACATAATGTGATTTAAATAAGTAGCGTTGTTAGGTAGATAATTATTAGGGCTACCTAGCTTGTATAAGAAGCTACTAGAAGGTTCATTGTATCTAAGCATTGTGGTTATGTAGGTAGCTTATGTGGGAAGCTATTCGCTTGTTATAAATAAGGGTTTACAGTTCACCATTACCTATGTAATCAATCCATTTTCATAGCCATATTTTATACGATATTTTCAGATCCTTTGGATAAGTCTTCCTCCATTATTTATCTGTTGGATCTGCAGGTGCAATCCTAATTTTGGGTGTGCAAGTGCCCCCATACTTTTATATTTTGTGTAGTCATGCCTCTTGTGTTTTCAGGTATGCTACACCCATATGAAGCTCATAATTAATATCAGTCTCTCAAGATTTCGTGCATCTGTAAACTTCAAATAAACAATCACTATGATATATAGAAAAATGCTACAAACAACTCAGCGTCAACACCTAATCTCTAGCAGTTCACAGGTTAATAAAGCATATGATAGCTTATAAATGCAATGGCTGGTATGAAAGGGAAGTTTCCTTCCAAGTGAAAATCAACGCAACTCAATATCAGTTTTTATCATGTTATAGTTCCATTCTTCTTCACTTACTATTCAATTAAGCACATAGACTTGAGAAAATATCAGATATGGCTTTTCTCTTCAAAATTTAAAAGAAAAAACACAAGTTGATGCAGAAACCCTGTCCCATCAAAGTCAGGCCTGTATGCAAGGGAACTTCAGTGTAGAAATTCCCAAAGATTGGGGAGGCAATCTAATTCAAAAACCAAATCATGAGCAAGATGGACGTCATCAAACCTTGGATAGCCTCAAAATGGTTAATTTGCAGAAACAGCGAAACATAATCAAGAATCAAATTACCTTATGATATCCACCAAGTTCTTAAAACACTAGGTAAATGAATCAAATTCGCCAAAAGGCTGAGATTCATGCCATATTCAGACATATTTGGCCTCCATACCAAGAATAAATTATAATGTTATGTAGACATAACCAAACTCAATATCATAATGCTCTCTCTAGGTTCTATAATAGAGCTCTCCCACAGACTTGTCCAAACTCCATACTAGAAATCTACCCCAGGCTTAACCAAGTGATCTGTAAACTCTTCAACTTCAGAATTATCCACAGAATCACAAAAATAAACGCTGTTGTACTTTCTATTAGAAAATGACGGAGATAGCTAGTGAATGAATTATGCTTATGCTTTGAATCCACAATTGCAGGAAAGGAAAGAATTTAAGCTCACAACACCAACAAATTTTATCCTGAAACCTCCGAGGAGGAAAACCAGTCAGGAAGGGCAATTGCTCTTTCTTCCCACTTTTATCGGCCAATTCTAAATAACAGGTACAAAATTTACAATAAGTAAGAAAGAGAAGTAGATAATATCTCACACTTCCTCCCAAATACTTGCTTGCTCTGTCTCAACTCTCCTTTCTTCTACAAAACACAGTTCCAAAGACTAGGTACTTCTTACTCACTTGCTTTCATGCTTCGATGATCCTATTCTCTTCTACAAACATGTATTTATAGCCTTTCTCATGTCCTCCCGTGCACTGGAGAATGGGAAAGGTCATGGAGGAGAAGAGACACGGATAACCTTCCAAATTCTGGGTTGTTCGTTTCATATTTTTGTTTTCTGTCCGAAAGAGCCAGGACGCCGCCCAAGCAGACTAGCGGTTCTGTAACCACCGCTCTACACAGAGCGGCGGTCCTGTTACTAAAAAGACAGAACCTCCGTGTATTATTTTTCCTTCTTCATGCTGACTGATTTGATGAAGTAGAGTCATTTTGGATCCCTATGGATCACCAAGCTCTATACATCCGACTATTTGTCAACTTGATAGCAATCTAGTGTTGAGAAGAACATAGAATAGCATTCAACCTTGTGGCTACCATCATCAATATCTTTCAACCTCAATTATAAGAAAAAAGAAGTACTAGGGTAAGGTACCTAGATTACAAAAAACCTAAAAAGTGAAGAATCAATCTGATAAACTAATAAACAAGAAGCTAACTGAATGAATATTCAAGATAATCAAAGAAAACAAATGACAAAACACAAGATTTAACTCTGGGAAACCCTTTCGGGAAAAAACCCAACACAATAACTTCTCTCTCTTATTGCATTAACTTAACCGTTTACAATACAATAATGTACTTCCAAGTTCTGCTTTACCCTACTACATCTCCAGCTATTTGTAAGCAAAACAGTAAGAAACCGTCAAAGCGGTTTTACAATACAATGGGTACCAAAACCATGGGCTAATAAACACCCATAACGGTTCCCCATAATTCATGGATTATGACACCACCCATATATACGTATAGATAAAAATAGCATATCTATACTCCCGAAAAAATAGGGATTCATTTGCTAACGCTCATGGAAGAGGTGTACAGTACTCCTGAGGTATACAATATACAAAATATACAACACATTCTAACAAAAAGTAACTAAGTACAAAGCACTAAACAAATGTAAACATAACAACGGCATAAACCTAAAATGGTTAAACCCCATATCATAAAAGCTACAAATAGTCATGTGATAAAAGCCACACAAATAATCTTGTGATAAAAGCCAAGCACAAATAATCAAGTGATAAAAGCTAAGCACAAATAGTCCCGGGGGTTGGACCTCTAAAGGCATTGTTGGAGGTTGAAAGCGTCCAATGTGTGAACCGAGCTTACTATCAACACAACATGGAATTGCTTCACAAGAGTGTGACTTGCGGAGTGAAGCAAACCTCCCAAGAGAGCTGGTTCTCAGCTATCTCTACTCCTAAAGCTATCACTAATCTAACTACTCTTAACACTTGCAGGGAGAAAAGGGAGAAGGAAATAACATAAAAGAAAGAAGATGCGCCAAAAGAGGAACAAGGGTCTTATTTCACTCTGTGTTTGGGAATAACACAATATATTGACCAAAATTAAGTATAGTCCACACACACATTTATCAATGTTTAACAAAGAGGCAAGACAACAAAATAAAAGAGTAAAAGCAAATATAAGCCACAACAACTCAACTAATGCTTAAAATATGCACAATTGTATTAGATTGTAGAAGAGGCCTTGGACAAATTACAATTGCCAATATCAAGGCTAATACAACAAAGAGAAGACACGATCAAAAAGCCGAAGAACAAGAACCCAAAAACAACCAAAAGTTCTCAAAATGGCTAAGAGTCCTTAGAACATAACAGAGACTATTATTTATAAAAGAAGAAAGAAGAAGAAGAGGGAAGAAATCTAGAGAAGCTAGTCAAGATCTGTCACAAAAGAAAAAGTGATGTATCGGTCCCTCTTGCTGAATATTGGGATACTTGATCGGGCATTAAATTCTACACTTAATCGGGCATTGGATCCTCTGGTGGTGAGTGTTCAAGCTACTGTCCACTTGCACCACATAGGATCAAAACATTAAACTCTACAACCACTATAGTCGAGACAGAGATCAACAACTATCATGAAGTTCTTGTGACGTATAAGCAATTTGTGGCATAAATTGATCAGCGATTACTAGCGGCAATGTTTTGCGGGCTAGGAGAAATGGAGGAACAGTCCAAGTGCACAACAACATGGAAAAATACCGCCAACCTAAGAGAAGTCCCGCGCAGTGCTTGACGAAATAGGAGAATGCATGGGAGGCAATGTTGCATTTGGATACAACCAAAATGATTGAATGCAGCTCACCAAACTATGGGGAGTCGAAGAGAAGAGTGTCACGGTAAAATGTAGTATACCACATGAGAAGAACATCACGGGTGCTTGCAAGGTGGTGCGGGGTTGAGATAAGCATTTGGCGGAGATTATAGTGCTTCATGGGCGGAGATAACATTTTGCATGGCCCATAAATTGGTTTGTGACTGATTTGTGAGATCAAATGGTCATGGTGGGCTTTGGAAGACATTTACAATGAAATGTACTATAATGTGGCTTGGAACAATGCTTCATGCGGCTTTCCACAAGCATTTGTAGCTTTGGCAGTTCCTCCTCACGCAGAATCCGCAGTTGACAACACAACCCAATGGGAAGGAAATGGAAAGCGGAAATGAAAGACGATTGGGAAGGAAATGCGAGAAAGAGAAGTATGTGGGGATGATGAATTAGCACCTATGAAGCATAAGCAAAGGGTTGCAGTGTGCATGACTTAAGATTTAGCACAAGAGAGCACACTGAGACTTTCCCAATGATGTGCGGCTCAAAGCAAGTACATCACGGGCCGCGATATAAAAAAATGCCGCAAATAAAAATAGACAAGTGCTTGAGGAGCGTGGACTATCAAAGCACAAGGTTGATCAAAATGGGCAAGGGTCTCATTTTGGTTAACATTTATGGCAATTCATGGGGCACTTGCCTACTAAGTGTGGAGAACCAATAGCCTATGGCATCCATTGTGCATGAACTCTTACTTATTTAGCTTCGAATTCAAGACTCAAAATTTCAAACAGAGGGCAAAAAAAATTGCACAAAGGCGCAAAAAAACAATAGAGAAGGGGAAAATAAAGCAAGGCGGGAAGAGAAATAACAAGCTATGTATAGAGTGCGACATGCGCACTCAAGGGTGTTGCTTGAGAAACATCCCATCGAATAGGATCAACAGATGGTCTCCATCGATCTTTGAGAGCTCAAAAGCATTTGCTTCCTTGCACCCGATGATCTAATATGGACCGCTCCAAATAGTGTCAAACTTGGAATGCCTCCTAGGCTTAGCTCGTGTTCAACATCCTACTTAAACACCAGTCACTAATTTCAAATCTTTGATTGGCACTCACTTGTCAAAGAAACTTTTACTACATGTTGATCTTTGGAGGAGTTGCTCTCTAGACTTCTCCCCCGATTTCCTCAAGGTGCACTAGCTCTACTGATCCCGACAATCTTGGCGTCATTATGCTCCAATTCTAGGCGATGAGGTAACTCTAAAGCGGGAACTCCAAAGAGGGTGGTAGCCTAGCTTCAACCCCGTATACCAACATGAAAGGAGAACTCGCCAATTTAGCACTTTGGTATCCTGTCATTACAAGGCTGATTTCACCTTAGTATGTTATTGTTTTTGGTTTTGTTCAATTGTGCGCTTCATGATCCCGATCGGGTTCTTGTTTGTGGACTTTGCAAGTCCATTACCTTGCGGATGATAATTGGAGGAAATCTTGAGGCATACACCACGCCTCAAAGAAAACTCTATTATCTCGGCTCTCGTGAATGCCTTAACATTGTCAAAGATGATTGTGTAAGGGACGCCAAATTTGGTGATGATTCCTTGAGGAAATCAATGATGATTTCCTTTATTTTCTTCGAGCGGAGCCACTTTAGTCCACCTAGTGAAATAGTCGGTGGTGGTGGTGAGGATACATTTGTGACCGACACTCGAAGGTGGATTGATCATGTCAATGAAGTCCAATCCCCACTGTGAGAAGGGTTGTTCCGTCGCTATGGTTTGCAAAGGGAGTGTGGCTCTATGTTTCCTACCCATGAAGAACATGCATTCATAGTGTTTCCTAACCCGGCAGAAGGCATTCGAGAACATGGTAGGCCAATAGTACCCAACCCACATGATCTTCATGGTCGTCCCA
Organism: Taxus wallichiana var. yunnanensis; assembly: GCA_018340775.1. Classification (NCBI taxonomy): domain Eukaryota; kingdom Viridiplantae; phylum Streptophyta; class Pinopsida; order Cupressales; family Taxaceae; genus Taxus; species Taxus wallichiana. Next base: position 55,158,582 of record CM031239.1, read on the forward strand.
CAAAGGGAAGTGACCACCGAGAATCCTTGATGGAACTCTCTTAGCACCTTCTCCACATCTTTGGGCTCAATGCACCTTAGCAAGACACCATCCAAGTTTCTTCCGAATAGCACCCCACCATTAGCTCAAACGGAATGGCTTGGAGTTTGAAGTGTCTTCTTTTAGTTTTGTCAAGCTGTGGGCATATTCTCCACTTATGAGATATCTCACCAACTTTTGAGTCCAATTGGGCTCAATTTCCTTCAATCAACCGCTGGTCATCATGGTGCAAACAACTTTTGTTGAACTATCCAAGTCTTCAAACAAGTGTTGGCAAAGTGTTCTACCTCTTATTAGCTTGGTAGCTTTGATCTCAATGTCGAACTCCATGATCTTGGTGATCTAGCCAGCTCTTTTCTCACGATTTCTACTCCCATGACGTAGTCTTTGACACTCGAATGAATGACAAAGACCAAGAATTTGATGTTGGACAAGAGGTGCTTGAAGCTTTTAGGGCTTTGAGGACCACAAAGGCTTGTTTCTCAATGAAGTTGTACTTAGCTTCATAATCCTTGAGCATTTGGCGTGCAAAAGCAATGGGCTGCTTAAGTTCTTGTGGGTTATTTTGAGTAAGAACCACGGCTATACTCATGTGCGGGCTGCCTAAGGCATAAAGGATGAAGTCCTTCTCAAAGTTCGGGTTGGCTAACACTAGAGCTTGAGAAATGGCCTACTTGATGAGCTCGAAACTCTCCTTTCCTTCTCGGTGTCCATTTGAAGGTCGCATCCTTCTTCAAAGCAGCATGTAATGGGCTTGACAATGCGTGCAAAGTCTGTGATGAACTTCCTCACAAAATTTACCTTTCCTAAGAGGGATTGCAATTCTTTTCTGTAAGGCAACAAAGGACAAGATGAGGATGGTGAAAACCTGTCAAGATCGGGGCAAGACCTTCTTTTGATACAACATGGCCTAGAAGCTTGCCCTCGGCTACCACGAAGATAGACTTCTTGGGATTGAGAGAAATCCCAAACTCTCTGCAACATTGGAAGATCCACTCCAAATGATCCAAGCGATCCTCTTGTCTTTGAAAACATTGTGATATCATCCAAGTAGACTAAGAGGATGTCATTGATGAGACCCTTGAAGGCCATGTCATTGCCCTCACGAAACATTGCTCCAACATTGGATAAACCAAAGGGCATTCTCTTATATGCCTATGTCCCCCACTTGGTAGTGAAGGTGACTGATTGAAACCAAAGAAATTGTCAAGGAGAGAGAACCTTTCAGCTCCAGCTATAGTCTACAGATTTGATCCATAGAAGGCAAGGGATAGTGATCTTTGAGAGAAGCCCATTGTCAGGTCTCTAAAATATACACATAGGCGTATCTCTCCATTCTTTTTCCTTATCGAGACCAAGTTGGCCACCCAAGTTGAATGCTTAGGGGCATGTCATGTTGGCCTCAATCAATTTTGCCAGCTCCTTCCTCATCAATGGCTCAATTTTGGAGTTGGCAGGCCTCTGCATCAGCCTAACTGGTTTAGAATCAACCACAAGCTCTATGGTATGTTGAATGACCTCTTGATTGTAGAATTTCAACATCATAAGTCCATGCAAGGATGTCATCATACTCTTTGCATTTTTGATAGAAATTGTTTGTTGATTGGGACTACATACCTTTCCCAACTTGAGAGAATTGTCGAGGTCAATCCAAACTTCTTGATAATCCTCACTTTTGATCAACATGTTCCTCTTTTCTCCCTGTATAGGGCATCGGAATTGAACATTCTTTCCAAGGTCACAAGTCCATTGAGAAGTTTTTCGTCTTCGGTTGAAACACCTAATCGTCATAGGCATGTTGCAATTTGGGTTGTAACTCTTTTGAGAATTCAACCTTTTGTCAGATGAAAGTGGCAATATGATTGTCATTCTCGAAGACTTGTCAATGGCAATCGTTGTTAGGAATAGATGGTCTGACCTGAAGCTTCACCTATTACATGTGGTCTTCCATGAGGTCCTTGGGCAAATCAAATTGAGCATCAATGACTGCCATTCTATCTACTTCTGCATTTTCTTTTCTTGGGACTGTTTGAATGTTAAAAGCATTAAATCCTTCAATGAGATCCAATGCTCTATGTCTGAATGCTTTCAACAATGAATTTTTGGCAAGGCATTGTCATCTTACTTCTTTGATGACCACTTCAGTGTCTCCAAACGCTTGCAGCTGCTTGGTACCTTTTTTGCGGCAATCTAGAGACCTTGAATCAAAGCTTTGTACTCCGCAGCATTGTTTGTAAAATTAAATTGCAGTCTGCGGGAGTAAAATGTCTTTCCTTCACTTGGAGAGATGGGGACAATACCCACACCAAAGCCAATTTTGGATTTGGAGTCGTGGAAGAACATCCTCCATATATTGAAGCTTGTATTTTCCTCTTTAAGCACCCACGAAACACTAGTGCTCTCTTCTTCACAAATGCAATATGTACCCATGCCACAATCTTCAAAATTATCATAGGGATCAAATTTCCATCTGTCATGAGCCCAATGATCAAGTTGTTCAGTAATATATCCTTGAGCGGCTGATTAGGAATAAAAGATTCTTCATCTTCCTCGCCTTGAATGGAGCAATTTGCTTTTGCCACCGCAGATCAAAGGTCTCAACATGAAACTGAGCAATTGGCTCATTATATATATATATATATATATATATATATATATCCTTGTACCATATTTGGTTCTCAATAGCATGTGAGACCAATCCAAAGAGAGGTATCCTCCTCCTGTCTTGGCGGTGGAATCCTAGACAAGCAAATGGAAAACATAGGTGGAAGGTTGACGACCGTGATCTCTTGAGGCATTGTTATGCTTAGGCAAGCATGCTGAGTGAGGCATTAGTTGTTTGATAACACCCACAGTCTTGACCGCAGTGCCATCCAATTGAACAGAGGCCTTTGCTCACAAGGGTGTAGCTGATATCAAAACATCAGCAACTTACTTGGGCATCACAAAGATGCTAGCTCCAAAGTCAATCATGCAATTGCTAACAAGGCATTGACTATTAATCAAAGAAGATAAAAGGGAGGAGGTTTCCCTTGAGTACCCTCTTTGCTTGGGAGTGACTGGTATAGGTTGGTGACTAGTGGAGTTGCCTTCATTGTTTGCTTGGGTGTGTGGTCCGCTTACTTTAGAGCTTCCTGCAAAAGATCCAGTTGTCCAGGCATAGCAAGAGCATCCCAAATTGTCACGCTCACGCTGGATTTCTTCATATGATTGACCACATTCACGGAAGAAATTTGAGGCTTCTGTTGTTTGTATGCAGGTCAATCCCTCTTTGGATTTTCCATCAAAGGATAGGGAGCTTTAGACATCCACGCGGTTGTAGAGGGCAGCTCCGTTAATGATGGAATTGCCTCATTGGGAGCTCTTCTTTCAGCGGACCGCGGTACATTGGGAGTGACAGGGGACGCTACGAAGTGAAGAGGTTAATCCATTGTTATCTTCTTTGCTCACGTATTATAATTTAATTGTACTTGGGGCCTTGATGCACTAGAGTTGCTTGCAATTACCATGCAAAAGTCTTCTTCCAGCCAATAGGCTAGATTTCCTTCAGTTGGGGTATTGGAGACTCACTTGGTTTAGTCTACGTAGTTTGTTGCATTGGTTGTGTGGGATGTACCGCGAAATTCTGCACCATAAGCATTAGAATTGCATTCCCAAGGGAAAATTGTTAGAATCATGTGGCAACAAACATGGATAGCACCATTTCATCTCTTCCGCCATGTTGGTTTGAACAGGAACTGGAGCTCTGCATGGATTGGAGACTAGAGGGAATTATTTTTGCAATGGCTTAGCAGGGACAATTTCGCCTTGATGCAGTCTGTTTGGTTGATAAGCTAGGTTGTAAGAGTGGAAGGCTTAGGAGCATGCTGGGCTTGTTGCCTTATCATGGCAGTTAGCTCATTTGCCATATATCTGCATAGGGCATTGAGTTCGTCCAACTCATTAGAGAAAGTGCTAGGAACAAGCTGCACATTTTCAGATCTGTGAAAGAGGCAAGAGGCTGTGTTGGAATAGGGGCGGCATTTGAAATTTCAAGAAAAAGAGGCATAGGAGGTCTAGGCCCTAGTTTTCCAACTTGAATCAAGGTATTCCTAGCAAAGATTGCGATCTCTTAGGCATCACTTAACATAGTGTCACCCATGGATTGGATCATGACTACAATGTTAGAGTTTAAGGCTCTAAGGAAGAATACAAAAGCTGAATGGGATGAAGTCCTTACCTGAAATGGGATTTTGTCCCAAGTTTCTGAAATTTGTAGTTGAAGTCAGACATTACTTCAGTAGGGGCCCTCTTGATACTTGTCAACTGCTTCATAAGAGAGATTGTCACCTTTTTCTTGAAATTGTTTGCACATTTTCTCTCCCAACTCATCCCATTTATGCACTCGGTTGGGTGGAAGACATCTACACCAATCCAAGGATTTTCCTTTGAGAGAAGAAGCTAGCAACCTAACAACAACATCATCTTGATGACACGATGTACAAAACAAAGGTTAGCAATATCTTGGATGTGCTCAACAGGAGTGACTGCATTTTCACAAGTAAAGAATAGAAGGCCTTTGAGAGCATTCATAATGATATCATTCCATGCAGTCACGGCTAAAGGACTAACTCCATTGAAAGTAACAAAATGGAGGTTTCTTTGGTGAGCCATAAAGACTATAGGGTGAAGGCTTCTTCTAAAAACAGGGAAAAGCCTGTTTGGAGGAGCAATGGATTGAGTTATGGGGATGGGCGACGCAGGCCTATGAACAGATCTACTTCTTCTTTGAGAAAGTTGTAAAAACTCAAAACGTCCTTCTCTTCGAGCACTGTTTCGCATCACTGTTTGTCTCATGTGTTGTGGACACTAGATCTTTGAAAACAGAGTGAGGAGTCGCATGGTACTTGGGGATGGTTTACACAACCAGATAAGCTAAAAACACACCAAACCTTAGCTAAACATTCAATACATCCTTGTATCAACAAATACTGTAAATATCTCACCAAGAATGAAAAAACGAGTCCCATTGGGAGTGCCAAAATTGTGTTGAAAGCATCTGATGTGCAAACTGAGCTCACTATCAACACAACATAGGATTGTTTCACAAGTGTGGGACTTGTGCAGTGAAGCAAACCTCTAGAGAGAGTTGGTTCTCAACTATCTCTACTGCAAACTCTATCACTAATCTAACTACTCTACTACTTGCAGGGGGAAAAGGGAGAAGGAAATAACATCCAAAAAAGGCAATGTGCCAAGAGAGAAACAGAGATCTTCTTCCACTCTTTGTTTGGGAATAACACGGTATATTGAACAAAAGTATAGTCCACACACACATTTATCACAATTTAACGATAAGCAAGACAACAAAAGAAAAGAGCAGGGAAAATATAAGCCACAACTCAACTAATGCTTAAAATATTGCACAATTGTATTAGACTGCAGAAGAGCCCCTGGACACATTACAATTGCCAAAATAGAAGCTAATACAATAGAGAAAAGAAGAAACGACTGAAAGCCACAGGTAAAAGAGCCCAAAAACGGCCAAAAGTTCTCAAAACAGCTAAGAGTCCTTAAAACAGAACAGACTGTTATTAATAGAAGAAAGGAGAAGAGGGAACAAGACTTGAGAAGCAAGTCAAGATCTGTCGAAAGAAAAGGTGACGGATTGTTCCCTGGTGCTGAAAATTCAAGATATTGGATCAGGGATTGAATTCTGGACATGATTGGCAGTTGGATCCTCTGTTGGTGACCCCTGTTTTATCTAGACCCCTGTTTTCCCTTGGAACTAATAGATGTCAGAGCTATGGGATGAAGGCCTCTTTGTTCAGTATTTATAGCACTCCAAGGAGCACCAGACATAATGTGTTTTTTCAACAATCACATAGAAACAGCGCTTCCATTTGAAGAAGCTTTGATCACTTGCTCAAACTATTGCTACATAGTTTCCCTAAAATTCCCAATTGTTGATTATGGAAGCATTCACATACCAGCATTCATCACTTTTCTTCTCTCTTTCAATAGAAGTCGTAATCTTGATTTTCAGGCCAGATTTTTAGGATCTTTCAAAACAATCTTGTTGCTCTTTTGGCTTCATTTGAGCGGTTGAGCAAATGTAGTTCGGATTTGGTCAACCAAACCCTAACTACATCTGCTCAACCGTTCAAATGCAGCCAACAGTCAAGTCAATTCCCTTCTCAGAGACAAAAGTACTTGATCAGCCTTCTTCAAGACCCCAAGATCCAAGTTCCACTGTTTGTTCTTTAATCAGCATCCAATCTCATAATGGTTGATTCAGGATGCTTTCATCGCAAAGCGGTACAAAGTAAATTGGGAGGAAGCTCAATTAAAGGCCCTATATAGACCAAGATACAGGGCTGCAAATATTGGAAATTATATATTTCATACAAGTTTAGGATCACAGTATTTGCATGCTTATAGTCAGAAATATCTGATGAAACATCTAATTCAAATTCAACATTGCAGAGATGATTAATGTCACTCCTACAACAGGATGGCCTGTCAAAACTGAAAATAGAAAAAGTTGGGAATGTCATACTGTAATTGAAGCCTCGTTAATATTACTAAAACATAGGCAATGATGTGCATCAACTTTTCACTTAAAGATGCATTAGATGGTTACCTTTTAGGAAACATTTTTCTCAAATAATTAAAAAATAAAATACCTGAATATATTTTGTAAGCTTCATAAAATCACGATTATCAAAAAAAAAAGAAAATTCAGGCAACCATAAGATAGTGAAGCAAGATGTATGTCATGACCAAGGTAGACAAAATCAGCTTGCAGTTAGCTCATAAGCCACTAAACAGTAAATCACACTAGCTCAGCAACCTAGTTCCTCTACCCTGAGGCCTATCACAAATTAGTGGGAAAGTAATAAAGTGTCAAAATGCCCATTCATTCTGCTCCAATGATAATTTGCGGGTTGGAGTATGAGACTTGTCTATTGATACGAATGGTGCTAATGGACCATGCTAATGGACAGGCTAAATCCTAATATCTTTCATCTGGCATGATTTGTTTACGATGATCATAATCCATATTTTTTAACTTTGCAACTAGACACAAACACAAGTTCCCTAGAGTGAAACATGTTAACATAAAAACCAAAATGTCAATGACATAAACACACATAAAACACTGAATTTTCACAAAGTTATTGGGGTTATTTGCACTGCTGAGAATGATGTTAGAATACAAACAACAAGTGAAAAAAATGATATAAAAGCATTGTACCAAAGTTTGAATGTGCATACTGCATCCAAAATAGTGTGGGTGAGCCCTCGAAGATACTTGACAGTCAGTAAAAGGTGCTAAGGTAGGTAAACATTCTTCATGATGCAAAATGAAAAGAAAGGATAATTTTTTCAAAACAACAAAGACCAAAGTAGTAACTCAAAGGGGACAGTCTGTGTAGTCAAGAGTTCTCCACCTCAATGAAAATACAATATTGTTAGGACTTTCAAATAAAATTTAACCATGATATACAAAAAGCCATAAAAGCAAAATAATGAGTGCTTGACCTGGTGGACCATTTGGAACAGATAGCTCAACCTAATCTTGTTAAACCATGCCTTGTATGTGCATGTGTGCAGAGAGAGTGAGGGTACCTGAAAGGGTATCTTGGAATCCCAGAAGCTGTTGCCAACAAGTTATTTTCTTTTCGTCCCCACCAGGAAGAAAAAACACTCCGTTTAATTGCTTCTGGTGACTCGCAACCCATTGTTGAATCGGAAAGCACTGTGCTTGAATCGGCACCATTGTAGCGTATAGGCAGAGACAAGCCTCTCTGGTCTGTGGTACTGCCTTCGACCTTAGCATGTCTCCTATGAAATCTGATGCAGAGAAGAGTGCAAGTAGCTAACACTGCTCCAATAGTCACACCTATGGAAATTCCTATGATCATTTCTTGATTTTTGATACCCATTTTTCTGTTGATTTAGATAATGACAATGATCCAAAAAACATACCAGCCAAATTAAAGTCAAAAGCCCTGATAAATCGAGATTAAAGCAATAGAAAGGCAAAATGAAATAAATTCGTTATTCTTTCATGAAAATAAGGCATTAAGAGAGTGACGAAAAGGCATGCCCACAGTCATATTTTTGTAAAAGTAAAATACTTAAAACTATTCTACGAACTTGTAGATGACTTTGACAGACAGGAATAATCCATACAGAAGTATGGCATTACTACAGTGAAGTGCCTCCAAATCAAATAATATAATTCAATATTTAGTTAACATAAGATCAACAAAGTGACTATACATCATCTACTGCTATCTGCAACATTCACAAACATACAAGCACAAAAAGCAGTAAAAATGGATAAGAATATCAGGAAGCAGATTACAAAGCCTTTTCAGGCTTTTCATGAGAAGACTATGCAGAAGGGGAAATAATTCAAAATATGGCCATAATTATTTTAGTTGCAACTCAAAAGCCTGAGCTTGTCCAGTTTTTATAAGCATAAAAATAAAATATTTATACAAATTTAGTTACTCCTTCATTTTCCTTCAAATTTGTTCAAAAAATATTAATATAAGATATAGTTCCAAAATATACATCATTGGTCATACATGTGTCTATATAGCTATTATTAGCAAACAATATACAATGGCAATTGCCAATTTCAATTTCTTAGTGAGAACACAAATAGAAAAGGGGAAAAGAGAGAATAAAAATCTCTATCCTTAAAGAGGCTCAAATGAACGCTTAATATAGGATGGCAAGCAGAATGAGTTAATTTTGACTGAAGTCTAAGAGCAAGGACTACTGAAATGGAAGCTTTAATATTTTATATTTGTGGCAGAAAAAAATAGACAAGCTGAATTTTCTTTAAAGAAACAGAAAAACTGGTGGAATCAGTAAAATTCTGAACTTAATAGCCTTAATGCATGATAGTAACCAAGGTAATCCACTACTGACCAATCAGAAGCAAGCTAAGAAAGTATGGGTCCAACTGTGACATTCAGCATTACACCATAGGTTGACTATCTTTGGAAAGGGGCACTACAGAATATGGCAAGTCTTTCTTATGAACGATTATAGCACCAAATGACTATACAAAAGCATTTAGGGTGTCTTCAGTGCCTTGTAGTATTTTTTTGCACCTTTCTCCCACCATGTTTTTGACCGAGGCAATGTTAAAGCATTTATGTTTAAATAGCAGTCTCTTCAGCAAAACGCAAATTAGGCTTCAGGGCTAAGGCTTGAAATTTTCAAACAGGTCACTATACATTTGAAATAAGGTAGTTCCTTCCTAGGAAAAGTACAAACCTATATTAGCCAAATTGATTTCTTTGGATAGGCTGCTAAAGTAATTCAGCCTGCCCTAGATTGGACTGTAGCATCCATCGATCATGAGATGACAGCGACTAGTAATGTTCCCCTAGGATGAGTGTGTCAGGACCTCTTGACCCCAAAACTTAATTCTTTCCCTACAAATCACTTCTTCACAAAGTCTTTTTTCCTTGGTACAAGACTCCTGGGGCTTGTTCCACAGTTCTGTTTCATAGATATTAGATTATATAGAGCTAAACTAAGTTGCCATATTTAAATTCATGAAGGATAAAATTCATTGCTAAAAAAACAGTGATAAAAATTTGAATAAATTTGACTAAGAGAAATATTATACTTGTTTTTTAGATTAAATATCCGTAAAAGGAATAACAGAATTCAAACAAATTTCAACTATCTTTTAAGGCATATTTAGTATTTGGCAAATTTCAATTTTTAACTTAAAATTTGCCAAATGCGGAAACTAAGGAACTAAACATAAATATCAACAAAAATAAAAATGACAGACTATGCAAACTTTTGTCCAAGAAGAGTGAAAATAGCTAGCTGTTGGCACATCTAACCCAAGTTATTGATAATGTGAGGATGTAAGTGCAGCAAGAGACATTCACCTCCTCGAGTCATTGTTTCTTGAAAAGGAGGAAATTTATATAGTTGTGGTCATTCTCACATGAGTGTGTTCATTGTGATTGCATGTCCCTTCTCTGTGTTTAGTCACTCCATTCTCTGCTAAACTTGAACCAAAAAAACCCTCGTAATATTCTCAGGGCCATTACCAAGTCTAGTCATCACTGGCAGAGAGAACGACACAACCAGCCTTCTGAATTCATAAGGAGGTCTCAACACAGAAGAGGGAGATAAACAGGAAGGGAATTAGGTTTGCACGACATGCTGTGAAGCGTAGAGAGAAGACTTTTGTTGTTAAAGACCAACAATCATCAAAGAAGTTCTTAGGTATGTCTTGGCCTAAGTTGGGAGGGTTAGGCAAGTTTCACATCTGTCTTGGTTACTATATTGAATCTTCGCCCATCACCTGAGCAAAGCAACATAGAAAAGGTTCTTGTTTCACATCTAAGGGAAAAGTAAAGGCCAAGGGAAGAGCATTTGCACTCAACAAGTTTGAAGATGCCAGGTATACTAAAGGAGGCGATCTGACAATGATGTTGGTAATGCATGTGGTGGGGAAGAAAGGATCAATGATTAGAATGAGAAGATCAAAGAAACTTATAGGAAGCATGAATGCCAAAAACGCAAACAAGGCCAGGGATATCACCAGCAATGTGAAGAATAAGTTGCAAATGACAATGGTAGTTGGTGGATTTAGTGTCAATTGGTTAGCCAAACAGGTGAGGGAAGAGTTAGAGATGAAACTTAAGGCCACCCTAATTCAAACCAAGAATGGAAAACAAGGGACACGTGGAACCCAAAGGAATTCTGGTGGAACATAAAATTTATAAATAATTCAAGGTTCTTGGTAGAATTTCAAAATATTGTCACCCCAAGTCATCAAATGTACAGAGAACTACTTGGAAAACCAAGGTTGAGACAAATACGTCTGGTATAGATGGGGGAAAAGTTATGTCAATGATCCAATAGAAAGGGAAGAAGCTTTTCATGAATATTCTAATGAACACTGAGTAAAGACAGCATTTTGGAGCTTAGAGAATGGTTGGCATGAGCCATCCAATTTTGATTCTGATGGACAACCAGGGCTAGTGGAAGGTTTCTTGATGTTTGAAAATTATTCTCATGTTCAAATGATTTGAAATGGTGGCCTGTTTCACTCCCAAATGGAAAATGTTTCTAAACCTACTTGCCTTTAGGTGAAAGAAAATAAAGGAGAGGCAGGTGAACATGTAGTAGCAGACATTGATGAATGGAAAGGAGAAGAGGAGGAGAAAATGGGCTATAACAAACAGAATGAAGCAAATCCCCAAACATATTCTCAAATACACATCATCATAAAAACCTACATAGTCTCATATTCTTGAAATTGCAGAAGGATCTCATATTCTTAAAATAAATGGGGTGGAAATAAAATGTGGTGTATCACACTAAGGGATTCAAGATGACCCTTCTAGTGCCAGCCTTTTCAAGGTCACAACAGTGCCAAAGTCGTACCACCAAATAGCTAGCTATCGCTGCACGGCTACTTCTTGTAGACATGCCAGTACAGAAGAGCTGACGGATTGAAGGGAAATTGAGCCCCTTGGAATTAATTTAAAGTATTTCATAAAACTTAAGACCTAATCGTATTTTGGGAAGATGCATAATGCTTGAAAAGGTGACATTGTGGGGTGGTAAGTGGAGGTTTGGGAGTACATTGGGTGAACATTATTATACTTTGTTTTCTTTCTTCCCTCTGCTGAGGCCAGTAAGCCATAATCCCAAGTATGCTGAGAATTGATTCTATAGCACAAATCCTTGAAGATGCAATACTAGAGAATTTCAAATTAAAATAAATTACAGAATCCTTCCAAAAGCAGTCAAAATCAACAGAAAGTTCACCCCCAAAATGAAGCTGCAATGTAGTGAATTTGATCTTGCTGGTCGGAATTCACTCTTTCTACACTTAGAGCTTACATCAAAACACAAGTTTGGCATTGTGCTTCTATAGACTATTCTTTAACTTTTTTATCGTAAATTTTGAAAAATCGTATTACGTCATAAAGGAAGGGCAAGTGTTTTACCTTCCTCCCAGAAGTTGATCACTAGTCATCAAGGTTAAAGTTGTGCACTCTAGGAGACTCTTTGTAAGATTCCCGAGCGAATTTTATCTTGCTGCTCAGAATTCACTCTATCTCCTTAAAGCTTAAATCAACACACAGATTTGGCACAGTGGTGCTACAGACTACTCTTAAACTTTTTTATTGTCAATTTCGAAAAAATCATATTACGTAATACTGGAAGCTAAGTGTTTCAAATTCCTCCTAGGAAAAAATCACTAGTCACTAAGGTTATATCTATACACTCTTTGTAAAATTCCCTGACAGTGAGGTCTATGGTTGACTTAAATCGACTAAGAATTATGCAGTGATTCCAAAAATTTCTTGAGATCCTTATCATGAAGGTTATATCTATGCACCCATGGGAAACTCTGTGTAAAAATCACTGACAATGAGGTTTATAGTTGAACTCCAATCGTCGAAGAAGAATAAGAATGATGCAGTGATTCCAAAATTTTCTTTTGTAAAATAACGCAGACTGGCAGAGCCTCAAGCGAAATAAAAACATTTCATATCCTGGCCTGAATTGCAATGGTGGTACTAACTAAACAATGCACGGATTTTTCATAAATTTTTAGATAATGCAGATTGCGGAATCATTTCATCTCGTTTCAATCCAGGTCTGAATTTGGCGAAATAAAAACATTTCATTTCCTGGCCTGAATTGCGATGGTGGTACTAACTAAACAATGCACCGGATTTTTACATAAATTTTTAGATAATGCAGATTGCCGGAATCATTTCATCTCGTTTCAATCCAGGTCTGAATTTGGCGAAATAAAAACATTTCATTTCCTGGCCTGAATTCCGATGGTGGTACTAACTAAACAATGCACCGGATTTTTCATAAATTTTTAGATAATGCAGATTGCCGGAATCATTTCATCTCGTTTCAATCCAGGTCTGAATTTGGCGAAATAAAAACATTTCATTTCCTGGCCTGAATTGCGATGGTGGTACTAACTAAACAATGCACCGGATTTTTTCATAAATTTTTAGATAATGCAGATTGCCGGAATCATTTCATCTCGTTTCAATCCAGGTCTGAATTTGGCGAAATTAAAACATTTCATTTCCTGGCCTGAATTGCGATGGTGGTACTAACTAAACAATGCACCGGATTTTTCATAAATTTTTACATAATGCAGATTGCCGGAATCATTTCATCTCGTTTCAATCCAGGTCTGAATTTGGTGGTTCTAACTAAGGAATGCATCGAAATTGTTCAAAAATCTCTTCTTTTCTGAGAAAATAAAATTCAGGATACAAAAAGGGGAGCAAATGTAGGAAACTCGCTTCATCTCATTTCATTCACCTCCCTGTGTTCTAACTAAAGATATGCATATAAAAAGTTCATAAATCTCTTCTAGTGTGAGAACAAAAATTCAGAATAAAGAAAGGGGGCAACTGTACGAGAAAAGAGAATAATACACCTTCCAAATAGCTCCCAAAGTTGAAGCCGTTTGTTCGAGATAGTGTTATCCATTGTCCATTTGTCAAATTTAACGAAGTATACGCCTCAGCAAGCGGATCCAAACTTCCAGTAGGCCAACGATTCTTTACAATTCACCAAGAGAAAAGGCAGAGGAAGATCCGCGGTTCGAATCCCGCAGCTGCTGCTAACCATTAACCGAGGGCCGGCTGGCGTAAACAACAATTCCCCTCGTTAAGAGCTCCCTACAGTGACGAGGTTGAGGATGTAAAACTCTGCGCATGCAAAACATATTAAGTACTGGCTTTTGTCGTTTTGTTTTGAGGCTGAAACAGCATTGAAATATGAATTTATTAATCCCTCGGATCTGGCCCGCCCTTCATATCAATGCTGCTGGATATCTTTTTCGAACGGTACATCCATAATTTGGACGGATTAGGTCAACAATGACCGTGGAGTGGAACCCTGCACCCCTCTTGACGCTAACATATTTATTTCCTTCTCCCTTCTCGTATAATTTTGATATCCAGTTGAATGAGCTGTAACAACCACCAGCTGGCCACGACGGATTTTTTTTTTTTAATGAATAAGATCTTATATTATAATAAGTAGTACAATGATACAAGATAATTCACAAAAAAATCGGTGATATGGAAGGATGCCCCAAAACCATGGATCAAACTAGGCAAAAAAGTCTACGAACGAGATATATTACTAAGCATCAAGAAACACAAAGACTAAAAAAATAAGTCGCCATTGCAAATTCATATCCTCTAGGAGGCGAGTCATGATCATTCCAACCAGAACCAGGAGCAGATCTTTGCCAATATCCAAGACGTCCCAACCTAAGTTGGGCTAGCTTCCTTCCTTTGTTTCTTCTTGGCAAGGGCCCAAGAGGGCGAAAAGGCGCGCCATCCTTTGAAATTTATCGGGAAAGGCAAGAGGCTCCACGGCCATCATGAGTGTGTGGCTTAGGGGCGGCCCAATGAGCCCCAACTAAGTTGATTGGGCGGTGGGGGCATCCCATCCTCGGTGGCGAGTTGAAGGCGAAGGAGAGAAGCTCCCCTGAGGAGGCTAGTTGCGAGGGGAACGATGGGCATGGCTAAAAGAGCAATGTTGAGAGTGACTTCAGCATCCACCACCTCTTTGACGCCCTTCAGCACTGCCACATGACGGGGAGCGGCGGGATCGGGGACGGAGGTTCTCTAGCAACGTTGCAAGGGGCATCACCCCAATGGCACAAAAGTGTTTGCAGGTGCTCCACCTCAATCGCCACTTTGTTGGCTTGAACTTGAATCTGCAGCAAGACATTCGTGATAACCACAAACTTGTTATAAATAAAGAATTGTTGATCAACTTCAACATTAACAAATAAATAAGAATTCCTTTCTTTCCATAACCAAAATAAGATTTCCCCTCTGAAAGCATGCCAAATCTGGGTAAATTTGTGTGGCATTCGAGGATTGTCTCCTAAGAGCACATGTTGCCAAGTGAAGCATTCCAATGAAAAGGGAGGAAGAAAGAATGAATCCAATTCCAAGCCCTCTTGGCTTTGCAGCAGTACCAGAACAGGTGTGAAAAAATTTCTAGATGTCCACAAAAGGGACATTTGGGGGTAGACACTCCCAAATGCACCAGATGTGAACCAAGCAAAAGGCCTTGGTGAAGAACACACCACAAAAAGTGTGTCATTTAGGTTCCACACAAGCGAACCAAACTATAAGAAATCTCCTTTGCCAAATTGATGGTGAGGATCAAATTCCCCACTGGGTATTAAGCTTGCCCACCATGGGTAGATTCAACGAAATCCAAACATAACCGTAGCTAGCTGAAAATTTCTAGAACGGGTGTCCACATACCATTTCCAGTTCGTCCACCACGGATGAGTTTGAAGAACAACAATTTTGTGGATCATGTGATCTGGCACAAAGGAAATGATGTCGTTGATGAGGGCTCTATCTAAGCAAGCCAATTTGAAATTCACTTTGAGCTCTTTTCAGGGTAGCCAAGATTGAGTGTGTTTGTAGAAAAGATCTTGGATAGTGCGAATTCCATGCTTGAAGAGGCAAAGAGCAAGAATCCAGGCACCTTGGCTAAACAATGATCTTGAAATTGAAAGACGAGAGACCACCACAAAGAGTGGAGATTAAATGAAAGGTCATCACGGAAGCCATTGCCATTCCACATAAGCCATGGTTTAATTCGCTCCCAAGCTTTCCAAATGCTTTTGATCACGAAGGTACCCACCACTTTGACTAGAATAGGGGCAATGAGAAGGTTGGCAAATCCAATGCCTTTCCGGGCACCATGGCTATACAGGTGCCTTTCACAATACCAATTCGAAGGAGAACCTTCCAAGCTTCCTTGTCATTTGTGCTTTAAATAATCCATTTGGCACAAAGCACTTTCCCTTTGTCGTAAGATGTCAATAAGGCCTAAGCCACTTGAGTCTCTAGGTAGGCAATGGGTTTCCCAACCGACTATGTGAAATCCTTTGCTAGAAGAAGAATTGGTCCAAAGGAATTCTTTAAGCAATTTTTCAAGTTTATGCACAAACTTCTTAAACGGGACCCAAAGACAAGGAGTGGTAAACATGTGTGGCTTCAAGAACTTTAGAGCAAATCTGGAATTTACCCACTAAAGACAATGGTTTGGTGATCCAATATTCCAATTTTCAAGCCACACGTTGCACGACATACTACTAGAGCTCAAAGAAGAGAGGCTTGAAGGCAAAAGGAATGCCTCGGAACTTAAGCATTTCTTTGTGGTTGAGTAGTTTCTAATCGTAGGATGTCAACCCGATTAGGTGCGGAAGGAAGGACTGTCAGCAGCATTGTGTTTTACGTCATTGGATGGAGGAGCCAAAAGCCACATAAAGGTTTCTAGTCACTATACGGCATTATTGATGTTACTTTCATCTTCAATGAGCATAAGGAAGGAGGCATCTGCGAAGTGGCCACCGAGTGATTGGGAGTCATCGGAGAGGGCAAAGCAATGGCCCTTAAAAACTCCTAGGATTGAGCTTGGGAAAGCAAGTATCCAAATCCTTCAACTATTAGAACATAAAGAGTGGGCACAAGGGGGCAACCTTGCTAGATGGATCCAAAATAATCAAATGACTTTGAATTTTGCCCATTAATAGTAATGTGGGAAGAGGCATGCTCAAAGAGCATATTAATAGTCTGAATAAAATTGAGACCAAAACCCAAGGCTTTGAGTATGGAAAGTATGAATGGTCATTCTATTTGTTCATATGCCTTCTCAAAGTCAATTTTGATGAAGAGGACTTGCTGATTAGATCTATGAGCCCATTCGATGCCTTCTTAGACTGCAATAATGTCGTTGAGGATATATCACCCTTAGATAAGGCCGGTTTGTTCAAGACTAACTATGACAGGAGGATGTGCCACGATCCTAATGGAAAGAGCTTTGGCAACGATTTTGTATGACACATTTAACAGAGTGATGGGACGCCAATTGCTTATCAACTCAGGATCTCCAGTTCATGGAGGAATTTGATATTCCCTTTGTTGATATGAGGGCCAATAGTCTGGACTAAAATCCTTCCATATAAACCTGATGAAGATCCGAGCCAACAGTGTCCCAAAGAGCCTTGTAAAATTCACAAGGAAAACCATCACATCCAGGCACCTTGTCATTGGCCATTTCCTGCAAATCCTCAATAGAGAGCTAGCAATCATAGGAAATTCTTTTTGCTGGAGAAACTTTGCATGACACAACAACCAAACATTGTTTCAAGGCAACATTTTGCTCTGCAAGGGGGCTTGGGCTTGAAACACTTGCTTGTCTGATTGACAAACACTTGGAGCATGATCTCGGGATTTGTGAGTTGAGATCCACCATCATAGATGGCTTTAATTTGCTAAAAGGAATGTTTAGATTTGAGCATTTTTTGAGACTCGATCCCCCACTTTAAGCCAATGGAGTTGGGCACAGATTTGTGCACCCTGAGCATTATAGTTATCAGCAATTTAGATTTTTTGTCTAAGCTCAACAACCTAGAGTTGTAAGGGCTCGAGAGATGTAGACACACAATCACGCACTTGGGTACATTTCTAGGTCCTAAAAGCATACTAGCATTTATATGATTCCTAAGCAAGAAAACTAGTGGTTGTGACAATTTTGGCCTCTTTTCTTTGTCTCTTGTTCTCTATTTGGTCTTACACACCCTATAGCCCATTCATAACTTTACTGATTTATCTTTTATGACTTCGAGACACCAATGCCCGATTAGGACAACGGCGCAGAGCTCTTGTTCCCTTTGGGCACCCCTGACCCTTTCTCACCTTACTCACTCCTTTTGGATCTCTTTTATCTTTTATGCATTTTTTTCATGTATGGGTCACCTTCCAGATTTGTCAATTACAAAATTCAAACAAGGGAATCATATAAATACATAGTTATGTGTTCAAAAATCAAAGACCAAACACTAAGCATTACTATTATCACTGATTTAACAAATATTGAAAATATGTGTTAAATTCTAATTAAATACCAGATCTTTGTACATAGACAAATAAAGTACATAATTTGACCCAAGCAAGTAAGCTACAAAATATAAAACCCTAGTTGCCAGAGAGGGGATAAAATACTTAGTTGATTCGTAGTGATGCCGAAGGTGTGTCGAGATGGAAAAGTGACGAACAAGGACTCTAAGCGTCTCATACAAACCCAAAAAAATGTAGGAGTGTGGGAAATTCCAGGACCAGGGCACCTATGTAGGGTTAGGGGCACCTAGGGCACCAAAGACCTATTATGGGCGCATGTGATTGCTTAGAAGCTACAAAACCCAATTTCGCAAGGTCGTGAGATGTTTGTTGGTTGTCGTCTTTGATCTCCTGTATGTTGTTGCACTTTGTTGTTATTCGCCTGAAACCTGCAATAAGAAGGAAGCACTTGCAAAACCCCAAAACACATCAAATCCTAAAAATAAAAAGATGCAAATGGGGAGTCGACTTACCCCAAAGAATACCGGATTGAGTGAACTTATGATATGTGTGTTCTGCTACATTTCAGACTCCATATAGTTCTTTGTGTGTGTAGAATCGTGCCCTAGGTGGCTCTTGTGCGAGTCACACTTGATAGCAAACAATAACTAGATGTAGAAAATGTAGATAGATGTGTGCATGGAAAAATGAACTTCCCCTCATATGAAGTGTATGTAGACGAATGAAATCTTTTGTCCCTTGTGTGGAGCTAGATGGATGCTTGAATGCTCTTGATATCAACCTTAGGGTGATAATAGATGCTTAGAACTTGGTCCTTTATTATGATCATATAGCTTTGTATTTATATGATTCCCTTGTTTGGAATTCGTAATTAACCACTAAAACGTCGACTAGTAAGAAATAAGATACCTAAATGGGTAGAAAAGACCCAAAAGATGCGATCAAAATATAAAGAGGTCGGGGGCACTTGAGCGCTTGTCCAAAGTCGAAATGCCAAAAGTATCGAGAAGACAAATTGGACAAGAAGTATGTAAGACCAAGAAGGAAAAAGCAGAAAACAAGCAAAGAGGCCAAAGACAATGATCAATTAGTACTTTTCTCACTTAGTAATCATATGAATAGTAGTATGTGATCAGGACTAGAAATATACCCAAAGTGCGTGATTTAGTGTCTACATTTTCCCTACTTTATGTTGTTGATTGAATGCTTGGTAACATAAAGTAAATAAGAGATGCGTGCACTGATAACCATGCAGATTGATGGTGAAAAGTGAGTCGAAGAGACAAGAAAAAGCATGAAGTGATAAAATTATGAAGCGTGGATGCTAGAGAAAAGGAAGTGAAAAATGATGATGACCCTAGGGGTGAAAGCGTATGTGTAAATGTTGCATTGTACATGTTGTTAATGTCACTTGATGTGTGATTGATGTGACTACCACTTCCCATAAGGACGAACTTGCAAAAGAGAAGAACAAACAAGTAATCAAATACGTGTATATGAAAAATTTGATCACAATACGTAAAAAGTATGTAAGAAAGTATGCAAAAAGGTTAAAAATGAACATGTGCTCCTAATCAGTAATGAGTGAAAGAGATATAGAAAGGATCTTGAAGATGTTGTAGAAGAATGAGTTTTTGGGCAATCTCATGTCGATTGCGTTGAGTCTGCAAGTTTTTGGGCGATCTCACGCCAGTGCGCCAAGTATGGAAGAAGTGTAGGGAGAAAAGTCTAGTTTTATTCTCCAACCTTTGACTACTTCCCAAAGTATAAACACCACTTTGCAAATGGTGTGTGTAAATCTAATCCATTTCGATCCAGTCTAATCCAACATGAAAATAGAAAATAAGGTGTAATGCATGCATGTCAAGTGTTGAAGGACCGTGTCATGTAAAAGTTGTTGTGTGTACTACCGAAAACCGTACTAAACGAGAAAATTGTGTAATCGCCCCACAGTCATAGGTGCCCATGCACTACTATATCTGTATTGGGCGTTGGTGTCCGTGTTGTCTTTGAAGACCCAAGTCGGAGTTACGGTCATTTCTAAGATCAAGGTTGTGATGTAGTGGTACTTGAACTATGTTGAATTGTGATTATGTAAACATTGTATGGGGTGGTGATTCACCTAATGATTCCCCCTTGTTTGGGGTGCTGTGATGTCGTAAGGAGTATGCAACCCAAAGGAGGATCGGATGATATGTTGAAATTGATGCCCTATAGGGGAGGGAATGTGCTTGGTAGAAACTAAGGCACACGCAAACAAAGCAAAGACAAATTACACATATAGAAGACAAAATGTAAGCTAGTAAGTAAGAAGACAAAGTCGACGAGCAAATAGTGGAGACAAAGTAGACCGCGAAAAATGGGTTGCAAAACATAGGACATCACTCACGATGTCACAAGACAATTGAGGCCGAAAGCAAACAAGCAATCGAGAGAACAAACAAGACATAGGGCAAAGCCCGCAAAACAATGGCATCAATGGAAGACAAGAGCAAACAATATTAAGCAATGTAACAGATAACCATGGTGGCAAATAGACCTGCAAAACAAATGTTACACATGAAGCACCCGTTAGCATGTTAGAAAGATATAGAGTATGTCAAAGCGTGTATGATCATGTATGATGTAGTGTGCTAATACAAATAGGAAGTAGTATAAATTGAAACAATAAAGCACCATGTGATGTGTACAAAAGAGGATGCCCCAAGAGCCACCGTAGGACTAATAAGAGGTATTGTGCCAAATATCCATGTTGCATATATTAATTTGTGTAAAATATGTGATCATAACTAGAAGGCAAGTGAATGCGCATATGTATATAGAAAAGAGATAATGACATAAAATGTATCTAGCTAACATAGTAAGCAAAGCATAATATACGAGTAGTATAAGTAAGCAAGAATAATGTGGAACCAAGATATGCAGTATGTTGTGGGTGTGAAAATGGAATGGAATGCAGTGTGAGTGTGATAAGGGCGGTGTACCCCGAAGTGAATGTGAATGAGTATGCAATGAGGTTCATTTATACATGCCCCCTCGGCGAGTTGAGAATGAACCATGGAACAAGAGTACGTTAGTGGGAAATGGTTTGAATATGTGCGCTAGATAGATATGATCGATAAAGTGTAGAGCGTAGAGAGTGAATGAGTGTGGTAGGGTTCATTTCAGATTGAGACCCTTAGCAGTCGAGTATGAACCGTGGAACTAGAGTGTGTCATAGGGTAGTGTGTCATGTGAGAATGTGATGTAAGAAAGATGTGTCATGAATGCGCTGAGTTTGAAATGTGTAGTGTCATGATGTGAGGTTCATGAATGTAGTGAGCCATCAATAGTCAAGTGTGAACCGTAGGACAAGAGTGCGTCATCGGGTAATGACGATACAATGTGTGTATCAAAGGGTTTTAAAGTGCTAAGAAATATGAATCATGAAGCGCAGAGCGTTAAGTGTGATAGGACATGCTAGAAATAATTGATAGTGCTAGAAGGGGGAGAATAAGTGTGATGCCCCTCGAGTGTGCCAATGATGAAGGTCTATGCGGTGACGTGAGAGGTACCATGTCATTGTGGGAGAGTGACATCTGTGTCATGATAAAAGAGAGGGCCAACACAATGGTAGGCAAAATAAATAGTAGGACCATCACATGGTGGCGGAGTTTGAAATGGGTCTTGAGGATCAAAATAAGGAATAGTTTCTTTGACAAAAACAATTGGCTGCTGAAGTGGTGGATTATTGGGTAACATTGTAGCAGACTCAGTAGGAGGAGGTGTTGAACTAATTTTTAGAGGAGGTTGCTTAGGTTGACTTGGTAGTTCCGTAGATAACTTGAGAGGAGGTGGAGTGAGACTAATTTTGACAAGCGGTTTCTTAACTTGAGTAGATTGCATAGGTGACGCTTGAGTGACCAAAGAAGGAACATGAGAAGTGATAGCATGATGCTCATTAGACATAGATGAATTAGATTTAGGAACCCATTGGGATGTAACAATTGGAGAGGACCATGTAACAGAATGTCGTGCAGTGAATGAGATAAAACCTTGACGCTCAAGATGCTTGATTCTTCATTGTAAATCATAACAATCATTGTCATTATGTCCATTGATTCGATGATAAGCACAAAATGGGAGACCTTGATATTTGATCAACCGATAAGGAGGATAGCAATGAGTATTTGGAAAATTGATCAATTGATGAGCTATGAGTGCGGAAGAATATCTTGTTGCTTAGCATTTAAATCAAACTTTAGAGGTGCGGGGTGTGGCAAGACTTGGGATTCACTTGATATGAGCACATGTAGAAGACATAAAATGAGGATGCGAAGAAGAACTAACATGAGCCTGAGAAGCGTCCTTTAGATGTTGGATTTTAAATTTAAGAGATATAATTGTGGATTCCATCGCCTAAAATTTGTCTCAAAATAAAGAATGCAAAGCTTGAATTGAATCCAACATGGGTTGATTAGAAGGAGGATCACGAAGACTAGGGTTGTTAGATAGACGATCGAAAATAACACTCATTTGTTTTCATGGCGTATCTCTAGGGAGATACATGGTGTCTAGGGCTTTTTTCAAAACAACTTGGTAATTCTGATGCATTTGAATTAAATCATACAAATAAATTTGAGGAATGTTAGGAGCCATGATAGAAAAGATGGTGTGCCAAAGAAGGATCTGAATGACCGATCACGAGTGGGGTTCACCAAATTATTTAACAAATATTAAAAATGTGTTAAATTCTAATTAAGTACTAGTTTTGTAGATAAACAAATAAAGTACAAAATTTGACCCAAGAAAGTAGGCTAGAAAATATAAAACCCTAGTTGCAAAAGAGGGGATAAAATACTTAGCTGATTCACAATGATGTCGAAGGTGTGCCGAGCTGGAAAATTGATGGAACAAGGACTCAGAGCATCGCAAACAAACCCAAAAAAATGCAAGAGTGCAGGAAATGACAAGACTAGGGCACCTATGTAGGGTCAAGGGTACCTGGGGCGCCAGAGACCTATTTTGGGCATTTGTGAGTGCTTAGAAGCTGCAAAACCTATTTTCCCAGTGTTATGAGATGTTCATTGGTTGTCGCCTTCGATTGTCTGTATGTCACCGCACTTCATTGTTATTTGCACAGAAACTGCAATAAGAAGAAGAAGCACCTGCAAAACCCCAAAACACATCAAATCCTAAAAATAAAAAGATGCAAATGGGGAGTTGGATTGACCCTGACGGTCACCCGACTGAGTGAACTTACGATCATGGGCACTGCATTACATTTCAAAATCCATGTAGTTTTGCGTGTACGTGCGCGCGCGTGTGTGTAGAGAATCGTGCCCAATGTGGATCTTATATGAGTCACACTTGATAGTGAGTAATAAATAGATGTAGAGAATGTAGATAGATGTGAGCATGGAAAAATGAACTTCCCCTCCTATGAAGTGTATGCAAATTCCCTTATCCCTTATGTGGAGCTAGATGGATGCTTGAATAGATGGTGATAGTAGATATTTAGTGCTTGGTCCTTTATTATGATCACATAGATTTGTATTTATATGATTCCCTTGTTTGAATTTCATAATTAACCACTAAAAGGCCGACTAGTAAGAAATAAGATGCCTAAACGACTAGAAAAGACCCAAAAGATGTGAGCAAGATACAAAGAGGTCGAGGGCACCCGGAGGATAGGGGTGCACGAGCATAGGCGTCATGGATGGGCGCTGGTGTCCAGAGTTAGAAACATTGAAGTATCAAAAGACAGACTGGGCAAGAAGGTGTGTAAGACCAAGAAGGAAAATAAAAAGTAAGCAAAGAGGCCAAAGACAATGATCAATTAGTACTTTTCTCACTTAGGAATCATATGAATAGTAGTATGTGATCAGGAATATAAGTATACCCAAAGTGCGTGATTTAGTATCTACATCACCTAAGCTTGCATTCAAAAGGCACCTAAATCACTCCAAGGCATCCATCTAACATCCATTCAAGGGACAAGGGATTGCATACTCTGCATACACAACATAGGAAGGGGAAGTTCATTCTATTCCATCAACACATTCTACTACATTGCTACATTCTAGCTACAACTTCCACTATTAAGTGCAACTTACACAAGGGCATCCTAGGGCACAATTTCTACACACACTCACAAGAACTACATGGAGTTTGAGATGTAGTGCAGTGCTCGGTTGTAAGTTCACTCTCATGGTGACCGTCGGTCAATTTGACTCCCCATTCTACATTTTCCTTTTAGGTTTGATGCGGTTTGTGGGCTTGTGTAGGTGAACTTATTCTTTTGCAGAGTTACAGGTATCATTAATGATCATAATGTGAACATTAGGTGATCAATAGAGACCAACTGCAAAACCCTAGCGACACAATCACTAACGCCTTTATGTCGGTCATCAACACCTAGGCACCTTTGCCTTTCGCGGCGCCCTTATCCATCGTTGCTCATAAGTTCCAAATTTTATAGAGATCAATTGTGACATTGTTTTCATATTGTTCATCACTTCTCCCTACCCAGATTCTAATCTCCCGCACAATCACTAGCGCTATATCTGGTCATCAACACCTGGCACCTTTGCCTTTCTGCGGGCACCTAGAAACCAGATTCTAATCTCTGCACAATCACTAGCGCTATATCTGGTCATCAACACATAGGCACCTTTGCCTTCTGCGGGCGCCCTTATCCATGTCGTTGCTCATAAGTTCCAAATTTTATAGAGATCAATTGTGACATTGTTTTCATATTGTTCATCACTTCTCCCTACCCATATCGGTTCCAAATTGTGTGGATATCAGCTAAGTCATCTTTTCTCTCCATCTTGCTTAGGTTTTATACTTTAAATCTTAGTTTGCTTGTGTCATTATTGTAATTTATTATTTGTACATCATTTATTTCAATAGTGACTTTGCAATATTATATTTAATTCAAATTAAATTAAATCAAGTGAAAATATTTCCTTTGAGTACCACCACCGCTTTGGGCTAGCGCATAAGAGGTGACGGAGTAAGAACGACACCTAATATTGGCCGGCTATCGCCCATATATTCAAAGGAACCTAGAAATCCTAGTCATAACGTCCGCCCACCACTAAGTCCGGATGGACAAAAGAGGTGGATGATGATTATATAAGTGATGTGGCCTAAACACTAAGTTCCACACCCACTTGATATGATTCAAGTGGGCTTATGCTCCATCGAGCCGTATTGAGGAAAAATTGGCCCTTATGACAAAAGGGACGCCTAACTTTCCAAGTGATGTGAAATTTGGTAGGAAGGTGGTCGAGAAAAATAAATCTAGCATCACTTCCACAAGAAGAGAATAATTGTTGTCAAAATCAAAAAATCCTTGAGTGAACAACATAGCCCCATCGGGCATCGGGTATTTCATTGGCTATCCATTAGGTATTAAATTCACTTTGTAGATGACACGATATGCATAAGGTATTTCATTGGCTATTCATCGCCAAAGATCTGCTCTTTTGTTGCATCGTTCAAAGCATGAATGTTGATGATGCCAAAAGGGTGGCTTTGATCTTGAAGAGATCCCAAATGTCCCCTGTTGGTGGGGTCTATGCCATGATCCATAAAGAAGGGCCACCATTTAGGGGCAAATAAATAAATTGAACCCCTATGCCCCATCATGATTATTAGTAAACACTAGTTTTTCAAACCAAAATGGTTCTACACATGCATTTTCACCCTAGGGTTATTATCATCACTTTTCTTTTTACTTCTTCTTTAGTATACACGATTCACACTTTATATCACTCCACACTTTTCTTGTCTCGGCACACTCTTCTACATCAATCTACATGGTTATCAAGTATGCATCTTTATCTACTTTATGTTACCGATATTTACTAAATATTACATTTTTGTGATGCAAATGTTTTTTAAGAATCTATTTGATTGGGTAAAATTATTGATTGATTGTCAAACAATTTTTTTGTTCTTTTGGTTTTCCTTTTTGTGATTATCATTGTAAGCACAAGCCAAGTGACTTTTGCATTCATGATTGTTGTTGTAAAGGTTGAGACATAGTGGTCTTTTGCATGGAGAAAGTATTGGGGCTCTCACCACACTTCAATCAAACGCCCTCACGATTATTCTCGGTGACCAAGTTCTAGGCGTGTAAATTTGTAAAGATAGTGCTTGGTTTCATGTGCGGACCATTCCAGGGATTCTCATTGTTAACATTGCAGATGTGCTTAAGAAATAATTATCTTAACATGTAATTTTATAAGTGATTAACGACAAAATAGTTTTAAAGTTGGATTCTTTGGTGCATATAGTAAGCAATGGAAAATACAAGAGAATTATGTACATGTAGACATTAAATCACGCACTTTGGGTAATTATTTAGTCCCAGTTTTATATTACTATTCATATGGTTCTTGAGTGAAAAAAGAGTACTAATCAACCCATGTCTTTGACTATCTTGCATTTGTTTTCTGTTGCTACTTTTGATCTTGCACCCACACTTTCCCAATCTATAATTTTATATTGTGTTTTCTCTATTTTTGATTGGGGTGCCTAGCCAGGACTGGGGCACCTTGATCCTCTTTGCACTTTCCTCTCACTTTTGGGCACTTTCTAGCCATTTGAGCTTTCTATCTTTTTGGTGGCCTTTTCGGGGTTAATTACAAAATTAAAGCAAGAGAACCATATAAATATAAAGTTATGAGACCATAATGAGGGACCAAACACTAAGCACTAGTATCACCACCTAAGGTTGCATCCATCAAGGTTTCTACTACTCCATTTGCATCCATCTAGCTCCATCACAAGGGACAAAGATTGGTTATTCTACATCACACTTCATAGGAGGGGAGTTTATTATATTCCATGCAATGTTTACTTGCATTCTACATCTAGTTATTACTCTCTATTCACAAGGTGCGATTGGCACAAGAGCACCTACGACCTACACATTCCAAAGACACAAACCTATAATCGCATTGGGTCCGAGATGAAGTGCAATGCTCAATGATAATTCCATCCATTTGGTAGTTGAGGACAATCTGACCCCTTCATATACATCTTTTTTTAGGGTTTTGATGCTTTGTCTAGGGTTTTGCAGGTGATTCCTTTATTGCATGTTTACAACGATATCCAAAAAAGTTCAACAACATACACGTGACTAAAGGAGAACACATGTGAACATTCAGGACACCTCAATGGAGGTTCTTTGGTCATTTCTGTAGACCAGGGTGCCCCAATCCCTTTTCCAGTGCCTCGGTCAGGCCCGGAGAACTCATATCTGCATTTTCTCAAGCTCCTATGTGACGGTTTCCTCCTCCTGTCTAGTCGGTCTCCACTGCGACACAGTCCCATGACATCTACAAATTAGCAAAGGCCTTTTGAACCCTCTTTGCACATTATGGTTTCATATTCTACTTTGCTTATTTTTCTTGGGTAATTTTAGTATTGCATTTATTTATTTATTTACTGCTTCTATATCATCAAATTAGGCTAATATATTCCATTTTAGTTTAATCATTTTGGTGAACCTGACCTTCGACTCCACCTTTTATTTAGGGCTATTATCCTCATCTTACCATGGCTCACTCTTATGGTGACTTTACTGAGGAACATATTAAATCCCTTAATGATCATATCACTGAACATCCCCAAGATTTAGACTTTCTCTTACACGTTGCTCGAGAGGAAGCTACAAATTTGGTAGAGCTTATTGCTTCCATGGCTATCTCCACTTCCATGGCTACTCAACCGCCTACTTCTACTCTACCACCCATTTCTACCATCCTTGTTTTTGTTCCTACTCCCACCAATCACTTCACACCACCTCTTGTCTCTCACACACAACAGGTTTCCTCTGTTGGCACTCAAGACTTAGCCACCCTCTATCAAGACCTTCAAACACAAATTTGTCAATTGTAATAGGCTACTTCCCGTGCATCTCCATCTTTGGACTCCACTTTATTGCTACATACTCCATTCACACCTGTTATCTCCACGTATCTCGATTCCTCCTAATTTTTTCACCCTAAGCTTCCCATTTTCAATGGGCATGGTGACCCACAAGAGCATCTCCGAGAATTCCACGTGGATTGTCTAGATTTTATGGATGATCATATCCTTTTGGCTAAAATTTTCCCTCATAGTCTCCATGATTATGCAATGTGTTGGTTTTAT
The DNA here is from genome assembly GCA_018340775.1 of Taxus wallichiana var. yunnanensis. Classification (NCBI taxonomy): domain Eukaryota; kingdom Viridiplantae; phylum Streptophyta; class Pinopsida; order Cupressales; family Taxaceae; genus Taxus; species Taxus wallichiana. The sequence goes on from CM031239.1 coordinate 55,186,697, forward strand.
GACTTACCTATCCATTCGGTAGTCTCTTTCACGTATCGATCGATGCTTTTCTCACTCACTTCTCCATCAACATCATCTCTAAGATCTCCTATGCCCAACTAACATAACTTAAATAAGGATCTAATGAACACTTAGTGAATTACATTTTGCGATACAAGAACAACTTAGCTAAGATGTCAAATGTGCTTGCGCAGACTCTGAGCTTCAAGATTTATTCATCCAGAGTCTATTACCACTTCTCCAGAAAGTGTTCTCTTTGAGACCTCTCCTTCATTTGATCAACTCTGCCATACTCTTAAGCTCTTCGAAACCAAACTCTTATCCATCGGCAAACTTAAATATCAAGAGCAAACATCATCTTCTACACATTTTCAAAGCAATTCAACATTCAAACCATCTACAACTAAACCAAATAACACAAAATTCACTTTATTAATGCGATATCTACTACCAAATATCTTCATTCACAACCACCTCAACGTACATTCACCAAATTCCCTATTGCCCCACATCTCATATTACAACAAATTCTTGAGAGAAATATTATTACACTTCCTCCACCGCTTGAATTAGACCCATCATGACCAAAAGGAAGGAATTACAATGAGAATTTTTATGCGACTATCACCGATGTGTGGGACACTTCACAAATAGGTCTTTGAAGCTCCGCACCAAAGATCTAAGATATTATCGATAAACATATTGATAGCGAGCAAAGTAGCTAGATGTAAAAATATGTAATAGATGTGTGCATGGAATAAAATAAACTTCCCTCCTATGTGTGTGATGTAGAAAACCAACCCTTATCCCTTGTAATGGTGTTAGATGAATGCAAATATGCTCTTGAGTTCTTATGAGATGTAACCTTAGGTGATAATATAGATGCTTAGAGCTTGGTCCTTTAATTTGGTCACATAACTTTATATTTATATGCTTCTCTTGTTCAAATTTCATAATTGATCACTAAAAGGCCAACCCCTAAGAGATAGGGATGCCCAACGGCTAGAAAGGACCCAAAAAGGAGTGAGCAAAGTACAAAGAGGTCTAGGGTGCCCAGAGGGGATGAGGGTGTCAGGGTGTTGGCGTCTCTAGGCGTGTGTGTTGGTTTCTAGAGCTAGAAAAGGTGAAGTATGAAGGGTCAGATTGGGAAGTGAGGTCTATAAGGCCAAGAGGGAGACTAGAAAGGAAACTAAGAGGCCAAGTATAATGATCAATTAGTAATTTTCTCTCGTAAGAAGCATATGAATAGTAGTATGTGATTAGGACCTAGTAATGTACCCAAAGTGCGTGATTTAGTGTCTACATTTTCCCCCACTTTATGTTGGTGAGTGAAATCTCAGGTAACATAAAGTAGATAGAGATGTGTACTTGATAACCATGTAGATTGATGTAGAAGAGTGTGCTTGAGACAAGAAAAGCATGGAGTGATAAAAAGTGTGAAGCATGGATGCTAAAGAAGAGGAAGTAAAAATAAAAGTGATAATAATGACCCTAGGGTGAAAACGCATGTGTAGATGTGATGTTGTACCTATTGTTGATGATGTGCTTGGAGTGTGATGGTTGTGTGTTGATGTTGACTACCACTTCCCATAAGGACAAACCTACAAAAGAGAAGAACAAATAAGTAGTCAAATATGTGTGTACATATTTAAAAATGCATGTAAAAAGTGTGTAAATAGTAGAAAAAGGAGCATGTGAACTTGATCTGTGATGAGAAAAAGTGATATAAAGGATTCAAAGATGTTGATGAAGAGAGATTTTTTTGGGTGATCTCACGCCACGACAGATTGTAGTGTAGGGAGAAATGTCTAGTATCATTCTCCAACCTTTGACTACTTCCCAAGTAAAGAAACCACTGCAAATGGTGTGTATAAATTCAATCCAATGCGAGATAAGTGCGATCAAACATGATTATCAAGTCTTTGAAGGATTATCTCGCCTTGTGAAATTTCTTTGTGAAAATGCTTGAAAAAGCATCTTGGAACTGAAATATTTTGTGTATCTCGCCCCTAGTCTCAAGTGCCTAGGTGCCCAAGTCTAATTTTGGGTGCTACTATCTCATCTGAAGTAAGGACCCAAGTATAATTCTAAGCTTTGTCTAAGTTTGTAGACTATGATGACTATGTGTTGTACTGTACTAAAATATGACTGTAGACTATTGAATTGTGACCTTAACTGTTGAACGGGGTGACTAATTCACCCAATAGATGCCCCCTTATTTGGGGTGCATGCGATGTCGCTAGGAGGATGTGACCCAAAAGAGGACCCCATGCTGAAGTAATATTGGTATGTAGGAGGAATGTGCTTGGTAGAAACTAAGGCACATGCAAACAATGGCTAGAAGACAAGTGTTAGTGCAAACAAACATGTATATAGAAAATAATGTAAGCTACCAAGCAAGAAGACAATGTAGACCATGAAAAGAGGGTTGCAAACATGGGACATCACTCACAATGTTGTAAGACAATCGAGGCCACAATGGTGAAAGCATACAGTGTGAACACAAGACAAAGCATAGGGCAAAGCTCGTAAACAATGGCAAATAAGAGTAAGAAAACATCAAATAACCATGGTGGCAAATAGGTCATGCAAGGAAAATGTTACACATGAAGCACCTGTTAGTATGTTAGAAAGATATAAAGTATGTCAAAGTATGTATAATCCAATATAGTAATGTGTTATATATAATAATGAAACAATAACACATGAAATATGTATGAATTTGGATGTCTCAGGAGCTATCGCGATCTTGGTATGAGGTAATCTGCGCCAAACATCTATGTTGCATGTAATGATTTGTGTAGAGTATGCAATCACAACTAGAAAGTAATTGAACACACATGTGTTTATGATAAAGATAATGACATATAAAATATCTATCTAACATGTGTAATAAAGTGTACATGTAAGCATAAGCGAGTAAGAATTATGTGCAACCAAGATATGAAACATGTTGTGGATGAGATATAATGGAACGCAATATGAGTGTGATAGGGCAACGTGCCCCGTATGAATTTAGACATGAGTGAATTGTGGTTCATTTATAAAATACCCCTCAACAGTCAAGAATGAACCGTATAACAAGAGTGCATCATCGGGAAATGGTTTGAATGATGTGTTGATGCGACCAAAAGACCACATAGTGTAGAATAGATGGATGATGAAGCATTGTGTGCAGATTGTAAAGAGAGAGGCGAATGAAACACTAGAAAAGATTGATTAGGAATACCAAACATGATGATGTAACTTAAAGCATATATCGTAGAATGTGTGAATAAGATGTGAGGAAGAGTGATTATTAAAATGTAGTGCGGGATGTAGAAATGGTGAGGTTAAAATATGATTTAGACCCTCAGTAGTCGAGTATGAACCTTGAGACTAGAGTGTGTCATTGGGTAGTGTGTGTTGTAAAGGTTTGATCATGATGCATAGAGTGTAGAATAGAATAGGAAGATGTGTGAGTAAGATGTGCTAGAATGATGTAGATTGTAAGTGTGTAGTGTGTTGTTTAATATTGCGACACTAGAAAGATGTGTGTTGAATGGGCTAAGTGAAGATGTGTAATGTGTAACACAAAATGTATAAAGTGTGTAGAATGAGAAAGTGTAGAAAGTGATTATGTTAAAATGTGGAAATAAGAGCCTAATCTGATGTTATTGTAGCAGTAAATAAATATGTAATTAGGTACAACAATGAATACTCAAGCAAACTAAGCAATAAATTATGAAACCCTAGTTATAAGGAGGAGAAGAAGGCACTTAGCTGATTCGCGATAAAATTTGGAGTGTACCAAAGTGGTGACTAGGTTAACATAGTAGCAGGAGTGTCCCACAAAGACCCAAAAAAATGCAAATCTGGAGAGGTATGTCAGAATGGGGTGCTTGGAGAGGGACGGAGAGGTGCTCGTGGGCGTCCTAGGTCTATTTTTGGGCACTTGGGTCTACAAACTAGCTCAGGAAACCTCATCTAGGTGGTCACAAGATGTTCATTGTTAGTCACCTTTGGTAACTTTGAAGTCACACTAAGATTGTCGTGGTTGTTGGAAACCTGCAATGAAAAATGAACCTCCAAAACCCTAAAATAAACATCAAATCCCAAAAAGAAAGATACAAAATGAGGGGTCGAGACTATCCTTACCTATCACAATGGTGAACTTATGATTGAGCACTGCACTACATCTCAAACCCAATGTAGCTCTATGTGTGTGTGTGGAATCATGCCCTTGGTGGCTCTTGTGTGGGTCGCACTTGATGGCAAACAAATAAGATAGATGTAAAGAAATGTAATAAATGTGTGCATGGAATAGAATTAACTTCCCTCCTATGAAGTGTATACAGAATAACCATCCCTTATGTCTCTTTTGATGGTGCTAGATGGATGTAATGAAGCTCTTAGATGCTTGATGGATGCAACCTTAGGTGGTGATAGTTAATGCTTAGTGATTGGTCCTTTATTATGATCACATAACTTTATATTTATATGATTCATTTGCTTGAATTTCGTAATTAACCTTGAAAGGATGACTACCAAAAAGATAATATGTTCAAATAGATAAAAAGGACCCAAAAAGTGTGATTAAAGTATACTGAGGTCAAGGGCACCCAGAGGGGACGAGGGCACCTGGTGTCTTGGCTGGGTGCTGGTGTCTAAGATGATAAAATCTGGAGTATAAAAATGAAGACTAAGCAAGTAAGAGTGTAAGACCAAAAGTGGTAACAAAAAGCAAAGAAAGGTGGTCAAAGACATGGGTTGATTAGTACTTTTCTTACTTAGGAATCATATGAATAGTAATATGCAATCAAGACTAGATAATTACCCAAAGTGCATGATTTTGTGTCTACATTTCCCCCACTTTATATTGGTGAGCGGAAAGCTCGGTAACATAAAGTAGATAGAGATGTGTGCCTTATAACCATGTATATCGATGTAGAGGAGCGTACCAAGGGACATGACAAAGCGTCGAGTGATAAAAAATGTGAAGCATTGATGCTAAGGAGGAAAAGGTGCAAAAAGTGATGATGAAAATGAACGTAGAGCGAAATGCATGTGTAAATGTCACGATTGTACCTATTTTTGATGTCGATGTTGTTGTTGTGATGATGTTGACTACCGCTTCCCATACGAGATGGACCTGCAAAAGAGAAGAACAAACAAGTAGTCAAATACGCATGTATATGTGTAAAAAGTATGTAAAAATGTTGAAAATGTGAAAAAGGAACATGTGCACCTAATTCATGATGAGAAAAAGGGTGTAGAAAGGATCCTAAAGATGTTGTAGAAGACGAGTTTTTGGGCAATCTCATGCTAGTTGTGTTGGCTACGAGTTTTTGGGGTGATCTCATGCCAATGACATGGAATAAGTGTAGGGAGAAAAGTTTGGTGTTGTCCTCCAACCTTTAACTGCTTCCCATGATATGTAGGACACCATTACAAATGGTGTGCAAAATTGGTGAAAGTGTTAAGCACTGTATGCCCCTTAAAAGCCGTCGTGTGGAGTTCTATAGACTGTGTTAACCTACTAATCACTGTGTAATTTCCCCCTGGTTATAGGCATCTAGGAAGGACATTGTTGTGCTAAGGACCCAAGTCTGATTTTGAGCCCTATTCGAAATTGACAACCGTGTGTTGTATTAGTACTTTGTTGTCTGTGTATAACACTGTATGGGGTGACTGATTCACCCAAAATGACCCCCGCAGTTTGAGTTGCATGTGACATCACTGAAGGAGTATACGACCCAAAAGAGGACCGACCATTGTGCATAAACTATGCCATGCAGGGGGAAGGGAATGTGCTTGGTAAAAACCAAGGCACATGTAAAAAAATGGTTGGGAGACAAGTTTTGGTACAAGAAAATAAAAACATGTGTGTATAAGACAAAATGTAATCTAAGTAGGTAATGTGTAAGTTAAGATGTCGATTAACATGCTAAAAGATAATGTCAACCACAAAAGTGGGTTATAAACATGGGACATCACTCATGATGTCACAAGACAATCAAGGTCATAGTGGTCGTAAGCAGACAAGTGTGCACACAAGACAAAGGGTAAATCCCGCAAACAAGAACATACAAAGAGCAAGCAATGACAAGTAATGTAACATATAACCATGGAAATAGATAGTCTGCATAACAAATGTTACACATGAAGCACTCATTAACATGTTAGAAATATAAAAAGTATGTCAAAGTGTGTATAATCCGATAAAGTAATGTGTTATGAAACAATATTACCTATAGTATACAAAAGTGGATGCCCCCAGGAGCCTCTGTGGGGTGGTAATAGGTACCGACAAGCATCCATGTTGCGTGTAATAGATCCGTATAATCTACCATCATAACTAGAAAGGCAAGTGAGCGCACATGTGTGTATGGTAAAGATAATGACGTCAAGATATCTATCTAGCATGTGTAACAAGATGTGCTTATAACAAGTAAATGTAAGCAAAACTAATTATGACCAAGATATGTAGTATGTTGTGGATGAGATGTCATGGTATGCGAGTGAATGATAGGAATAACTTGTTCCTTGAGTGGATGTGTATGTATGCAATGAGGTTCATTTATTTATCCCCCTCAGTAGTCAAGAATGAACCATAAATGAGAGTGCGCCATCGGGAAATGGGTTGAGTGCATATGGTAGAAAGATGTGATGAATACGACGAAAAGTGTAGAGTGTGTGAGTTAATGAATGAGTGATTGAACATGTGAATGTGATGGGGTCCATTTGAGATGTATACCATCAACAATCGAGTATGGACTATGGAACTAGAGTCATGTCATAGGGTAATGACTGCAACATGTGAAAGTAGATGTCAAAAAGATATATTGTGAATGCGTAGAGTAAATGTTGCATGGAAAAAAAAATGTATGCGCGAGAATATGGAGTGTGTAATGTGTAGTGTAGTGTAGTGTGTAGTGTGTGAGGTTCATGTGTATATTATGCCCTCAATAGTCAAGTGTGAACCAAATCACAAGAGTGTGTCATCGGGAAATGACGATGCAAATGTATCGAGATGTGTATGGTGAATGTAAAAGACTAGATGCGATGTGTGTAAGATGTATGATAATTGATAATGCTAAAAGGTGTGGGGGAGTAAGTCGATGCCCCCCCAAGTGTGTGATGATGAGTGTGTTATTTGATGAATGATGTTTGGAATAGACAAATAGGTGAGGTGTGAAGATGATGAAGTGTAATTGATAGTGTATAGTTGATGAAAGATTGTGTTGTATGCGAGACTAGCGATAGATAATAATAAATGTATGTATGTATGAGTGATTATGTAATAGATAGAGATGTTGATGAAGCATGTAATGCGAAGATGAAATGAGGTTATTATTGTAAGAGATCCCTCAATAGTCATGTAAGAACCGTAAGAACACGAGTGTGTCATCGGGAGGTAAGGTGAGAAAATCACCTACCAAAGACCAAGCAAGTGTGGAGTAATGGAAACATGTGGAATTACAATATGGTATATCACATTCTTTGGTGCAAGTGATGAGGTGGATGATGTTGATTATAAGTTAAGCGAATCATGTATTTTTCAAGAAAAATACGCAACACCTCATGACGCCCAACATCATGAGAAAAGTGCAACAGCCTCTATGGAGGCTATGAGATTCCTCTATAAAATTGTTTTTAGGTGGAAAATACAGCGAATATCCCGTAACGGTAGTTTATGATGGGACGTAGGAGAACGAGGAGGAGCATGAAAGTGAATTTGATGATATTCAAAAAAATTGTAAAAATTTCACCTAACTAGTTTTCATGGCTCCATCGGTGATTCGAAAACAACAAAGCGTCAATAATCACTCTCCATTCGATGGAACATCGATGGTCTTGACTCGATGCGCGCCGCGTCAATGGCTCCTGATTGACACGTCGCGGCTCCTATTGACACACGCGTCGCGGCTCCTATTGGCGCGCACGCGGCTCATATTGGCGCATCGCGCATCGCTGGCTCATTGGCGCGCATCGCGGCTCTTATTGGCGCGCATCACGGCTCTATTGGCGCGCGTCGCGGCTCCTATTGACACACGTCACTGATCTCTATTGACGTGTCGTCGCATGCTCTATTGACGCGCGTCACTAGCTCTTATTGACGTGCGTCACTGGATCCTATTGACGCACGTCAGCTAGGACTATTGTCGCGCGTCAGCTAAGACCTTTGACGCGCGTCGGTGAAGCCATTGATGCGCTTTGATTTAGCCTATAAATACCCTTGACGGTCATTTTCTCATTTTCACCTTCCCGCTCTTGAATTTTTGCAGGTCTCAATCGTTGTCAAAGACGCAAGTACAACTATAATGTCGACTTCACATGCTTCCCAACTGCAAGTTCAGCAAAAAAATCAAGAGAATCCAATTCAATCGATTTCCAAGATCAACTACAGGAATCCCTTATGCCCTCACATCCATATTGTTTTAAAGATGTCTTCAGAATATAAAGATTTGATGGATGCGTGTGAATTTACAGGGCTCGTTAATATGCCCCATTTCGAAACAGATCCGGATATTTTGAATTACCTTATGTCATCCTACAATTCAGAGGACGGCATTTTTTATGTGACTCTAAACGATGGCCGAATGTTCTAATTCAGTATCGAAGCAAATGACATCCATCGGTTTACGGGCCTTCCGTTTAAAAATTTACCAATTATTCTGACCAAGGCAACACTCGTGGAAGAAGACAAAAATTTCTCGAATCAATGTTCAGTTTCCATGTTGATTGTAAGTATAATTCATTTTAATTCATATTTTTATTTCTGTTTTTATTCTGATACAATTTGTTGTTATAAATTTATAGTAATTTTCATTATTTCGCATTTGCAGCCCATGTCAATAAATCCAGGCGTGGTGTCTAAGATGTAGCATTTCTGAGTACATGTAATTTTTGCAATGCTAGGGTCTAAGATGAGCTTTGTAACTTTGTTTGACCTGATGAGTGCAGTGGAAAAGTGTGTACTTGAAAGTATACTGGCGTGGGCAGAGTTTAAACAAAAAAAAGATCTTAAGAAAACTGATGGAACCAAGAAGGGGAAATTAATTGATGTTCCCAAACTTGATGATGCAAATCAAGCAGGGGGGAAGAATTCTGATCAATGTACTTTAATATTAACGGAGGGTGACTCAGCCAAGGCTCTTGCTGTAAGTGTTTGTGCCTTGAATCAGGGAAATGTGAATACTGAATTTGGTAGTATTGTGACATGTTTCGACATCACTTTCCAATTTAATTTTTTGTTATTTTAGTTATCTTTATCCTATCAGGTGGCAGGAATATCTGTTGTTGGTCAAGATTATTATGGTGTGTTTCCTCTCAGAGGTAAGCTGCTCAATGTCAGGGAAGCTACCACTCACCAACAAATGGAGAATAAAGAGATAGTAAATATAAAAAAATCCTTGGTCTACAGGAAGATAAAATATATGACAACATTAAATCTTTAAGATATGGCCATCTGATGATAATGACAGACCAGGTACATGATCTTTGTCTAGCGTTGTTTAGTTTCTGCTTAATTCTGACACATCCTTTCTAGTGAGATCCTTTTTGACTTGTCCTTTGTCTCTTAAAGGACCATGATGGTTCCCACATCAAAGGATTGCTGATCAATTTCATACACCATAACTGGCCATCACTGCTTAAAATTCCTTCATTTGTTGTGGAATTTATCACTCCTATTGTCAGGGTAAATGTTCCCCTGTATATTTGGTTGAGTGTATTGAGACTCTTTATATTTTTTTTTAAGCCTCCAGAGGTTATGTATCTCCATGTCTAATTTTGGCACATGTTGATGTAGGCAACTCACAAAAATGGAAATGTGTTATCTTTTTACACCATTCCTGAGTATGAAGCTTGGAGAGAATCATTGAGTGGATCGATAACTGGTTGGACCATAAAGTACTACAAAGTAATGCTAGTTTGTTTTCTCTTTATATGTTTTTAAGTTCTGGTTTTGTTCACTTGCTGATTAGGTATCACTTGTTGCTTGGACCATACAGGGTTTTGGCACAAGTACTTCTAAAGAGGGCAAGGAGTATTTCATAGATCTGGACAAGCACAAAAAAGATTTTGTGTGGGTTGATGAGAAAGATGGAGATGCTTCCTCATATCAATCAACTTATAGAATGGGAGAGAAGGGCTAAGGTTCTTATCAATGAGATTATTAGTCGTTATGAAAATTATTGGCAACGGGATAGTTTATACTGCTGCTGACTGATCCAAATTTGTTTGTTGTCGTATGGAGATGCGACAAATCAAGAAGAAAGAATTTTAAAAAATCGGGCAGTCTTTGCGAGAAGATCTTATAAGTTCAGGGGTTATTTCTGGTGTTGGGGAAAGAGGTACAACCACAGTGGAAGAAGCCGTTGGGGAAGAGAGCAGAGGAGTAGAATTGGATAAAGAAAAAGAGGGTTTTGAAAACTAGAAACTTTTATTATTGAGGAAACTTTAAATATTGAATTTGAAAACTTCTACTATTGAGTATGTACTATGGTATTTGAATTTAATTATATGGATTTATATACAATCTTTAATTTTAATTGCATTAGATGGTGATTATCATGAATTATATGTATGTTTCTTGTTTACTTGCATTGTCATGAATTGTATGTGGACGTAGATGATGAATGATGATAATTGATAATTAATGATAGATGATGATGAAAGACGATGAATGACGATAATGATATGATATATATGGACGATGATCAATTTAATGTGGACGTAGATTTATCATCAAGCACAGTAATTCTTCTTCTCTAGACTTTTGAACTTGTTTTAAGATAATTATTCTCTATACTTGTAACGATATGATCATAATGTCATTAGAATGGATATAGATGATAAATAAATGGAATGTGTTATAATGGATATAGATGACATTAATGATTAGAATGGATATAGATGACATTAGAATGAATAGAATTGTAATGATATGATTATGAATTATTTTTAAAAAAAAGCGGAATTGTTTTAATAAATTTAAATTAGATAAATAATTGTGTTAATAATAATTGTAGTGTCAGGACTCAGGATATGATAATGATATGGTGATGATATGATATATATGGATGATGAGGAATTTTATGTGGACTTATATTTAAAATTGTATAATGTATTGTTTATCCCACAGTTAAAAAAATATATCAAAGGATTTTGCACATATAAAAAATAAATTAAATATAATTCTAAGAAATCAAGAAAGAATCATCACTGGTAAGAAATTAAACATAATTGCAAATATGATAGGGTTTAGCTTACCTCTTGCGTATTAGATTGCTGTGAAATCATCAAGGGTAACGTCTTTAGATCTTTGTTTTACGACATTGTAGATAGAGGGTGAGTTGCGACATTGTCGATCTGAGAAGTGCCAGCAACATCTTTAAATATATAGACCAACAATATCTTTAAATAAATGTAAATATATAGAATTAGACCTGTAACATCTTTAATGATAACAAGAGCTGAAAAAATGTAAAGTAACAAACAATAAGATTATGTTGAAGAAGATACCTATTTAAAATTGAAATCATCATCGGTAATGTGCTAGATCTTTGTCTTAAAAAAATTCAACACAAAAAATGGATTAGTAGATAGATGGGTGAGTTGCCTGACATTGTCGATCCCAGAAATGTGACTTCCTCAGATGGATGTCAACCCACGTTTTCAAAAAGTAAAAAGATTGTATTTAACTAAATGTAAATACATAGACCTGTAACATCTTTAATGATAACCAGAGATGAAAAAAATGAATAGTAACAAACAATAAGATTAAGGGGAAAAAGATACCTCCTTAAAGTTGAAATCATCACTGCCACTGGTAATGAGCTAGATCTGTGTTTTAAAAAAACCCAACACGAGAAATGTATTAGTAGATAGATGGGTGAATTTCCTGACATTTTTAGTATATAGACTGTAACATCTTTAATGATAAAGATAAAAGATAGATAAAGAAGATACCTATTTAAAGTTGAAACAATCCATTATTAATAGCTTCATTAAACTCGATGTTGTCTTCTGTAGAATGTGACGAAGAGCCAATTACACTCTCAAGGTTGGGAATATTTGTACTTGTAGGCTGTATTATTCACACCTCTTCTTTCATGAAAAGGGAATTCTAGGTGCGCAATTGCTCTCTGTCGAGCGGAAAGGTTTCGATGGAGTATCGAAAACATAACACCTCATGCGACTTTCCATTTTTATCCAACTATTTCTCAGTTTTGATTTTATAAATGACAATGCACTGAAAACCCTTTCATCCTCCACAGACCCCAAAATCATTGTTTGGCATAACTCATATAATCTGAAATATTCATTGATATCTTCTTGTAAGATAGAACTTTGATAGATTCCTCGCCACAGCCTTGTAATAGCACCACTTTCAGAAGGTTGATCTAAATTCTTATATTGGTTCCTCATTGTTGTTGCAAAATTTGTTGACTGAAACTTTAATAAATCGGCATTCAGTATACCTTTGATTTCCATACCCTTGAGCTCTGACGTCTTTGTAAATTGTTCCATTATTGTACCCATTGATTTATGGAAATGCTTTATGACAAAGTCTGCACGGCCACCTTCAGTATTCCAAAAATTAGGATTCATCACACCCATGGCTTCCAAAATTTTATCTTTACAGAAACGTTCCCTAATTTCTGATGACAAGGTTTCTGAAATTTTTTAAGCTTTATTCTTGTTTCAACTATAACAGACTCAAACAAATTACGTGTCACGGGAACATCTTCTCGTTTCGATCCTGTAATATCTTGACGTTTTTGCAAAATGTGCATTGGTATTTCCCTCCCATTAACAGTGATGCATAGGTGATCGTGGATATTAAATCTCAAAAAGGTGTTAGGATTTTTAAGATCTAATAAATCTTTCCAATTTTCAAAAACAGGTGCATCAAAACTATCCTGGGAACAATACAATATATCAAGACTTTGACATACCATTTTCCTCATCCGTATAAAATCCACAATATAGATTAATCTTCCCATGCATGCTTCATCAGTGTATTGATCTCCTTTAACATTGGAAGAATACCAACCAATGTAAGCAATGTCTCCAAATCAGTTAAACGGAACAACAAGTCCCTTGCCCTATCAACTTCATGACGGTATTTGTGCATGAAACCAACCAATGAAGGATACTCCTCACGAACTCTGCATGCAGGTTCATACAAAGAGATCCATCTAGTCTCCACATCCTTGAAGTTTTTACCATCTTGTAATTCCAATTGCAAATTTTGGAACTCGAGAAAACGCTTTGGGCTACTTGACATATAGGCATGAAGTTCTCTTATAAGGTCTTCTAATTTAGCAACATTTTCGTGGTTGCTTACCATTTTATACGCTAAATTCATTTTGTGAGCCATACAGTGAATTGGTAGCATATATGGGGCCACCCTTGTTGTTTGTAATCTAACACGAGCCCTGTTCGGTGACCTGCGCATGTGACGATGCACCATCTGCTCCAATGCATACCAACTTTGTAGCAATTTCATAATCATTCATTCCAGCAACATCTTTCAAATGAGAAATAACTATTTTATATAGGTTTTCGGCATTGCAGTTTTCAACCATTTTCATAACACCCAAGATGAGGTGTCCTTATATGATTTTCTAAAGTATAGATGTGGATACATACCCATGCGGTGTTGTCGACTGCTGTCACTTCATCAATTGAAAGAGAGATAAAGTTTGCTTTTTTTACATTCTCTTTCAAATCTTCCTTCTCTATCATCGAGAGGCATTTTGCCATTTCCCATCCACTACTTTCGGACCAATGAGGCCGAAGGTACATTCACATTCCGTTAAATTGATACAAAACTTTGAAATCGAGGAAATCTGAAATCGCTCTTCCTTTTTTAAGTATTTGAAAAAGAGTAGAGAATTGTATGAATTTTGCATGTAGATTTGTTTCTTTCATCTTACCAATATGCGATGTGATCGTTCCTCCCTTTTCAACAAATGTACATGTTTTTACTGCTCTGCCTCATATTCTGCGCGTATCTAACATGCATGCATTCTTTTGATTTTCCACCTATGTGTTTTGATTTTATGGCCATCCGCCCATTACTGATTAAATATTGTTTTCCACAATGTTTTTATAGTGTCAACTTGATTGCATTTTTGTTGCTTTCCCAATTTCCACGTACATATTGTACATGTACATTCGAGATGGGATTTCTTCATAATTAGATGATTATGCGGGAGTTGATAAACGAAAATTTAGTTGCCCCAATCAAACTTGTATGTCACGCCAATGGTCCACATATTCTTGTTCGTTTTGATGCTTTACTTTTTGAGTAGAATTTTGAGCAATATCACAATCACCTAGTTTCCTCTTTCTTGGACCGGAGTTTGATTTTGATTTTTGTCTTCCATTTTCTTTGAGTGTTTGTATCTGTGATATCTAGCTTTGCACTTAGTTTGCACCCCAACAGAACAATATCTTGAAGATCGGCATATTATCGTAGGTTTCATTTGTTTGACTTTGATCATGTGCGAGAATGCATGTCCACCTCAATAATACCTTCCACCGAGTCAATATTCGATTCTTTGTGGTGGCATCTATATGATTGGTATTTACTGATATCTGTATCCATGAGTTTCCAAAATACTTGAAGAGTGATTTCTGAGATTTCTTACTTACTTTTAGGTTATTCGTATTCTTTGAGTTGGCACCTTCCATTATTCTGAAAAGAGTCCTGCGTTAGCAAAAGAACCAAGTAGCGACTCTATCCAGTGTCTGAGGTCTTGTCACGCGTCCCCTATGTCTGAGGTCTTTGTCACATGTCAACTCTGCACTTGTCACGCGTCAACAACCCATTTCCTGTCGCGCGTCCACTTATGCGAATATCTTGCGTCGTCAACACTACCCTTGTTGTCGTCGACTTCTTTGCCCAAGTTGCGCGTCAACACTTCCTCGTCGTCGTCGTCGATCGTTGTTATCACGTGTCAACAATGCCCTTGTCGTGCGTCAACAATGCATTTGTCGCGTGTCGACAATCACGAAAGATAATAATCCTTTGTGCTTAAGGGTATGCGAGTTCAAATTTCACGATATTGGTAATTTGTTAAGCTACATGAGGTATTACCCGATGAATCAGCTAGGTTTTTACGAGGAGATGTTTTCAAATGAAGGCAAAGCCGACCCCCAAAAAAATATACTATATATTTTAGTTCGAATAATTCACGTTTTCAAATTTTCCTAAAATGAAATTTTCGCCATATTACGAATATCCGCTAAAATTATCCACTGAATTGATGACCTTATATCATAAAAGTGTGAATGAGTTGTGTATCATATTGCAAGCATTGCTTTAAAGGAGGAATGAAGCCATGACTAAAGATGAATTGCTTTTCTAAGTCAATGGGATGGAAAACTAACCGATGCATGCAAGCATTGAAATGTAAAATGTAATCAATAATGGTCTTACGTATGGTGCCTTGATGCAAGCTTTGGTAAATGATCGCATATGACTCTAGTGCCATTGTTAAGTATAAAGTGTTGAAGGAAGGTTTATTCCATCTCCCAATAAGTACTAATAGATCCAAAGGGTAGATGTATATACCATTAGAGACTGTTGTCACTAAGACTATGCAAAAATACTTTGAGAGATCGGTAGAGTAGGGAGCCATAACTAGACGATAATGTTTAAGATGCAAATATGGATCTCAAACACCATCAAATCATGAAAATGTAGGCATTATAAAATCCTTAGGGAATCTTGAATTGTGAATCGTTTTCAGAATAGGGTTGTCATGCAAAGAATTTTTATTGATAGAAGCATAATAGGCTTTGCTTTCAAGCATGAGAGATTGAACATGAGATTGTAATTGACCCACAACATGCATGAGTGATAAGATATATTGCATAGGAAATAATAGGTGATATAGATGGTGTATTGAGTGGTTGTATCTTGCCATTATGAGTGATCATAGGGATGTCAAGAGAAGTAGAAGATATCGATGCTAAGGGCACACTAGATATAAGTGCTGAAGAAGTAATAGGTAGTGAAGTAGTAGGACTAGTATCAAAAGTGTTATTAGGAGATGATGTAATAGAAGGAGATGAATCATGCATGTTACTAGAGACAATCTTAGAAGAAGATGAAAGCGGAGTAGAAAATTCACATTCAATAGTATGAAAAGAAGTAGAATCATTACTATCATGTGCCTCATCAATATCAAATAAATATTTAGATGCAAGGATGTCATTAAGCATATCATCAACATAGAATGAAGGAGGCGGAGAATTATTATGCGATGCATTAGTAGAAACATTTTCAGAGATGGAAGAATTATGAGATGCAACTATATAATCACCCTGACTAGTATGAGAAACAACATCATGCACATGTACACTCTCATCATGTGTGTTATCTGTACTATCGCAATCAATACCAAGCAAATAATTGATAATAACCTCATCTAGAGTTTCAACAGAAATAATGGAAGGTGGAGGAGGCCTATTGCTTACAGGTAATAGGAGTACAACTAGAAAAAATTGTTGGATCTGAAACAATGTTAATGGTAGAATGGTCAAAGGTAGTAGGAATATTACATTCATTAGCTAACAATTGCCTTTGAGTATCATCTAGGAGAATTGTGTTGTGATAGAGAGTGTCGAGCTTAACTATGGTTGCATCATCATAAATAAGATTAATGCTAACATAAGGCATGAATGGTCTAAGAGGAGAAGAACTATTCTTAACCATGAGGGTTTTAGTGGATCCTAGGGCATGCGAGATCGAGTTCGGGTTCACAAAAATTATTAAGCTAAAATGTGAAAATAAGAGCCTAATCTGATGCTATTGTAGTAGTAAATAAATATGTAATTAAGTACAATAATGAATACTCAAGCAAACTAAGCAATAAATTATGAACCCTAGTTGCAAGGAGGAGGAGAAGGTACTTAGATGATTCACAATACATTTTAGAGTGTACCGAAGTGCTGACCAAGTGAACAGAGCAATAGGAGCATCGTACAAAGACCTAAAAAATGTAGATCTAGAGAGAGGTAGGCCCAGGGAACCTAGAGAGGGACAGGGGCGCCCATGCGCACCCTAGGCCTATTTTTGGGTGCCTAGGTTTGTGGAAAAGCTTAAGAAACATCCTATGGGTGGTCGCAGAGATGTTCGGCTGTTAGTCGCCTTTGGTCACTTTGAAGTCACACCAATATCACCGAGGTCATTGTAAATCAAGCGAATGAAATATGAACATGCAAAACCATCAAATAAACATCAAATCCCAAAAAAGAAAGATGCAGAATGGTGGGTCGATTGTCCTCAGTTGTCACAATAGTGAACTTACGATTGATCATTGCACTACATCTCAGACCCAATGTAGTTCTATGTGCGTGTGTGTGGAATTGTGCCCTAGGTGGATCTTGTGTGAGTCACACTTGATAACGAGAAAATAAGCTAGATGTAAAGAAATGTAATAAATGTGTGCATGGAATAGAATGAAATTCCCTCCTATGAAGTGTATGTAGAATAACCAACCCTTGTGTCCCTTATGATGGTGCTAGATGGATGCAATGAAGCTCTTAGATGCTTGATGGATGCAACATTAGGTGGTGATAGCTAATGCTTAGTGCTTGGTCCTTTATTATGATCACATAACTTTATATTTATATGATTCCTTTGCTTGAATTTTGTAATTAACCCCGAAAAGGCTGACTACCAAAAAGATAAGATGCTTAAATGGCTAGAAAGGACCCAAAAGTGTGAGTAAAGTATATTGAGGTCGGGGATGCCCGAGGGGATGAGGGCACACAGTGTTGGCATCCTGGCCGGGCGTTGGTGTCATGATGATAAAATTCGGAGTATAAAAAGCGCGGACTAAGCAAGTAAGGGTGCAAGAACAAAAGTGGTAACAGAAAGCAAATAAATGTGGCCAAAGACATGGGTTAAGTAGTAATTTTCTTACTTATGAATCATATGAATAATAATATACAATCAGGACTATATAATTACCTAAAGTGTGTGATTTTGTGGCTATAGAAAGCACAAAGTGTGTATGATGTGTAATAGATGCAAGGAGAGGATGTAGGAAGCACACAACATGTATGATGTGTAGGAAGAAGAAAATGACGTAGATGTGAAATGTGCTATGTGTGAGGTTCATGTGTATAATATATACTCAACGAAGTGTGAACCTAGCACAAGAGTGTGTCATAGGGTAATGATGATACAATAGTGTATCAAACTATGTAAGATTGCTTAGAAATAGGAAGTATAAAGGACGAAGCATGATAGTAGTAGTTAGAGACACTTGATGATGCTAAAAGGGGGAGAGTTAAGCGTGATTCCTCCCAAGTATGTAAGCGATGAAGATCTAGTTGATAATGCTAAGTGGATCAATATAAGGAGTAGTTTCCTTGACAAAAGTGATTATATCTTTGAAGCGAGGTTGTGGAGGGACCTTGCACGGTGGTGGCTTATTTGATAATGTTGTGGAAGACTTGAGTGGAGGCCAGGTTGAACTAAGTTTTAGAGGAGGTTGCTTAGATTGACTTGGTAATACTATAGATGACTTAGTAGGAGGAGGTGATGGAGGATGAACCTTGAGAGGTGATTGGTTATTTAGAATGGGTTGAATAGGCAACACTTGGTGACCGAAGAAGGCACATTAGAAGTGGTGGCATGATGCACATTAGACATAGATGAATCCGATTTAGGAATCCATTGAGGTGTAACATTTGTAGATGGGTATGTAACAAAATGTTGTGAAGAAAATGAAATAAAGACTTGACACTCAAGATGCATAATTGTTCATTGTAAAGCATAACAATCATTGCCATTATGTCCATTGATTCTATGATAATAACAATATGGATGACTTTGATATTTTTCAAACCGATAAGAAGGATAACAATGAGTAGATAGAAAAGTGATGAATTGATGACTAAGGAGCTCATGTAAGAATGTCATGTTATTTAGCATTGCGATCGAATTCGAGAGGTGTCATTTGCGTTCATAATAAATTTGCAAACCTAATAAAAAGAAGCTAAAACCTAATAACTTCAAAGCAAAATCAAATCTATCATGGAACCATCATGATAAGAGCTTATAGAAACTAACTTCTTCAATGCATAAACAACTAAATGCTAAGTTCTTTCCTACTCTTTAGATTGCTAACTAAACATGAACCTAGTTAGATCATTTAGCAATCAAATTTGATGTTGGTGACCTCAAGAATTGAGGATGGAATCTCACCAAGAAATGGCTACAAGGCCATTTTGGATCTTCCCATACTACTCAATTTTGAGTAAATGGATGTAAGATGGAGAAGCTATTTCCAACAATGGAGAATGGATCAAGATCAAAATGCCTATAGGTTTCACTATTCAAAGCATGGTGTAAGAAGAAAGGGTAAGAAGAGGGTTCTTTATATAACCCTCTTGTTTGAGAGAACTTAGCATCTTAGTACATGTGGGATAAGGGTAAAGCAAGATTAGGAATGGATAAAGTTGCTTTAGAAAATGTAACCTTGATTTAGAAGAGTTTAATTTATCATTAGTGACTCATGGGAGTTGAGGGGTGTTTTAATTAATCAAGTGTGATTAATTAATAGGTAGATGTAAGCTTATAGAAGCCCATTAGAGGATAATTAGTGTGATTTGAGGGGTGTTAGAGGAATTTAATCCAATAAACAATGATTTATTGATTTAGAGTAGTGAGCGTAATTAATTAGCCCAAGTAGAAGTGAACACTAATTAACGAAAGGTCGTTAATCGACATCTTGAGTGATAGGAAGGATCATTAATTAGCAAAGTGTAATTAATTAACATGAATAGAGGGAAAATGGTGGTTTATTGACAAAGTGTCATCATTTGACCAAAAGAGAGTGAAGATTGTAGTCAATTAGCGAGGTGTCGTTAATTAACCCAATGAAGGGAGAAGAGTTTGTTCACTTGACGAAGTGTTGTCAATTTTTCAAATGAAGGGAAAGAGAATAGTCAGTGTAATTTAAGTATTAAAATTGCTTGATCAAATTCTAGGTGTCTACATTTGCCCCTCTTTGGGGTTACACAAGTGACGCCACTTCAAAGATAGTAGAAAAGTACAAACAAGTATATTTTGAAGGGATAGAAGAAAAATTAGTAGAATGAAGGATGCCCCCTTGAGTGTCGATGGGGTGATGGAAGAGGTCAATCGACGATAAAAAGGATGAAGGGAATGAATAGAAGAAATGTGAGGGGGAGGGGGGATAAAAGGTGATCCATATTGCCCCAGTGATTTGGAAGAATAGTGTTGATAGAAGAAAAGGATGAGGAAGAAAAATGAAGATGAAGAGAGATGGAAATAACTTTCATCCAACTGATGTAAAAAAAACAATTTTATGTCATCACTTTGCTTGGTGATCTATATCATCGGTCCTTATTAAAATATACACATACAACAAAAGTGTACCATAACATGAAAATCTATAATACTAACATTTGTTCATTTCTAAAACACTAACTCAATGCAACATATAGAACATAATGCAATATGAGAAAGTACACAAGCTAACATGACAAGGAAACAAGTACAAACACACATACTCAAACAAACAACATTCAAGACAGTTGCACCAATGTTTTTGTTATCAAGGTTCAATTCGACCTACGTGAATTAATTAAAAGTGTTAAGAATGAAACCCCAAGCAAGAATACATGTGAGGTGAATAAGTGAAGGATGTAGAAGTCCTGTCAAAAGCAATCGTGCCCTATGAAACTACTGCCCGAGAAACACATTCGTGCGAGGAAGACAAATCAAACAAACTAGCTTTTGTTGATGGAGGGTATATCCAAATGATCCATGAGTCATGCCCAATAACATATGAGAATCAAAGAAATATGTTTAATAAGACAATTTTTGATGTTTGAGTACAATGCATTTGACACGAGGCTTAACCGTGTGCATGCTTATTACCAATTTTTAAAAAAATGTTTTTACATTTTTTTGGATTTTTGGATTTTAGGATGAAAATTAGTTAGAAGAATGAAAATATATGTAGTTATTGCCAAAAATGTTGGAAAGCAAAAAAATTGCCCCAAGTAGTAGAAAGGGTTGTTGGGAAGCAAAAACATGCCCCAATGTAGCGAAAATGAGTGACAAATGATTATTTAATTAAAAAATCATCGCAATGAGTGGTAGAAGAAAAATAGAATAGTCACGACAATCACATTACCTACCTTGACCATTGTGGTGGGTGAAAATCGCCACGGGGGGGTCAAACAACTATAAATACCAAGCCATGAGGGGTAAAATCATCGCGGCGAGTGATTTGATACCAAACCCTATCAAGTTTATTAGTGATTTTACTCGACGTGCGGGAGAGATGGCTCAAGTTCGAGGATCATATATGACATGTATACATTGTTCGATAGTACATGAGGCTTCTAGCGATGGACCTCAAGTATGTGAAGTAAAAATTTCTATTTCGAGCTCATTTAAGTGCATTTATTGCTTAGAGTGGATTGTGCGGCAATGCTTGTCCAAACCTTGGAGCGTGTAAGCATTGTTGGGGGCGCGTGAGTGTGAGGATATTGTTTATGTAGGCACATATACATGGAATTACATATGTGGGTGCATATATGTAAAAACACATATGCGAGGCACGTATATGTGGAAATGGGTGCACACAAGTGAACTGGGGCTAATAAATAGGGGGTGCGCGCGAGTTTGAAAACCCCTGCCTTTGGTGTGAAGATGGGGGCGTAAGCATTGGGGTGCGTATATGCTAAAACAAGTGCGCTAGCGTGAAAATGGGTGTGCTAGCATGATTTTTTTCAGTTTTGGGCAACTTTAGAAGAAGTTTAGGAAATTTATAGAAGAACCCGGTGATGAGTAGAGGAAATTAGAGGATGTATTTTAGAAGAAATGATGTTAATAAGCTACTTTCCTGAGCTTGCAAGTTGATTTACCCCAATTGGAGATGCGCGAGTGACATGCGTGACTACGAGCCTTCATGGAGACCTTCTCACGGTAGAGGATCTATCTGGAGATCACTTTAGATGTTATTGGATTATCACATGTGGCTCGAATCTGCAGATTTCTCTGGATCACAAATTTCTCATGGCCTTGGTGGAGAGATGGCATAGTGAGAGCTAGAATTTTAGATTCGTGACTGGCAAGATGAACATCACTTTGGAGGATGTGTGGCGTATCTTTGCGAGTTCCGATCCAAGACTGTTTGATTACCTCTGACAATGACGATCCTAGCCACATTCTATAGTGTATTGGGGAGATGTTTGTTGTACCCAATATACCACATCGGGGATGTCAATTCATTTATATAGGTGCTTTATGGATCGTCATCTATCTCGTGTACCAGTTTACATATGGCTCTTGTCGGTGACATTCTGCTCGCTCGACAAGATAGGCTCACACTTTCCCTTCGAGTCTTATTGGATTAATACATGGTCTCATCAGTGGAGAGGTATATTGTTGGGGGCAGTGCATTCTAACACACCTTTCTTTGTAATATGCCTTTGAATCACATACCTCGGTTAGAAGACCGTGGGTCCAAACACATTACTACAAATATGGGCATGGGACCATATTTCTATTGGTCACCCCTTAGGAGTTCATGAGCTAGGGCTCCAAATGAACCTTTGATGATGGGCTGGGCTCTCGTCGACGATGATATCCAAGGCCATATTAGAGACACAATGTTTTATAGGCGTGCATTCGATGATATCCAACTGTGTATGGTGACATGATGCCCATACAGATTATACCAATGGCTTTGAAGATCTTTGTAGAGATGAGAATAATAGAGGTTGAGCATTTTATTATTGGTAGCAAGGATTACATCACAGAGTGGTACAAAGTAGATCATGTCTAGAGACAACTTGTCGAGTGTAGGGTATCCCTGGCGATGAGATGTGGTATGGTCATCGATCCAGAGAGACATTTGATATTGGCCCGTGTATTAGACCTCGATGGGATTGGGAAAGTTTCAAACAAATGGTCCCACTAGGCATGCCAAATGTGTTCATAATAAACTTGTATTGTTAATCAAAAGAAACTCAAACCTAATAACTTCAAAGCAAAATCAAATCTACCATGGAACCATCATGATAAGAGCTTATAGAAACTAACTTCTTGATGCATAAACAACTAAATGCTTAGAAGTTATTTCCTACTCTTTAGACTGCTAACTAAACATTAACCTAGTTAGATCATTTAGCAATCAAATTTGATGTTGGTGACCTTAATAATTAAGGATATATTCTCACCAAGAAATGGCTACAAGACCATTTTGGATCTTCCTATACTACTCAATTTTGAGTAAATAAATGCAAGATGGAGAAGCTATTTCCAACAATGGAGAATGGCTCAAGATTAAAATGCCTATAGTTTTCACTATTCAAAGCATGGTGTAAGAAGAAAGGGTAAGAGGAGGGTTCTTTATATAACCCTATGGTTTGAGAGAGCTTAGCATCTTAGTGCATGTGGGATAAGGGTAAAGCAAGATTAGGAATGGATAAGGTTGCTTTAGAAAAGGTAACCTTGATTTAGAAGAGTTTAATTTATCATTAGTGACTCATGGGAGTTGAGGGGTGTTTTAATTAATCAAGTGTGATTAATTAATAGGTATATGTAAGCTTATAGAATCCCATTAGAGGAGAATTAGTGTGATTTGAGGGATGTTAGAGAAATTTAATCCAATAAACGATGATTTATTGATTTAGAGTAGTGAGTGTAATTAATTAATAATAATTAATTAACCCAAGTAGAAGTGAACACTAATTAACGAAAGGTCGTTAATTGGAATCTTGAGTGATAGGAAGGCTCATTAATTAGAAAAGTGTAATTAATTAACGAGAATAGAGGGAAAATGGTGGTTTATTGACGAAGTGTCATCATTTGACCAAAGCGAGTGAACATCGCGGTTAGCTTTAGTGAGGTGTCGTTAATTGTCCCAATGAAGGGAGAAGAGTTTGTTCACTTGACGAAGTGTCATTAATTTTTCAAATGACGGGAAAGAGAATAGTCAGTGCAATTTAAGTATTTAAATTGCTTGATCAAATTCTAGGTGTCTACACCATGTAATGGAAATACTTGAGGCTCACCGATATGAGCACATGTAGAAGACAGAATGAGGATAAGATGTAGAAGGAGAACAAACATAAGCTTGAGAGGCCTCTTTAAGCTGTTGGATTTCAGAGAGATATGATCGTGGATTCCATAGCCTAATTTTTTTCCTAAAATAAAGAATGTAAAGTTTTAATTGACTCAAATATGGGTTGATTAGATGGAGGATCACAAAGGTTAGGGTTATCAGATAGAAAATTGAAAAGAGGACTTATTTCACGTGGCGACGTATCTTTAGGAAGATAAATTGTGTCTAAGGATTTTTGTAGAATAACCTACTCATTGGGATGCATTTTAAGAAAATCAGATAAAGAAATTTGAGGAACTTTACGACCCATTATAGAAGAAAAATGAGGATCTAAGAGTGTTGAAATGAGTGAGTTCACCAAATGATTTAACAAAAATAAACTAAGGTATATATTACTTTGTTAAATTCTTATGTATGGTACAACAAGTATATATGACAGTAAAGTACATAAATAACTCAAGAAAATAAGCGAATGAATTAAAACCCTAAGTGCAATAGATAGTTAGGTTAATTAGTTGATTTTGTAAATATCCTGGCAGTGTGTGAAGGTGGAAGAATGACAAAACAACAATATAGGACCTCAAAACCAAACCTAGAGAAATCCACGAATGCGGCGGAGGGACCAGGTACACAGGTGATCTTGGGGCATCTGGATGCTAGAATCCCTTCCTAGCGTCAGGGTCTGCGCAGGATCTCTAGAGATGAATTTTGCAAGGTCCCTTGTTGATCCAAAACCCTCGTTATTTTTTGCTAGATAGTCGTACTATGATCGCCAATGTTGCTGATAACTTGTAATAAAGAGATCACCTATAAAACCCTCAAAAGAACATCAAATACTAAAAAAGAAAGATGAAAAATGAGCGGTTAGATTGTCCTCAGTTATCAAACAAGTGATCTTATGATTGAGCGCTACACTACATCTCAGACCCAATGTAGTTTTTGTGTGTATGTGTGGAATCATGCCCTAGGTAGATCTTGTGTGTGTCACACTTGATAGCGAGTAAAGTAGCTAGATGTAATAGATGTGTGCATGGAATAAAATGAACTTCCCTCTTATGTGTGTGATGTAGAAAACTAACCCCTTGTCCTTGTAATGGTGCTAGATGAATGCAAAGATGCTCTTGAGTGCTTGTGAGATGCAACCTTAGGTGATAGTATAGATGTTTAGAGCTTGGTCCTTTAATTTGGTCACATAACTTTATATTTATATGCTTCTCTTGTTCAAATTTCATAATTGATCACTAAAAGGTCGACCCCTAAGAGATAGGGATTCCCAATGACTAGAAAGGACCCAAAAAGGAGTGAGAAAAGTAAAAAGAGGTCTAGGGAACCCAGAGGGGATGAGGGCACTGGCGCTAGCGTCTGGTTGGGTCTTAATGTCCAGAGCCATAAAAGGTGAAGTATGAAGGGTCAGACTAGGCAGTGAGGTCTATAAGGCCAAGAGGGAGACTAGAAAGGAAACTAAGAGGCCAAGTATAATGATCAATTAGTAATTTTCTCCCTAAAAAACAAATGAATAGTAGTATGTGACTAGGAGATAGTAATGTACCCAAAGTGTGTGGTTTATTGTCTACACCTGGCGTCCTAGGTGCCCCTAACCCTTTCAGTGCCCTAGTCCTGACATTCCTGACATCTCTACATTTTTTTGGGTCTGAATGTGACATCCTTTTTCTGTTTCCACCAATATTCCACTTTCGACACAACATCAAATTTATTTTGAATCAACTAAGTATTATATCCCTTCCTTTACTGACTAGGGTTTTTACATTTTTATCTTACTTGCTTGGGTCAAATATGTACTTTAATTGTTTATATCTGCATTTGTTACATATTTAGATTTAACATCTATTTATTTCAATATTTTCTTAATCATTTGGTGAACCCGACTCATTTGACTACTCTTGGATCCTCTTTCATCACTTCTTGCATTTTTTTCTTAGGCTCTTCTCATCATGGATATTTATATTCATGATTTCTTACTAGCCAATCTTGAGTGTCATACTAAAATCATTACTCTTTTGGCTACTACTCATATTCCTTCCACTACTCATCGAACATTGTTTATAAGACATTCGTAGATGCATTTTCTCAACAAATTACTTTTCCATCTACTATAGCTAACAATATTTCTATGTATGACAATGATCCTCCTCTATATATATGATTCTACATCAATAACTTGGGAGTCAAGTATGCTTTAGTTGATACTAGATCTGAACTCAATCTTTGTCCTTTATCATTCATTCAAGCTATAGGCCTTTCCGTATCTATTCTTAACCCAACATCTATCTCTGTTCGAGCATACGATTCCACTACGCGTCCATGCGTAGGCACTGTCACTTTGCCTCTCACAGTTGGACCTAAGACTATTCCAGTTCTATTTTTGTCATTGACATCCCAGTTTCATATAATTTCTTACTTGGTAGTCCACAACTTCATAGAATACAAGCAGTGTCTTCTACGGTTGACCGATTTGTTAGATTCTTACATTAAGGCTTTGAATATGACATTTGTGTTGATTGTAAACCATTCCAATATTGCAACCCAAATCTAAATATTACATTACCTATCCTGACTTTTGCTACTATACATCCTATTATTGATCAGTGACCCGTGCACTATCTGGACAACTTGCCTCCACTTGAGGGAGTCATTTTTACATTAGACATTGTTCCATCCACTTTAGAATCCCCCTTCTACTAATGTTATGGTACTTTATCGAGGGTCATCCATACATCAAACATCATACCACCTTCATTATCTCCTCATGAGCAACATGCGTCTATGACACCTCATTTCACATGCACTCTTTTTATGAACAATACTTTCTAGTCACACATTCCATTTGATCCCACTTGCCTTGACATTGTTTACACACAATGGCTTGAATTGGATTGGGTTTACACTCGATGATATCTTACCTCCGCTACATTCACCACATCTATATCATGGATATGTTTGCATTACTACTACTTATGGCCTTCAAGTATTTCATTTATCAGTCTTTATTGCATGCAATCTATGCATTGCACCACTTACTCTTGGACAATCGTGGCTCGACTACATTGGTGGCACATTAGATCCTAATCATATCAAAATTTCATTCCCCATGCCCTTTGGCCATATTTTCATTTGCAATGACTCATTTCTTGGTTATTCACAAAACCTTACTTGTTGGTATGCACATGGATTTCCATTACCACCTTTCACTGACGAGGAATATGCAATGGGCATGTATAATCTATGCCATAATGGATCTCTACGGGATCAACCACATACTATAGCCTACCAAGTCTCGGATGCATCACCATTTAGTTTTGACCATGACAATGATGATCTCTTAGACGATGTTACTTGATCACACTTATCATCATACACTTGGGGGCATCATGCTTATTCTTCCCCACCTTCTAGTATATTCAATTGTCTCACATTTATGCTTCTTCACGCTACACTTTGCATCTAATCTTTCACACACATTTTACACATCTTGATACATTCATATCATCATTACCTAATGACACACTCTTGTGTTATGGTTCACACTTGATTGTTGAGGGCTCACTACACTCATGAACCTCACATTATCACATTACACACTTTGCACACTCGACACATTCATGACACATCTTTCTAATATCACACTCTCGCATATCCCACTTCCATATGACACACTCTAGTTCCATGGTTCATACTTGAATGCTTTGAGAGTATAAAACTAAAATGAACCTCACCATAGTCACTCACTCTCTACGCTATATGCTTTGATGATCATATATTTCTAGTGCACAATTCAAACCATTTCTCGATGACACACTCTTGTTCTATGGTTCATTATTGACTGTTGAGGGGGCATTTACGAATGAACCTCATCTCATGCATACTAATTCACACTCACTTGGGGGTACATTGTTCTTATCATTCACTTTTCATTCCATTCCATTCCCATTCACAACATACTGCATATCTTGGTTGTATATTGTTCTTGCTTACTTGTACTCGCATGTTACACTTTGCTTACTATGTTAGGTAGATATTTTATATGTCATTATCTTTTCTATATATACATGTGCACTCACTTGTCTTCTAGTTATGATCGCAAAATCTACACAGATTGTTACACACAACATGAATGCTTGGCACAATGTCTATTATTAGTCCAACAATGGCTCCTGGGGGCATCCACTTTTGTACAAATCATAGGTACTATTGTTTCGATTTATACTACTTTCTATACATACTAAAGACAATACATTATATTAAATTATACATGCTTCGACATACTTTTTTATCTCTTTAACATGTTAACGGGTGTTTCATGTGTAACATTTGTCTTGTAGGAACTATTTTCTACCATGGTTGTCTGTTATATTACTTGTTATTATGTCATCATTATTTTCCATTGTATGCCATTGTTTGCGGGTTTTTCCCTTTATCTTATGTGCACATTGTCTACTTTTGGCCATGTCGACCTTGATTGTCTTGTGACATCATGAGTGATGTCCCATGTTTGCAACCTGCTTGTCATGGTCTACTTTGTATGCACTATTGCTTGTCTAGTTTTCTTCTTTTTCTTAGTAGCTTACATATTGTTTTCTACATGTGTGTTATCTTGTTTGCACTAACACTTGTTTTTCAACCACTTTTTTGCGTGTGCCTTAGTTTCTACTAAGCACACTCCCCCTATAGGGCATCAGTTTTAGCACAACGTCTGGTCCTCCTTTGGGCTACATACTCCTTGCGACACCACATACACCCCAAATAAGAGGGCATCATTGGGTGAATCAGTTACCCCACACAACAGTTTACAATCACAATTTAA
This sequence comes from Taxus wallichiana var. yunnanensis, assembly GCA_018340775.1. Lineage (NCBI taxonomy): Eukaryota > Viridiplantae > Streptophyta > Pinopsida > Cupressales > Taxaceae > Taxus > Taxus wallichiana. The sequence continues at coordinate 55,215,638 of CM031239.1, forward strand.
CATAGTTCAATACTGATACAACACAATATTCAATCACAACAATGACCTAAAATTTGACTTGGGTCCTCAACACAACACAAACACCAACACCCAAATACAAACAATAACACCTGGGGGTCCCTGACCCTTCCTGGGTGCCTATGACCAGGGGAAGTTGTAACAATTTTTCTTAGTTTGGCACAGTTCACAACAGTTTACACAACGAATTTTACAGGAAAGACATAGTCCTTCAGCACTTGATATGCATGTATTACACATTCTTTTCTACTTTCATGGTAGATCAGACTATATTAAAATGGATCGTATTTGTACACACCATATGTAGTGGTGTTTACACTTTGGGAAGTAGTCAAATGTTGGAGAATAACACTAGACTTTTCTCCCTACACTTCTTCCATACTTGGCGCAGTTGGCGTGAGATTGCCCAAAAAACTAACACTTAGCACAAATGGTGTGAGATCGCCCATTCTCTTCTACAACATCTGTAAGATCCTCTATATCTTTTTCACTCATCACGGATCAGGTGCACATATTCCCTTTCACATTTTTACATACTTTTTACACATTTTGATCAAATTTTTCACATACACATATTTAACTACTCATTTGCTCTTCTCTTTTGCAGGTCTGCCTTATGGGAAACAATAGTCACACATCATACACCATCAAAAACAGTACAATGTAAACATAATCACATGCACCTTCATCCTTAGGGTCATCATTTTCACTTCCTCTTTTCTAGCTTCCATGCTTCATATTTTTATCACTCCATGCTTTTTCTTGTCTCCTCGACACACTTTTCGTAATCAATCCACATGCTTGTCAGGTACGCATATATTATCTACTTTATGTTATCAAGCATTCACTCAACAACATAAAGTGGGGGAAAATGTGGACACTAAATCACACACTTTGGGTATATTTCTAGTCTTGATCACATAATACTATTCATATGATTCCTAAGCAAGAAAATTACTAATTGACCACTTTGTCTTTGGCCTCTTTACTTGATTTATGTTTTCCTTCTTGGTCTTACAATCCTTTTTGCCCAATCTGTCTTTTGATACTTCAATATTCATGACTACGGACACTAGCATCCAACCAGGGATGCAAATGCCCAAACATCCCCCTCCCCTCTGGGCGCCCTCGACCTCTTTGTATATTGCTCACATATTTTGGGTCATTTCTAGCTATTGGGCATATTTATTTATTACTAGTTGGCCTTTTAGTGGTTAATTACAAAATTCAAACAAAGGAATCATACAAATACAAAGCTATGTGATCATAATAAAGGACCAAGCACCAAACATCTATTATCACCACCTAAGGTTGCATCCAAAGGCCATTATAAGAGCATTCAAACATCCCTCTAGTACCCACACAAGGGACAAGGGATTTCATTCTTCTACATACATTTCATAGGAGGGGAAGTTCATTTTTTCATGCACATATCTATCTACATTTTCTATAACTAACTATTGCTCTCTATCAAGTGTAACTTACACAAAGCCACCTAAAGAACGATTATACAACACACACACACACGCGTGTGTAAAACTACGTGCGATCTGAAATGTAGTACAATGCCTAGATCGTAAGTTCACTCATTTGGGTGACCATCGGGGTCAGTTTGACTCCCCATTTGCATATTTTTATTTTTAGGATTTGACGTGTTTTGGGGTTTTACAGGTGCTCTTTCTATTTACAAGTTTCAGGTGAATTCGGTGATCAAGTAGTGAACTAAAAGTGATATCGATGGACATATCACAACCATGCAAAACTGGTTTTCTAAGGTTCTGAGTAGTCACCTACGCCCAGGAAGGTCCCTAGCGCCCCAGTGCCCCAAAACTATCCAGAGCCCTAGTCCCGACATCTCTACATTTTTTTGAGTCGATTGTGACATCCTGTTTTCCTTTTTCACCAGTCTTCTAACTTGGCACAACATTGGATTTATTGCAAATAAACTAATTATTCTATCCCTTTATTTGCAACTAGGGTTTTTACATTTTTAGCTTACTTGCTTGGGTCAAATTGTACTTTAATTGTTTATATATGCCTTTACTCACATATTTAGATTTAACATCTATTGATTTCAATATTTGCTTAATCATTATGTTAATTGAATACACCCCACCATAACTAAAATTGTTGAATATAAACTAAAGAGCCTCTACCTTGTACACTAAAATGACTAAAATTATAATGAATATACTACGTTTTTGTGTATATGAGCACATTTGCAAGCAATATCGGGATTACAAATGTGTCTTTAGTCTACATTGAGTTATTTTTGTGCATGTTCTTATTTAACCTTCCAATCGCCACAATGTCTAGTATTTCTAGTCCACATTGATTTTTTTTTCGCATGTTCTTATTTAACCTTCCATTCACCAAGAACTCAGCTGGAGTAGTGTAGTAAATGTCATAAAATAGGGTGTTTTCATGCATGGACACTAAACTATTACATACATGTATACACTAAAATGATTGAAGTTACATAACATACAATTGTCTAATTTTATCATATTCTACTATGCATTTATGTTGGTGTGATAATATTAAGTGGGGACACCATTTAGGTGGCCCACCATTTTACACCCTTTATTTAATGTTTTATTATAAAACTTTAAATTTATGTAGTCGAGTCCCCTTTGCACTTAATGTGGAAGATATGATTTATTTAATTAAATCAATTTTAGAGTGAAACAATGCACTTAGGTGCAACCGAATCACCCACCCTATTTATAGGGCGATCTCTCACGAGATTGGTAAGTTGGTGAAAAATATTTCATTATTTTATTGTTTTGTAAAATTGTTGTGTGCAAACAAATTAGTGGGACCCGAGGAGGAAGTGGAGGTGCTGGGTAAAATTTGCATGTAAAATTCTTATAAAGGAAAAGTGCTTTTGTGGGGTTTTTTACCTTTAAGGTTTTCCCCACGTAAAACTGTGTTGTGTGTATATTTTAATTTTTGTGAATTTACTTTGTAATTTTTCATTTAATTTCTAAACATAATTAAACCTATAATTCTAGACCTGATTTATGTTTGTGGATTAATAATTAAATTAGATTTAATAATTTATTTTTTATTCCCACTTGATTTCGACATGGTATTAGAATGATAAGTTTATTGTGTGTAGGAAATATTTCAGTAAATTGTAAAGTCTTCATACAGATTACAAAAGTTTTCATACATATTGGAAAAATTTGAAAGCATGTGCATGAATTCAATTCAATTTAATTCAATTCTATCGATAAATTCTATCAAATAAATTGTATATAGATTAACAAAATTGAATATATATATATATATATATATATATATATATATATGATAAGCATCCGAAATAACAACAATAATCAAATATTCTTCTTGCACGGATCTCTCTTGCCTCATAACCTCACACCTTAGTTGTGAACATATGAGTTTTCAAGTGTTGAATGTGGAGCTCGGTCTCCTTGGTGGTGAGTTAGCTCGACCACTGTGCACTCCCAATAAATCCGAAAATGCACGTGTAAAGCTTAAAAAAGTAAATCACCCTGATCTCTTCATACGACCTACAAAAATAGAGTAAATCTAGTTTTTTAGGGAATCAAATAGCAATTTAAACTCTATCTTATTGTTATAACCCTAAAAACGCCTCTATACCTATCAAATAATGTTGTATATGATTTGAATACCTCCATATCTTTGTAGAAACACCTCCAATAACTCTATGCGTCTGTAACACCTCCAAAATCTCCATGCGCCTAATAGAGGCTGTTTGGCTTGGAATATACCTGTAAATACTCCCAAACACCACCATTAAACCCTTAACTAAATTAAACATAAATGACATGAATATTAAAAAAGAGGGAAAATATAAACCCTTATGCGCCTTGGAAGAGGTTGTTTGGCTTGGTATAAATTAAAAAAACAATTTAAATGCCCAAACACCTCACATATTTATGAAAAACGTTATGTTCAATAATAAATATTGAAACTCCTCCATATATCAAAAAAGCTGGTTAGTATATGTGTGAATCAAACTGTAAAAGAAGATAACAAACTCTCCATCTAGTCCCCCTCTCTTCATGCAAAATCAAAATATAACAAAACAATAAACTCTTGAGTTAATAATAAAGTAAAATACCAAAACCCTATAAATCAATATTAAAAAAGGTATTTCTTTTAGCTCTTGTTTTATGTTTTTAAAATTAAAAATGCACATATTAAAACAAGAGTAGAATTTTTGATTTGCGGGTGTGAATAATTAGTTTTATTTTTAAATTTTATAAAATTAAAATTAGAAGTTAAAATTAAACTTTAGATAACTAAGTACATAAGAGCTAAATAAATCTTATCGCTAAATAAAGGGCTCGTGAATTATGAGTGAGCACTAGAAGCGAGGAGTTCGACTCCCGATCCTTGTGGTGTGTTAATTATGTTTAGTAAATTATTTAAATTTTTTAATTAAAAATTTAGCAAAAATTCAAATCAAAATTATTTAATTTTTTGGAAGTTTTTAGAAAAACGAGAAAAAGTACATTTAGTTTTCTTGTTTATCTAGGTGTATTTCAAAAATCGAGTTTTATTTTAAATTTAATTTTGTATATTTTTGGTTGAAAAAAAAGTACTAAATCCTATTGTTTTAAATTAAATTGATTTAAAATGTGCTTGGTCACATTTATCATTGAAAATTGGTCGGAATGACCAATTTTTCAATGGATAAATCATAACTATTAAATGGTACAAATTATAGTATTTGGCGAGTTAAGTTAAAAGCCATTTTTATGGCTAGAAACAAACCACCGAAAGAAAATAAAACCCCAAAACCTAAGCACCTTCTCCCAAAGATCCTAGGAAGCCATGTTGATCCTATTACAGAGCATAAAAGATGAGTTTTTACTACATATAGGACACATGGACTCTTCTACGAAACTTGGAAACAACTAGAAATAATGCATGAGGGAAGTCACCTCTCAAAGATAATTAAACTCATCACGTAATCAAGTTTTAGACTCTAATGAAGGGATGATGAAAAAATAGTTAATTATTTAGCAAAAATTAAAAACATTAAAACACAATTAGATGGATGTAATTGTGAACTGTTTCAAGATAAATTGCTATATTTTATCATTCGATAAACATCCATGAAAAATTCTAAAACTACATCTCAATCTTAAACTCTAAATACCAAAATGAGACTGATTTACCTAATCTAGATACCCTTTCATCTCTTCTAATTTAGGAAGAATGAGTCATGGAAAAATTCGATTCAAAAGAGAATGCCTCTCAAGCATTGTTCTCGTAGAATCGTAAACCCTCTCAAAATATGAATAACAACAATCAAAATTAGAAACCAAACTTCAAATCAAAATTTAAATCTAATCCTAACACTAATCATGTCAAGAATAGTCAAAATTTCAAAGTGAAATTTAATGGCACATGTAACAAATGTGGAAAATTTTGTCATAAGGAGTCTAATTGTCATGTGAAAACAAACAAATTTGTTAAAAATACTAAAAATAAGAAATTTAACAATCAAAAGAAGGATCAAAACCAGAACCAAAATCAAAACCATGTAAATAACATTGAGCAATCTATTGCCTTATATATTGCACTCTCAACTTCAAATGACAACAAATGGATCCTAGATAGTGGTGCCTCCAGGCACATGACCTACATTCATGAAATCCTCATAGATGTTGTAGAATGTCAGGAAAATATATATCTAGGAGACAATTCTATCATTTGATCTAAAAGTTGTGGGAATGTTAAATTGAAAAATGGAACAATTAAGAATGTGTTATTCGTTCCTCTATTGAAAAAGAACCTTTTATCTTGCTCACAATTAACTAAAGAAAATTATAAAGTTGTGTTATTGCAAAATAAATGGTATGTGAGTTAGAACTCAATAATGTTATTGCATAATAATCGAATACAAAAATGGTTTATATATATTTGATGGATTTATTTTTGAAACTTTTTTTCTTCTATTTCTAAAAATGATCTTCAACTTCGACATGAAAGACTAAGACATGTGAATTTTAAGAGTATGTATGAAATGTCTCATTTGAACCTTGTAATAGGTCTCCCTAAAATGAAATTTGATCATGAAATGTGTGAAAGTTGCTTGCATGGTAAGAAACACATTGAACCGTCTCACAAACATCATGATCTGAATTCATCTCACCTATTATAGTTGGTTCACTATGATGTGACATATCCACTTGAAGTATTGTCTCGCAGTGGAGCCTTGTATGTTGTATGATTGATTGATGATTTCTCTAAGATGACATGGTCATACTTCGTTAAGAAATATTCTGATATCTTGTCCAAATTCCAAGAGTTTAAAGCCTTAGTTGAAAATTCTTATAATATGAAAATCAAAATAATTAGAACTGATAATGGAGGTGAGTATGTTAGTAAGAAGTTTGATGAGTTTTGTGTGTTGTGCGAGATTCAATGTGAGTTGATAACTCCCTATTCCCCATAACAAAACAATATCGCAAAAGGAAAAATAAGACCATATCGAAATGATAGGACTATGATTCATGCATTGAATGTGACTAAGTTTCTACAAGAAGAAGTGATAAATACTACAATATATATTAAATAGAGTTCCTACTAAAGCTTTACATCAAATTGTACCTCATGAAGCATGGAAAAAAAAACTAGATATCTTACACGTAAGAATATTCGGTAGTCCTGCTTCTCTCTTTATTCCAAAAGTTAAACGAAAGAAACTTGATCCGACCTCCTACTCATGTATATTTGTCGAGATATGGATGTCACACAAAAGGATTAAGAGTATACGATCCTTTTAAACATGACATAGTAGAAAATAAGAATGTTCATGTTCTAGAGAAAACATTTTGTGAAACTTCATGTGAACCCTCCTCTATTTCTCCTGAAGTAGAGCTTGATAATCCTTCTCCGAACAATATGGAAACAAAATTTTAAGAGGATGAATATCATACTCTAGATATGATGGAGATTGAGGGGGATTCATCTCAAAATGTGTTGCATTCTAGAATTCCTAAATGGGCTCAAAATATAGTTAAGGACTCTCATCCTGATAGCCTTAGAAAGATGACCTATAGTCAGCATACTTATCATGCCTTGATGAACCCATATGAGATCAAACCACAATTTATCAAATAATCCAACCAAGATGAAATATGAATCGAAGATATGAAAGTTGAGTATAATGCCCTAATTAAAAATAACACTTGGGAACTAGTTCCTCCTTAAAAAAGAAGCATTATAGGATCCAAGTGGTTGTATAAAATTAAGTATAACTTTGTAGGAGAAATTGATAAATTTAAGGCATGATTAGTAGCTCGTGGGTTCACTCAAAAACCTGGTATCAACTACATTGAAACCTTTTCTCATGTAGCCAAAATGAGCACTGTTAGGATTCTTCTAGTGTTAGTTGCTCAATATGGTTGGGAGATTCACCAAATGGATGTTAAAAATGCTTTTCTAAATGGTGACTTGAAAGAAGAAATCTACATGCATCAACCTAAAGGTTTTGAAGAACCTGGTAAGGAATTATATGTGTGTAAACTGAAAAAATCCTTGTATGGTCTTAAACAAGCTCCTAGAGCTTGGTATGCTAAAATAAATAGTTTCTTTCAGGATCTTGGTTTCAAAATTTGTTTTTCTGATAATGATTTATTTGTAAAGTATGAAAATAATCATATTATCATTATTGTCTTATATGTTGATGATCTGTTGATTACTAGTAGTGATAAAAATTTAATTCTTAGAATCAAAGAAAGATTAAGAAAACATTTTGAAATGACTGACTTAGGTCTGCTAAATCATTTTTAGGCATGGTTATCTTTCAAGATCATAAATCTATTGTTGCATCTCAATCACAATATGCTACTAATTTACTTAAAATATTTAACATGATTGACTATAAACATGTTGTCATTCCCATTGAAGTTGGTGTTAAATTAGATCCAAAACATGCATGTGATAAATTTAATCCTATTATGTATAGATAACTAGTTAGTAGTTTAATTTATTTGACTATTACTAGGCTAGTGTAGACACAAAATCACACACTTTGGGTATCTATTTAGTCCTGATTACATACTACTATTCATGTGATTCCTAAGTAAGAAAAGTACTAATCAACCCATGCCTTTGGCCACCTTTCTTTGCTATCTGTTTCCACTTTTGGTCTTGCACTGTACTTGCTCTATCTACCTTTTTATACCTCACAATTTATCATCCGAACACCAACACCCAACCGGACGTTTCAAGGCTTAGGTGCCCTCATCCCCTCTGGGTGCCCCCCGACCTCAATATACTTTACTCACACTTTTCAGTCCTTTCTAGTCATTTGAGAATATTATATTTTTGGTAGTTGGCCTTTTCGGGTTAATTATGAAATTCAAGCAAGGGAATCATATAAATATAAAGTTATGTGATCATAATAAAGGAATAAGCAATAAGCATTAGCTATCACCACCTAAGGATGCATCCATTAAGCATCTAAGAGCTTCATTTCATCCATCTAGTGCCATACAAGAGGACACAAGGGCTGGTTATTCTACATACATTTCATAGGAGGGAAGTTCTTTCTATTCCATACACACATCTATTACATTTCTTTACATCTAGCTACTTTTCTCGCTATCAAGTGTGACACGCACAAGAGCCACCTAGGGTAAAATTCTATACACACGCACATGGAAATACATTAGGTATGAGATATAGTGCAGTTCTCAATCATAAGATCAGCATTGTGACAACTAAAGACAATCTAAACCCTCATTTCAAATCTTTCTTTTTAGGATTTGATGTCTCTTTGTGGGTTTTGCGGTCACTTCTTCACTATAGGTTTCTAAGCGACTTTGAAGATCATTGTGTGATCTCATAACACCTAAAGGAGAACAATAATGAATACCTCGCGACCACTCATATGAGGGTTTTGAGCATTTCCACGGACATAGGCACCCGAAAACAGTGTCTAGGCGTGTGCGGTGCCTCTATACCTCTCAGCGCCCAGTCTAGGTAGATAATCAACTAACACATTTTTTGAGGCTCACGTGTAATGCTCCTCTATCTTTGTCCATTCAGTCAACACTTCAACACAATCCAAATTTCACTACGAACTAACTAAGGCTCTTCTTACCCTCTTTGTAATTAGGGTTTCACATTTTATTGCTTAGTTTTCTTGGGTTAATTTCTATACTTAATTGCTGCATTTATTTACTGCTACAATAACAATCATATTAGGCATATATTTCCATATTTAGCTTAATCAACCAAATATTTCATATGTAGTAGGAGTTGTTTATAGATTTATGCAGGATCCTTATGAGGATCATTGGAAAATAACACAAAGAATTCTAAAATATGTTAAAGGAACAATTAATTATGGTTTGTATTATTCTTCTTGTAATGATGCAAAATTATTTGGTTATTGTGATTATGACCATGTTGGTGATATTATAGATATAAAATCTACTTCTGGATATGTTTTTCAAGTTTGGTGTAGGTGCCATCACTTGGAGTAATAAGAAACAATGATAATTTATATCTCTTTTATCAAAGCGAGTATAGAAGGGTTATGGAAGTGTTTCACCGTTTTCTTTATGGATTTGACAAAATGAATAAGGTGGTGGTTTAAGGAGGAATACATTATAATGTTCGGTTGGAGGTTGTGCGTGCGTTCTAACTTCTTGATCCAATGTTGACTGTGAGAGCTTCCTTTTGGCTAGGAGGAACTACCTAAAATACAAAACAAGACCACAAAAGAGAGTTAAACAATATATGTCAGTGGGCTGCCTAGCGTGTGCTAGATCCAGGAAGTGTGGTACTTCCTTGGTGGTAGTCAACCCACTATTTAATACAACTTAATGTAAGAAATATTATAAATAAATAATGTCCTACTATAGTTGATATGATTTAGGTATCTCATCCAAATACAATAAGCAAATATAATATAATAGGCTAGGTTATGATCGATCCGGAAGCGGGGTAGGTAGTTAAGGTGCTTGAAATAGGCCGGGTCGATTCTAGGTATCTTGGGTTACTTGGATGTAGGTTATTAGGTTTCTGATTATTGGCAGGATTACCAAATATAGAGACCGACATCGGTCGGTATGCCCGATGAAAATTTAGAGAGGACCGATGACGGTCGCCATGGATAACTCAGCGTCGGTATAGGCGGGATGGTAAAAACTCAATGAAACTTGGTTTTGGGGTTTGTCTGAGATTGAATAGAGATGATAAGGAGAATGGTTAGGTCTATGGAGGTGTTAGGGGTACTCAGAGATATTCAAGAATCGGGTATAGGTGATCAAATGATTGTGGGTGGTGGAATGGTTGGGTTCACAGGGAGGTAAGATTGGTGGGATAAAAATGTAAATAGAGGCTGATAAATAGAAGTGAAGAAACTTTATAAACTAAATAAATATGAAATGATGCAGGTTATAAGCACACTTACTGGTGTTGCAGGTTTGATGGTTGGATGTTGATGATGGTTGATCGTGAAATAGTGCTCGGTGCCATGACAGTGCTTCCTGGAATGCTACCGTGAATGTAAATACCTTCGGATCAGTCTTAGTTTTGGCTATGGTTGTTTGGAGGTGCGAAAGGGCTTTGATTCTTGCTTGCATGCAGATCTCCTTCGTTCCAAAACTCGAGAATGTGGCCAACCTTCCAAACAAGGTTACCAAAGTGAATATATGGTAACCAACGATGGTTTAGGGTGACCGACGTCGGTTTAGGGTTGACCGACATCGGTTAAGGTGGGAAATCCTAGGTTTACTAAAAATGACAGATCTTGCAATCTTTTTGGCTAGCTCTATCTATTCTCCCAGATCAAAATAGAATGTTGCACTTAGATAAGCAAGAATGTGGTTAGAGGAAGAATAGGCATGTGATTTTAGGGTTGAACTAAGTCTTAGTTAATTAAGGTAGGTAGGACTAAGTCTTAGTTAGTTATGGTGAGTGAATGTTGAGTCCTAGTAAAAGGGAAATATGCTAAAAATAGGTTTGTGATGAGGTGTCTAGGTGAGGTGGAAATTAGTTTTAATTAAGGTAATTAAATAATGAATGAAGTGAGGATGAGTATTACTTTAATTATAAATAATTAAATTAATATTAATGTGGGGTAAAAGGGTCATGGTTAGGTGAATATGTTTAAGTTGGCTATTCGAAAAGGGACCAAGGGGAGTGTGACCCAATTTTGGTGTCTATAGGAAGCAACAAAGGGCCATGTGGCTGCAAGTACTATTGGATGAACTCCATATGGGTGTCAAAGGAAGCACTACTCTTTTATGTGACAATTAGAGTTGCATTGCTCTTACGAACAATCTAGTTTAACATCAAATAATGAAGCATATAGAGATACATATGCACTTCATTCAAGAGAAAGTCTTAAATGGAGATATTGATCTCAAGTTTTATTTGACCAAAGATCAAGTTGTAGATATTTTCATGAATCCACTGAGTTTTGTGAAGTTTTGCAAGTTTTGTGCCTTGTTAGGCCTTTCTGAGTTGTCATTGAGGGGGAGTGTGCATGACAATGCCACCTCTTAATGACCTTTTTGTAAACTTCCTATACTTCCTCCATTTTGTAAAATATCACTATATGTGAGTCTTAAGTAAATGATCACAACACGTGAGTTTACTTGTAATTCCCAGTGAAACATTAGTTATGGGAGTTCCTTGTTTTATAAAAGGCTCCATAATATTATGTAAGTCTTCATATGTAAAGCATTTTTCCTGATAATTTTTGTGTGGGAAAATCTGTATGATTTCCTTGTTTACATGCTAGCCTAAATCATTGTTGATTTATGGATTATAAATCCTTTTGTAGAAAAAGGTAATTTGGCATGTTTTCCCACTTAACATTAAGGGGAGTGTTGGGGTGATAATATTAAGTGGGGACACCATTTAGGTGGGCCACCAATTTTCACCCTTTATTTAATGTTTTATTATAAAAATGTAATTTATGTTGTTGGGTCCCCTTTCCACTTAAGGTGGAAGTTATGATTTATTTAATTAAATCAATGTTAAAGTGAAACGGTGCACTCAAGTCTGTTGAATCACCCACCTTATTTATATGATGATCTCTCATAAGATTGGTAAGTTGGTGAAAAATATTTCATTATTCTATTGTTGTGTAAAATTGTTGTGTGCCAACAAATTGGTGGGACCTGAGGAGGAAGCGGAGGTGCTGCGTAAAATTTACATGTACAATTCTTATAAAGGAAAAGTTATTTTGTGGGATTTTTTACATTGTTAAGGTTTTCCCCACGTAAAACTTATGTTGTGTGTATATTTTACTTTTTGTGAATTTACTTTGTAATTCTTTGTTTAATTTCTACACATAATTAAACCTATATTTATGGACTCGATTCATGTTTGGATTAATAATTAAATTAAATTTAATAATTTATTATTTATTCCTACTTGATTTTTAAAAATTTATACGTTGAATATACACTTTTGAATATATTGTTGTTTATTTTCAAATCACCAAGTTGGTCATTAGGTAAGCCATGATTTTAAAGCCTTTTAAAAAAAATCCCTATGGTTTTCATGCAATGAGTACATATGCAAGTAATACTAGGATTGCAAGTTAATATTATATTTATTGTCTAGATATATGAGAATTAATGAATATATATTGAATATACAACAATAATTTTGTAATTTCAAATAATGCATTAAATGAAAAAATTATAGGTGTATAGTCAATGTATATTCAGTAATTTTGGTGCTTATGTATATTCAATGTTCAAATCACCACAAAATTTATCAATTCAATGCATTTACCACTAAACTTCAAAGTGTATATTCAATCTCAATGTATATGTAATATGTGAATGCGGTACAATTTTTGGAAAAGTGAACATTGAATACCCCATCAAAATACCCATTTAATAACTTATAATATGATAGTGAACTAACAAATAACCCTTCTTGCATAAAAATGTGCATGTAAGTACATGTTGCATAAACAAAATTAAATCGACATCTAAGATGAAATACATTCAATTCAATTCACATCACTCTTTATCACTATGTAAGCCTCCATCATCATTCCTAAATATGCACCAATGTAGCATTCAATGTTTTCATTAAGCTGCTACACTTTGTATTTGGTAGTGCACACTAGGAAACAAGAAGATGAACATTCTTTTCCCTTTGCACCTTGCAATGATGCAAATGAGCTTAGTTTCTAGTTGCGGCGAGATGGAATCTTAGTGGATTCCATCTCTATCTCACACTATGTTTTGAATCGTCAAGTGGGTAATGACGTGATATCGTATCCATAGTTGTTTGGATATGTTCCCTGTGGTTTTCATGCAATGAGCACATTGGCAAGTAATACCATGATTACAAATGTATATTCATTCTATATTGATTTGTTTTAGTGTATGTTCTTGTTTAATCTTCTTTTGGCATGAATTTTTTTGATTCATGTTAATTTATAAATTTGTGCACATTTGTATTCATGTTACTTTGTCCAAAATAATTGCAGGCCAACATGGTATTCAAGAGGAGAGCAAGGAGGAAATCATGAATGGACCATAAAAAGGGGGAATCATACTTGATTATATGCCTGAACCGGAAGAAGAGATAGTTAAAGAACATTAAAAATAATAATTTCATACTAGTCCAAATCACGAAACAAAGCTAAAACCAACACCAAAAATAGAGAGGTAATCGATAATGTTAGTCAAAAACATCCAACATCATCTAAAAAAGTTTTCTTTATAACTGAGTGGAGAACGAAGACATGGTTGGAGCAACAAAAGATGTTGAAGATAATGGTTATTTTATTAGGGTTGCTACTGAAAAGTGTGGTTTCTTAGTGGGTTTATTATCAAACCGGCTTAATGGTACTAGAACTACAAAATGTAAAGGGCCCCTAACCATTTCAATAGATCAATAAGAGTATGTAATTGTTTAATATTATAAAGATGTAATTGATATGGGTCATGGTTTACAAATAAACTCATTAAAATATCATGTAGCACACATATGTGAGACAAATTCTACTCCATTTACTTGAAGGTATGTATGACAAATCTTTATGGGGAGGGTTCAAAAAGAGGCATAAATATTTTTCTTTAAGGATTGCAGAAGGCCTTGATCATGACATGGAAATCATGCTTAAGATTGACGTAATTTATGCATTTTATGATAACTTGGATCAAATATATAAAAAAAATCAATATGGACCACAAAGGATATGGAACTGATGATGAAACTAGTGTGTAAGTTGGTAGGAATTGTGGGATGAGGGTGATTACAAAGATGAGCAATAGAAGTGTACCCCACATACTCCCAAAGAGTAGAGAGTGGATCATAATACTTTGTTATATTAATGTAGCAGGGTAGAGTATACCATGCTTCTACCTATTTAAAGTGCAACAAAATTAGCTAACTACATTTCCAATTGTGATCTTGGTGCATGTATGGCAGCCCAACCACATGCATGGATGATAAAGGAATTATTTCTGAATTGGTTGCACCACTTTGCTAGATCAGTTCTAGGTGGTGTTTCACCATCAAATAGACATCTATTTATATTTTATGGCCATGGAAGCCATGTGCCATATGACACAATCCAAGAGGCAAGTTCAAGGATGAGAGATCCAAATGGATGGTCAAACATCACAAAGTAGATGTGAGAAGATTTGAATTGGGATCTTAGTAACAAGGATTTAAAGAGAGAGTTAACTCCATCATATATAAAAGTTGGTTTTAAGAGGACTAGAATATGGCCTTTCAACCGAGATGCATTGGTCAATGATATGCACCCTAGTGATGCATTTTTGTTGGTGACATAAGTGGAAATAACAATGGAGAGTATTATGGAAATGGATGGTTATAACAGAGATGAAATTGAACAATTTATTAGAGATAATGGAGAAGCAATCCAACATCAAGTTGATCAAATTTAGAAAAAAATGATGAAGCAAGCTAACAACAAGGTGATAAAAATAAAAAAACAAGGGTACATGTGACAAATTTAAATAAGAAAGTAGTAGTACAAGTTTAAGTTAGATTTAGGAAGGTAGTCAAGTTAGAATTCTTGTTCAAGAAGAATAAAATAAACCAAATCATGTGATTCAAACATGAGAATCCGTCACAATCGATGATGGGATGAGTATGCCAATACTAGTTAGCCAACTTAAATGGTTAAAAGAAGTTTTGAAGAAATTAGGATTTCAATCAACCTCCCCAATGAGGACATTTCACTTTCCATGCCATCCCTCCTCCTAACATGCCAAGTGGAATAGTTCACTACTATGCAGAATGTAATGAATGGAAAAATGAAAATGATAGCCATTTAGATGATACATATTTAAAGTGCTCAATTTTTTTTTAAAAGACACAATAAAACAACCATGCAATGCAAAATCGGAAAACCAAGTTAGTGGGTCACTACAAAACTTTATTAAGCTTCTAATTGAAAGGGCTGAGAGAGAAATTGGAACATGCAAACAAAGGGACTCTAAGGTTGAGCAGTTAGTCAAAAATTCTCACATTGATTGTACTTGAAATTGTCTGACGAACAAGAATCATAGATGAAGTAACTAGAGGAGTTGAAAGTGAGGAAGAAAGAGTACCCCGAGGAGAGAGGAAAACAAAATCATTATATGAGAAAAAGAGAAGCGAAAAACACGAAAGGAAACTCAAAAAGTAAAGGAGGGAAAAGTATAAGATAAAACAACAACATGAAAAGGAAAAAAAGGAACATGAGAAACTACAATGCAAAAAGAGAGGATAGAAAAGGAAATGCAAAGGCAAAGACAATTGAGAATGCTGAAAAATCCTATTCCTTCATAACATCTAATTATGATGGATTTATACAACATTTACACTCTAGCTTTTCCAAATGTGGCTAATTACCAAGTCTACAACACGTCTACTTCTAAAAATCAAATGTAGTTTCCTTCAACATCAACAATATAATTACCAACAACAAAATGTAGTTTACTCATGTAGGTAATATGCAATTTCTTCATTAAGTACAAAAATATGCAATTTCCTACTTCCAATCTTGTGCATGTTAGTACTTCTAGCCAAATACAATCAAGCCATGCAAGCAATCCACAAATTCCATCACCAAGCTCAACCAACATGCCAATGACACCCCAAATGGAGAATGAAACAATAAAAAACAACATAAGAAGTGAAATCATAGACGAAAATGAAGAAGAATTTAGTTTTGGTACAATTTGGATGTATGTGGTATGCATAAATGAATTATACTACCTTATTATGTGAGTGGTATCAATATATATAACCTTATTTGATTGTAAGTTATAACCTTCATGCAGAAGATCAAAACTTATTTATGTTTTTTTTTGGAAAACATGCAAGTAATTTATTCCATCCTATCATTAGACATAAATATTTGTAGTGTATTTCATCCTATCATTATAAAACATAAGTTTTTCTAATGTGAACACACATACATTATCTTATTATAAAATGTAAAATAAAATCAAAAAACCAATTTAAATCAGGTTAACCTCATGAATCACTTGGAATTTTGAAACAACAAACAAAATAAAAAAATAAATAACAATGAAACCCTTTGAGACACGTTGGTTTTATACCCCAATGGTGCCATTGTAGGTTGGAAGGGCTCAAGAACTACTATTAATATATGGTAGCAATTAATGGAAAAATTAAATGGAGTAGTGGTGCACAGTTATAAATGACGGAGGATGTATACAGAGTGACATGAGTAAAATGATTGCAAAGTTTGAATGTGTTTAGGTGTAGCTACAAACTATCAACATACATTAAAACTACGAAATGTACATTGCATAAATGCGTGTAAAATTTACCTTTGAACACTTATATTTTAATTGCATAATTACAAGTATATATTAAATTATTCAAATGCTTAGGGGAGAGGAAATAATTGGTGAGCACAAAGCATTCAATGAACTAATTTATGTCAGGGTGGGGTGTATTCAGTTATTGCATAAACAAAGACAACACTTATTTATATTCAGATATTCCTTAGATGTTAAGGTAAGTGATTCACATATTCATTGCATATGCAGACATTCTTCACATATTCATACATTCTTTGAATACTTTGAATATTAAAAAGGTAATTGTCATTTACCTCATGAATATGTGGGCTCCCTAGTAATATAAGTGTATATTCAATAATAGCAATGTAATAAGAACATGCACTGAACTAACTCAAATATATTCAATAATTTCAATGCACATTAAAAGTTTGAATGCGTGGTAGAAAATGAAAAATTTATAGCGGCATATTCAAATGTATGTTTAGTAATTCCAATGTATATTCAGCCGACAATATAAAGTTAATTTTGGATGTTCAAATATTAACTACGTAAACAAACAAAACACTTATTAATATTCAGGTTTTAAATGCTTGAAAAAGAGAACACCACTTCTATATACTAAGATATTCATCAACAATTATGATGACCGAAACTCAATGTATTTTCACATATGCAATGTATATCAAACATTATTCAAAGTAACACACATTTGTTAGTTGTTATGGTAATTGAACTAAAAATATATCCGCTAATATAAGTGTATATTAAATAATAACATTGTATATTTAATAACAACATTGTATATTCAATAAAATGCACTAAAATAGTTAAATATAACTCAAAATAAGAACATGCGACCGAAAAACTTGGTGTGTAATGAAATCGTAAGACACATGTGTGATTTTTTTTTGGACATTTACTATTAACGAGTTTGTGGAAAATGGATGATTAAAAAAATGCACTAAAATAAGTCAATATACACTGAAAAACAATAGTTTAACATGCTTGATTGAAAAAACATTAGTTTAGAATATAACATGTTTGGTAGTTATTATGGTAACTAATCTCAAAATTATATCCACTAACATAAATGTAGATTTAATAACAAGATTGTATATTTAATAATAACACTATATATTTAATAGCAAAACTCACATTTGAAACTATAAGATGCATGCATGAAAAAACCATAATTTTTAGACATTTACTTTGCTTGTATTAATGAGTTCGTGGCGAGCGAAGGATTAAAAATGCACTTGAAATAAGTGAATATACATTGAAAATCATTAGTTTAGTGTGCATGCTTGAAAAAACATTAGTTCATAATAGAACACATTCGTCGGTTGATACAAGAACTAAACTAAAAGTAGATATGAAAATGTAAGTACATATTTAATAATAACATTATATATTCAATAATGATAGTGTATATTTAATAATAGAATTGTATTTTGAAACTATAAGACACATGTGTGAAAAAATGTTTTTTTGGAAATTTACTACACCGTAATAACATAGATCGTGGTGGGGGATAAAAAAGCATTGAAATAAGTGAATATAAACTGAAAAACATTAGTTCTGTGTGCATGCTTGAAAAACTCCTTTTTGACATTTGTAACACCATATATGTAGAGTTTGTGCTAAACGAAATACTAAACAAGAACATGCATTGAAATAACTCAATATACAATGAATATATGTTTTTCATTCCTAATATTGCTTGCCAATGTGCTCGTTACATGAAACCCACAAAGAAAACATCTAAACAACTATGGAAACATGTTCACCTAATGACCCACTTGGAGATTTGAGACAAAGTGCAAGATAGATTAAGAATCCACCATGATTCCTTTGACCACAGATAAAAAAGATGAGAATGTTCATCTCCCTTCCCTAGTACACATTTCCAAATGTAAAGTGTAGCAATTAATGACAACATTGAATGTGGTATTGGCGTATAGTGCGTAATGACTATGGATGCTTATGAAGTGATAAAGGGTGATGTGGAGTGAATTTAATGCATTTTGGTTTAAATGTAGAGGGAATTATATTTGTGCACCACATGGTTGCATGCACCTTTTCACATGGGAAGGATTATTTTTTGGCTTGCTATTAAATTTTGAAATTTTAAATGGGTTTTGGGTTATAGGCCTACCAATTTACACGTGACATGGTGTCAAAGTGGCATTCTAACAATTTTAAAATTTCCACAAAAATATGACGTGTCAATAATTTTTGGGTCCCTCATACTACCCAAGTTTATCAAGACACCATTAAAATTTGGGTGCTCAAAGAATCGGCACCTTTTCCCTAGAGTCGTTGAAGCAATTTTAGAGTATGCGGAAGAGGTAGGTCGACACAGGTAGTAAGGCATGTAAGGTTTGTAGATTCGTCAAAGAAATTCTAAGATACATTGAAGAGGCATATTGACTTGGGTGGCAAGGTAATAAACATATGTATCCCCTAACCAATTGACAATTACGTCAATGAGAGGGCCACCTCTAGTACAGATTGGTCCCTATTGGCATAAGGAACATAATATATTACCACATACCACACCAATTGTAGAATTAATTTCAAGATACACTCGACCCTTGTTGTTATGTTGAATGTCTAGCACACAAAATTAAAAAAATTGGCCATGAAAACTAAGCCCCCACTTGAAAAGTTCCTCTCTTAGTCAGTGTAAACTCTTCCTCTAGCCAACCTATCCTCAATTTTCACCCTCATTCTTGTTCATAGGAATGTGTTAACAATATTTTCAAGTGTTTTTAATGTGCAGGGATGAATTCCTAAGGTGATTGAAGAAGTCACCGAGATTTAAGAAGAAACAACTATCTTTGGAGGCCTAGAAAGGGCCATTTTTGGCCTTTTTGCAATAGGTAAGCACCCTCTAGAAGTTGACAGGAAATCGCAAGCATCCGGGAATTGTGTATGAGAAAAATTAAGTTTTCCAAGGAATTTTAGGGAAAATATGTGGAAGAAATTGATGTCGGGAACAACTTGAGAAAAATCGAGTCATTTTGGGCATAATTAATGAAGGCTCCAATGGTTAAGCCAACTTGTATGGATGGGAGTTTCAAAAGGAGTTGGGAGGAAAAAATGATCAACATAAATCTCATGGAACCCTATACATGATGGATACATCAATTTTGTTCCAAGATCTAAAAATCTTCTATGATAATCTAAGACACTGCAGTTGCCCCTTCGGGTGAAGAATGGAAGGCCCTAAAAATAAAATTGAATATAAGATTTGATCCTAATAATGGATGTAATGATCTCAACAGGTGATTTAGAGTCAAAATAATATAAGGTTTGACCTCAAAACACCCTTCCATGCTCTTGGGAAAAAAGCACTCCCGATGTCTTAATTTGCACTTGGCGGGTGACATCAACATCCTAAAACAACACGAGAAAAATTTTAAGCATGACTTGTCCCCTTGGATTGTCTTTGGGGTGTAAAGGGATAAGGGGCCACCAAAATGTGCTCTCCATTCATTTGGATTTTCTTCACTTAAAAACATGACTTGAGGTGTTAGGAAGGGTGTATGAGTGAGTTAAGTTGTCAAGACCACTTTTCATGATAACCGGACCCCTTGGCACATTTTAAAGCAAAATATGTCCCCTTGGCTTGTCCCCAAGGTTAGAGGGGATAAGGGGGATACTAAAATGTGATCCCCCATCTTGGCGAACTTCTCGCAACTTAGAGCTTACCACTTTTGCACCTAGGCACTTCAAAAACTTGCATTTTGACTGACCCCCTCTTATGTACTTAGACACATGACACATTTTCAAGCCCTTCTGTCCCCTTGGATTGCACCAGGTGCAAAGGGGACAAAAGGGACACAAGTGTGACCCCCATCCAACCATTCAACTCTGGTCACATTAAAAACCAAAATTTGGCTCCCAGTGAACATTTTTAGCTCCTTACATATCATCCATAAGGAACTAGAAGCCGCCACTTGTCACCATATGGTGCAAAGTGCAATTTTGTGTCCCTTATGCCCCCTTGCACCTCTTATACTTGGTGAAACTCCATGTCAACCATATTCTAACCCTAATTTAGCGTCATGGTTAAAGACGAGTTCAAATTTGTAAGATTGAATGACTTAACTCCTCACCTCACATACTCAAACATTTTTATCATTCAAAGTGTTGTTGTATTTTGCCCCTAAACCTCAATTTTCACCAGACATGTTGCTAAAATTTTACTAGACATCCATGCTCTAAAACGGAAAAATGGTCATAACTCACTAATTGTGCACCTTATTTTCACCAAATTTTACCTATGCACTCTTCCTAAAAATGCCTTTAAGATGAATGTAAGATCACTTATAATGCTGATCTCTATAATGTACAATAACCACATGAAATTTACAATCCCAAAAGTTTCTTTTTCATAACAATCAATTTTTTCCAAATGAAAAAACTCAAAAAAATGGAACAAAAAGTCCTAAAGTAAAACCTAAACTTTTGAAACCAATTTCGTTGCAATCCGACATCCATAAGACATCCATCTAAAAATAGTAAGTTTGCAAGGCTTCACATATCCAAATATAGTAAGTTTCCAAAAATAACAAATTCTCAACACCCATGATACTCCAAACAAGCAAAAAACTATTAGAAGGTGAAAATTGTGAAAACTTACTAAAAATAGTTGTCCTAGATAGGACCTGCTAAAAATATAAATCCTTGTAATTGAGCTCAAGTCACTTGTTTCAACTCACATTCCACCTATCTCACTACTTTTTGACACCATGAAGTTCAAGTATTCAGGTTTGGAGCCCATTTCCACTCTGATCATTGAATACCATAGTGTGGGAGATAGTGATGTCACCCACATGGATCTAGAGGACTTGAAAAACATAATGCTTGGTGGACCTCATGAACCAAAGGAGAAAATATTTTTGAGTATACTATTCAGAGTAGGAGGTCATTCATCATGTCTGCTAGGGGCACCTTGAACTAGCCTTGGCATGTGCACAAAATTACGATGTTGATTTTAGAATAATTTAGGTAAATGACAACTCAATCCTCATAGTTCTCATTCCAAAGAACATTTCTCAATGCCTACAAATTACCACCAAGAGTAGTAACATGGTCATCATAACCAAGGAATTTTCTTCACAGGAATGGGAAAGGATTAATTCATATCTACAAGGCATATCACTCGGTTCGTGGCTCAGACAAGGAAGAAAGCCTTCCCGTATCCCCAAGACTCGTCAAGGAGTAAATTTCATGAGGTCTATTCTAATGCCATTATTATATTGAGCAAAGTGATGGGGAAGAAACAATGAAACATTTCTAATATTGGATGGCTCACCATCCTTGTGGCTACAAAAGGAAACTAGGTGGTGGATTGAGGACCAATCGCTAGTGAAAACATCAATGGGAAATTGTTGCAGCTTTCCCGCCACTAAGAAGTTCACCATGATTTATTACCTAGTGTACGCCCTTTCCTTTACAAGACCATTCAAAGGATTGTAAACATGTCACATCCCTCTTATGTGGATTTAAAAATTCAATACTTGTTTAATCATGATGATTAAAATGACATGCTTAAATTGGATAATTATTTGTTATGATCATTTTCAAATGTGGAAATTAGCATGCTTATTATCATTATGCTGAATTTTAATGATTTGGACTAACTACCTTCTTAGTTATATGAGGTGGATGCAAGAGTAGGTACACCTATTGGTTGCTCAAACGTGCACCCACATCTCGGATCCAGAAGGATCGAGGTGTTTGAGACCACAATGGAACCATCCCCAAGTTGTGGGACCTTGTGAGCTTGGGATAGATCTCTAGAGAAGGCCGGTTCCTCTATCTATTTCTATTGCTATTGCTAATCCTAGTGTTGGAAAGGAAAACTAAGCTAATAATGCCAAGGGACCAGGGATAGAAGGATGACATAAAAGGAAACTACACTAAAAGGTGATAACACTAGAAAAGAGGGATGAACACTATCTTTTTTGAGTGAGAATGAAAGGAAATGCATGAAAGGAGGCTAGGCATGAGTAGCATAGCTAAAACATGTATTCACCAGATCGTTCTCATGGAACAAAACTAAATAAAGAAATGTAAGGGACGTGAAATGACACAACCAACACACAACGTAAAAGAAAAGGCAAGAAGAAGGAATGCAAACACGTTAGGATAGAGAATAGTCACAAAATGATGCTTCTATTACTTCCAGAAATACATAGAGCTTTATTACAATGATGAAGGAGGATAATATCCACATGCAAGAGCCAGATCTAGAGGTTTGCAACTCAAAATACAGAAAGTATGGAGTCCTTAGAAAAATGCGTAAGGATTCGAGCGTCCAACATAACAAATGAGTCTATCTCTTACATTTATAGATGAATCCATGGAGGAAGAAGGGAAGAAGGAGGAAAACCTGAATTTGAAACATAACCACCAACAAGAAGCATTCAATGCCTACAAATCCACCTAGAGATCTATGAAATATACTTCCCAAGCTTGTTTGGCATGTTGAAGAAGAAAGGAGGGAAGATCATATCAAATCGGGTGGTTGGAGCAATCAAATCTACTCATCAATGCTCAGAAAGACATTTTCCCATTTCTCACCTACTAGATCTGCCAGAATTTGAATTTGAATTTCTAAGCTTCAGTTGATGTCGTGACTTTTCTCGACAAGTCCAGTGCGCGCCGATCTGAGCTCTATAGCAAAAGATACGACTGTTAGAAGATGTCGATTTGTCGGTGCATGCAAAACGCATGACACACGTGGATTTGCCAAAATGATGGCCAACTATGTAAATATTTTTCATTTCTACCACGTGTCACTCACTAACTTGTTGCAAGGATTTAACACCCTGTTGGTGCATTTAAATGGTTACACGTGGAAGACTCAAGCATGTCGAAGATGACTTGGCACGCGTAAGGGTGTGAGGGAAGGGTGATAGATTTAGATCTGAATAGCATAACAAAATAATATATTGATCATCGTTATTTTGTCATACACAATACATGGCTAATATATAGCCAAACAAATAGCTAAAACAACATCCTATAATGTAGTAGTTACAAACAATAAGCTATATATGTGAAGTTGTTTAATATTCCCAACAAGGGTGCATGGAGGAAGGCGCAGAAGGCGCGCACGTGACACGCGGGGAAAAGAGGAAAACAGTGAGTAGAGAACGCATGGTGAAGGCACAACCATTACTAAGTGATGGGCACAACACGTAAGAGGGCCGAGAGAATTAGCCGATTAAAGTAAGTCCGAGATGCGCTCAATGTGAAGAAACTACTTAGGAAGAAGGAGAAAGCGTAGAAGGTGGGCGTAAGGGAGGAGTGGAACAAAGAGGAAGAGGAAAATGGAAGGAGAGAACAGAAAGTGCGCAAGGGCGCTTAAAGGAAAAAGAAGGGGCACCAAGGGGAATTTTCAACCAAGGATTTGTACCAATTTTAAATTGAGTACACTCGGCCTTTAATGAGGAGCTGAGAGATAGATTGTATATACAAGTTACCCAAATAACTAGGAGAGTTATTTAGATAATATTATTGGCAACATTCGGGGCCATCTGCCTGCTAGATGAAGAAGATCAGTAGCTTGGGGCATGCTTTGGGCATGGAGTCTACTATGTAACTATGAAAGTGACCCTGTAGTCACTTGAAGATCATTTCTTGACTCTATTTTGAATCTTGCAACTACTAAAATAAGATCTACATTCTGGAAGCAACAAAAGAGCGCACACGGGAAGCACGTGAGAAGAAAGAACTATGTATAAACAAAAAATGTGCACGAAGCGCACTTGGAGGAATTGAAACTACTGTAATATTTACATAATGATGTAATGCTCGTAATGGAAGGGTTTGAGATAGATCCCATTTACTTGGGATTTGCAGCGTGCCTCCATCAAGATGAGTTAACTCGAAAGAGTTAGCTTCCTTGCAGGAATTGATGATGTATGGGCCACTCCAAAGTGCATCAAACTTTGAGTGGTGCCCTAGTTTATCTTTGTCAGCATCCCATTTAAAAACCAAGTCCCCAACCTTGAACGCTTGAGGATTAGCTTTTTTGTCAAACCATTTCTTTGTTGCTTGTTGATGTTGTTTTAGCTTGATCATGACAGAGTTCCTTGACTCTTCAAGATTAACCAGATCTACCATTCTGATTTCTCTCAGTCCGTGCCTTCAATTCTAGGCTGCTTTGGGCAAGTGCTAATGAATTCAGCTCTAGTGTCAAAGGAAGGGTAGCCTCCTTGCCATAGACAAGCTTGTAAGACAAAGTTCCTATTGCCTTTTTGACTATGATTCTATTTACCCAAAGCATGCATGAGACCTTTGTATGCCATTGTATTTGGCTGATGTTCATTATGCACTTCATGATTTTGATCAGGTTTTTGTTTGTTGATTTTTCCAAACTATTTCCCTAAGGGTAATAATTGGAAGAATTCTTCAGATAGATGTTCAGATTTAGCACCCAATCAGTGATTTTAGTACCAAGGAAGGATTTTATATTATCAAAGATAATGGTTTGAGGAACGTTAAACCTTGTGACCATACCTTCGAGAAATTCCAGGATGACTTATTCAGTTGATTCCTTAAGCGTGAAAACTTCTGTCCATCTGGTGAAGTAATCTTTAGCTGTCGACACCCACTTCTGTCTAATGCTTAAAGGTGGATTGATCATGCCTATGAAGTCAAGACCCCATTGCACAAAAGGCTGATATGTCTAGATTGGTTGGGGGATGCGCGCCAGGTATTTTCTTTCCTGTAAAGAAAGTGCATTCCTTGCATTTTGTGAGCCACCTGTGTACATCTATAAATAGGGTAGGACAAAAGATGCCTACCATTATGATTTTCATTGCTGTATTTTTGGCAGATAAAATTCCACCAGAGAATCCGTCATGAAATTATGCCAACACTTTTTCAGTCCATGCATCATTGATACACCTTAACAACATGCCATCAAGATTCTTTTTGAAGAGAAGTCCATCAATCAACACATAAGGGATAGATTGTAACCTTAGATGTCTTCTCTTTGCTTTATTTAAACCAAGAGGGTATGCACCCTCGAAAGGAATGTGATCATGTCCTTCATCTAGTCATGTATGCCAGCTTTGTATTCTACTCGGGTTTCACACGCATGAGGTCTTCATCCGAAAATAATGAAGCCTCGGGCTCATTATGCGCATCTGCAAAGCAATCTACCTATAGAGCGCACTACCTCTTACCAGCTTTTGGCCTTGATAGTCACATCATACTCCATGATTTTGGTCACCCATCATGCTCTTTTCTCACTGATTTATGCTCCCATGATGAAGTCTCTGACAAAAGAGTGGGAGACTAACACCTTGATATGATTGGTGGCAAGCATACTCTTGAAATTTTGAGCACGCGTATGATGAAAAAGACTTGTTTCTCCATGTGACTATATTTTAGTTAATAATACTTCAACATCCGGTGAAGAAGAAAGCCACTTTGGTTGTTCCAACCTTTGTTCATTTTCTTGTGTTAGGAAACAACAACACTCACATCAATGCCATAAGCATAAAGGATGAAATCCTTTGAATAATCTGGATTGATGAGTGTTGGTGCACAAGAAATTTATTGCTTGATATTGTTGAAGCTTTATTTTCCTTCCGCTATCCATATGAATGTTGTGTCTTTCTTGAGCATTAAGGTTATGGGTCAAACTGTCCTACAAAATTGATCTTGCCAAGGAAGGACTCAGTAGGGACTTTTTATGTGCCGGCGAGGGAAAGGACTAGGATGGATGAGACACGCTCAGGATCAATAGTGATGCCATCCTTTGAAACCACATGGCCTAAGAGCTTACCTTGTGCCACTGCAAAATTTTACTTCTTAGGATTAAGAGATACCCCAAACTCTCTGCATCTCTCAAAGACTTTCTCTAGGTGTGCTATATGATCCACACTTTGCTTTGAGAAGACTATTATGTCATCAAGGTAAACCAAGATGAACTCATTGATGTAACCTTTGAAGGCAATATCTATGATGAGCTAAAATGTGGTGCCCACATTTGATAGACCAAAGGGCATTTTATGATATGCATATGTTCCCCATTTGGTTGTAAACGTTGTTTTGAATTGATCCTCTTCCTTGACCAGGATCTAGTTGAAACTTGAATACCCATCTAGCATGGAGAATATCTGTGTGCCAGCCACAGTCTGTAGAATCTGCTCTATTGAAGGCAAAGGATAATGGCCTTTTAAATATGCCTTATTCAAATCTCTGAAATCAACACAGAGTCTGATTTCACCATTCTTCTTGTGCACTGGAACCAAATTTGCGACCCAGGTAGAGTATTTGATAGGAAAAATATTTTTTGCCTCGATGAGTTTAGATAATTCCTTTCTAATGAGGGGCTCTATCTTCGAATTGACTAGCACCGTTACATGCGGCGGACTTGATACTAGGATCAAGGTCAATGGAGTGTTGAGCAACACTTGGATCAAAACCTTTGAGGTCTTTATACTCCCATGAGAAGATATAACTGTATTTTTGATAGAGAGAGATGAAGGTCTATTTCTCTTCATGCACACAAGTCCTGCTGAGCAACAAATGTTTCCCACGCGTAATAGTGACTAAGGAATAGTCTTCTTACACGACGCACATGAAATTTTCTTCACCCTTAAACTCATCATCAGGGCTAAACATTTACTCTAAAGTGACCATCCCTTTAGGTACCTTATTTGTCTTCACCGTATCACTTGGTCACCATAGTTGTCATGCAAGTTAGCTTACATGCTTGATGAGAACTCAACTTCATTCTAGATAAACTAGATGATCTCGCACGTAACTATCAAACACTTGCTAGCTGGTGGGTGTGTTGTTTGGAATGGATGGTCTAATCACCATCTTGATTGCTGATGCACCTAGAATTCAGTGATATGAACCCTATGAAACCCTAGATGCGTTGGCACATCACTCAGCCTAAACGAGCACTCACCCAAAGCACGCAAAGGTACCAGGTCCCTCTTTAGGGTTGTTATAGCAGGATGTTAGCATGATGGAGACTTAACATATATAGTTCTATTACTAGCTCATCATTCTACAGAGCATACTAGATCTATATCTAAGGAAAAGTAGAATTAAGTACTAACCATGATGAGATCAAAAACATACTAGATTTAGATACACATAGAACTAACACTTAGATTCAGCCAATGTCCTTCATTATATTCAATGCAATAAGTTTATAGAAGCCTCATTACAATATCAGTAGTATGCGCGTAGCAGTTTTAACAACATATCTCTGTATATCTCGATCCCCTCTGTGTGTATATCTATTACACAGTTTACTACATATATATAAGGGTGGGGACTTGCCCTTCATCACTTATCCATTCCAAAAATAGGTCACATGCTATTCTTAGCCACACACCTTTACAAAACTAGCCACACATGTAAGTGTGCTAACAATAGACTACTACTAGCTAACTATCAGTAGTAGATCTATTTCCGGCTTGTGTCCATGCAAAGTGCTTCATATCCAATCCTCCAAAAATAGCCAATGCATGCGCGCACGTCTCTACCTCATTTGTGTGCTCTGCACGTCATCTCTAAAAATAGACCTTAATGAGTGAAACGGCTAAGTCTCAAAAACTAAACTTTTGTTCCACGCACGCATTCTCCCTATCCATTCACGCCTTTGAATATGACTCACTTCCCCGTGCAGACTTCTTATGTGTTTTTTTCAAGTGTTCTTTGATCAACATTACCCCACACTAATTTCATTATCTCCGACAATGGTCATCTCCAAAAACTTAAGTAAAGAATAGAAGAATGGAAAGAATGAAAGAATGTATGAAAGAATATTTTTACTCCGCAATCTCTTCTTCATCCTGAACAACTAATTTAGGATATTCTGTTTTATTTTAGCCTCCAAGGTATGCCATTCAACGAGTGCTTCCTCTACTTTTTCTAGAATGTCCACAATAATGGACTCCAATTCATCCCTCGCAATCTCCCCTTTTTCATTTTTCAAGACCAACACAATGCTAGACATTGTAGTCATCCTTCCCTCTAGTAAATCCATCTTCTGCACAATGAGCTTCCCAAGATCTTCTAGCCGAGTCTTGTGTGGTTCTTGTGCTATGCCAGGCCTCACGCTTCTACTTAATCATTGATAATCTTTCTGTATGGCCCAATGTTTCATCCTTCATTGCTTTCTGGACCTCATTGTTCTCCTCCAGAGTTTTTATGTTGATGAGCGCCTCTGGAGCTGTGCAAATTTTCAAGGCTTGGTCTGCTTTCTTTAATTCTTCTTACAATGCTCGCAGCAGTCCTTCATAGGATGAAATCTTCTGCATCACTAAAGCCTTCTCTCGTTATGCCTCTTGTCTTTGGATCCTTTGGCGCCGCATGCGTAGAGCTCATCTTCAAGTGTTTCACCATTTTCTTTACGTTATTGAGATGAAACAGATAAGGGTAAGGGCCAAGGAGGAATACCTGTTTATGTTGGTCAGTTGATGGTTGTTGCATGCATTCTAACTTCTCAATCTAATGCTGACTATGAGAGCTTCCTTTTGGCTAGGAGGAACTACCTGAAATAGAAAACAAGACCACAAAAGAAGAGTTAAATAATATATGACAGTGGACTGCCTAGCGTGTGCTAGATCCGGGAAGTGTGATACTCCTAGATGATTGTCAATCCATTATTTAAAATAACTTAATGTGAGAAATAAACAAAATCCTACCGTAGTTGATATGATTTATGTATTTCATTCAAGAAAAATAAGCAAATCTAACATAACAGGCTAGGCTATAGTCAGATTTGAAGGGTAGGTAGGTGTCAGGGTACTGGGACTGGTTAAGGTCAGGTTCTGGGTTGTTTAGGTCACTTGGTAGAAGGTTATTTGGTTCGGTTATTAGAAAAAGGTATGAAACTCAGAGACCGATGTCGGTTTGGTATAAGCAATGACAGTTTAGAAAAGTGACTGACGACGGTCATTGATAACCGACATCGGTAAGGTCGGAGTGAAAGGAATTTAATAAGATCTGATTGTGGGGATTGAACTGGAGCTAAATAGAGATGGAAGGGTGAATAGGGAGGTCTATGAAAGTCTCAAGTATACTCAGAGGTAGGTAGTAGGTGAGAATGGGTGATTTGGTGGTGTGGGTAGAGAAATGGTTGAATCTACAAGTAGGTAGGAGATGGGAAATGGGCATGCAAAGTATAAATTGATAATAGAAGTAACAAGGCTATTATACTAAAATGGACTATGTTGGTAAAGGTATACTTATTGTGATACAGGCTTGATGGTTGAATGGTGATGGAAATTGATCAAAAGAATGGTGTTTGGTGCCATAATAGTGCTTCTAGAATGCTTGTGAGTGCAATACCTCTGGATCTATCCTGGTGTTGGCTGTGGATGTTTGGGTGCGTGAAAAGACTCTAGTTCTACTTGCATGCAACTCTCTTCTCGTCTCCTTGATCTCAGAATCTGCCAACCCAAAAATAAGGTTGCTAAGGTGAATAAATGGTAACCGATGATGGTTCTTTGGTTGTTTAGGGATTGGTTAAGGTGGGATTCCCTAGGTTTACTAAAAATGGCAGATCTCACATCTTTTGGATTAGGTTCGTTCCTTTCTCCATGGATCCGAATGGATGTTACCTTTTTATGAGTGAGAATGTGGTTAGAGGGATAATAGGCATTGATTTTTAGGGTTGAACTAAGTCTTAGCTCATTAAGGTAAGTGGGACCAAGTCTTAGTTAGTTATGGAAACATGTCAAGAATAGGTCTAGGGTGAGGTGGCTAGGTGAGGTGGCTAGGTGAGGTGGAAATTAGCTTAATTAAAATAATTAAGTAATGAATATTGTGAGGATGGGTATTAATTTAATTAAGTTAATTAAATTAATATTAATGTGGGGTGGAAGGGGCCATGGTTAGGTGAATATGTTTGAGTTGGTTATTCGACGGGGGACCAAGGGGAGTGTGACCCAATTTTGGTGTCTACATTTTGCCCCTTTTTGTTGCGTAGCTTGTATTGGTAAGTGACATTGACAAAAATAAGATGTGGTTGCCCCATGTGTGGGTGAAGGTGATGTTGCCCCAAGCGTGGGTGAAGGTAATGTTGCCCCAAGTGTGGGTGAAGGTAACCCCCCTCAAACTAGGAACCGATGAGGTGAGAGAAGGAAGCAATGAGTGGTTTGATAAAATGAGGAGGTGGGTGGTTTGAGAAAATAGGGTTAGGTGTGAAGAAGGTGATGGTCGAGGGTATGGTGATTGTAAGAGGTAGGGTGGGTGATTAGGTAGAGCATTCAGACGTACACACACATTGGGAAATGCCATGAGATAACAAGGTTGCTCAACATAACAAATGTACGTTAGCTAGGGTCGTAAAGGTCATCCAAACAAGGGTTGTTGAAGTCCGGTATCCAGGGTAAAGGATACGGTCCGGGCACTCAATGAGGTAAGATGTAGGAACACGTAGGTGTGGTTCTGGTACATCTAAAAGGTCAAAAGGTCAAGGTTGTTTGGATAAGGGTCATGGCCATAGGCAAGGTAAGGCTATTAGGTTGAGAAAAATATGTACCATCATCGCAAGACACAATGGGTGAGGACATGGGGATATCCACTTAATCAATGGTTAGGTAGGTAGGTGTGGGTAGGGTAGGTGGAGGTAAAAATGGGTAATGGGGTAAAGGTCAAATCGGGAAATAAGGAAATGGGCCAGGGTCAAAGGTAGTGCTAGTTGAATGTACGCACACATATAAACTGCGGCATGGTACCAGAGTGAAAAGATTTCAAATGCTACATCGTCGGCTAAGGTCGATAGGTCTATCCAAATAGGGTTGAAGTGATTCTGATATCCAAGGTATAGGATATGGTGTGGAAACACAACATAGGTCAGGTGCGGAACGTTTAGGTATGTTTCGGTACACCAAAGGTTAGGTCAGGATAAACAACACGATAATAGGCAAGGTAAGGTCAGTAGGTAAAACAACACGGGTAACAGACTCCACAAGGTATAGCGAGCACATGGGTTCAAAGGTCATGAACAATGTTCCGGGTCAAGGCATATAAGTCATGGTATGGGTACGACCGAGGTACGGGTAAAAACAATAGGTCCCTAAACATAATTTAGGATGGGTGTAGGTAAGATGGGTGAGGAGGTAGGTGGCAATAAGGGTGGGTAAGGTCAAGAAGGTGGTGGGAAGGGTAAATTTTGGTCAGAAATGGGTAAAAGGTATTGACAGAGTATGACAGGTAACCGATGTTGGTTATGTAATGACCGATGCCAGTTAGGTAGGGCATGAATTGACCGACGTCGGTCATGTCGATTTGGGTATAAAAAAGAAAAATCCATTATAATACAAAATCATTTGTATGTTTTGACTTGTGGGAAAAATGATAGAGCACTGAATGAGTTGTGCTTTGTCGAGAAAAAATTACGAGGACGAGACCTGCTGAGGTGGAGAGATTCGGTTGGTTAGAGGAGCCAGGTAGATGGGTCCACGAGATCGGGTGGAGCGAGGTGATTGGTGGAGATATTGGAGGTAGATTGTGGCATGATGGAGGTGGGAGAGGGTTCGGGTGGACCACCGCACAGCAAGGCCGACATGCCACCACGTTGATGACACCGAGATGAGGTAGGTTCTCAAACTTTCTTCGTATGTAAATAGAAAAGGGTGATATGGGTATGGGTTTTTGGGTAGGGAAATATAATTAAATTTGTGGGTAAAATTGGTGAAATGAGGGAGGGGGAGGTCCGAGGTTGGGTAAATAGGGGTGGGGAGGGGTTTAGGTTAGCTTTGGGTAGGGTAGGATTGGTGATTAGGCTAGTTTGTAAATTTTTGGAAAAATGGGGGGGTTTGAATGGATTCACTTCACGATAGTGATCGATGCCGATGTCGGTTAAGGGTTCAAGATGACATCGGTTGGAAACTTCCGACATCGATTATGTAAGGTGACCAGTGATGTCTATCACAATGGAATGATTTCGGTCATAAGGAACCGATGCCAGTTGGGTTTAGAGGAGAATAGATCAATAGGTAGAAAAGGATAGGAAAAGAAGGGTAAGGGATGGGAGATAGAAGTAAGGGGAGTGATAATGGTAAGGGTAATATGTTTACAAAGGGTAATGAGTAGGGAATAGGTATAAGGTGCATGAAAAGATTGGTTTAGCAAGGGAAAATCAGTAGAGTGGGTACAATAAGTAATAAGGGTTGGGGACAAGGTTTATTGGGTATAGTATGTGTTTGGTATGGGAAGGTTTTGACAATAGTGTGTTTTTTTGGGGCGAGGGACGAGGACCAACTATGGATGCGGGATAGGGTACCTCCCTTATTACTAGATGTTCGGGGGATGTGACCAATGAGGAGTGGAGGCATGTGACCAAGGTGGGTCTGATTAGGATTTGATGTTATAGGTGTATAGCTCGTGATCTAAGTTTGATGGTCACTCTCATCGATAGATGGGATTCTGCGACCAACACGTTCCATTTTCCGATAGGTGAGATGACTGTCACCTTGGAGGACATTTACAGGATTCGTGGCTACCGATAGTAGGGGCGTAGGTGTATTCTATTTCTTCAGAGGCATCGAGGAGTTTATGCTAACAAGTATTCAGAGAGGGGATGGCAGAGATGAGGTTTCATAGTGCCAGCCTAAGCTATGGAGAGATGTACATGGCTCATCCTGAGGAGATGAGGCTAGTGGTCTTGATTATGGAGGTAATGTGTTGTTTTACACTACCAGATGCAGAGGGTGGGATATTCCCATGATCAATAATGGGATTCCTTCATGATATGATGGAGGAGAGGACCTATTTTCCTGGGCACCTACCTACTTGGTATAACTATACAGGGAGCTATGGGCCTACGGGAGACTACGAAGGTTCAACTTATGCTGCACCTTTCTTCTTCACTGTTGGGCATATGAGCACATTATGTGTGTTCATCCGATTGGGTTGCCCCGATGGATGCATTTGAGCCAGGTATGGTCCGGTTGGTTACAGGCGATGGGTGCCAGTTGGTGGGGTGCACCGAGGGGCTAGGGCTACGCATGATGTAGCCCACTACAGGAAGATACTAGAGGGGTTTGTCTGGGTAGACATCATTTGAGGCCATATGTGGGCTTCCCATCATACAGGTAGATGGCCGAGGAGTTAGACGAGCTATAGTTGCTCTGATGGATAGAGGGGCGCCGTGTAGGAGAGCAGAGATGATACTTGTTGACAGGGTTAGACGATAGTTTGGGTTACCGCAAGATGTACCTCCATCATTCCCATAGTATAGGAGGGATGAAATGGAGAGGCCTATACCTCTACCACAACCGAAAGTTCCTACAGGGCTAGGAGGAGCAGGTGATCGATCGACAGATTGATGATGCCAAAAATATAGAGGGTACATAAAGTGGTGGGCAAAGCACATTTACGTGAGCCATACCACCAGGCCGCAGGCAACCGACTTGGCCACCATCATAGTGCAGAGAGACACCCTCCAGGGGTAGGTGGTGACCCTAGTTACATAGTTGGGGATAGTGCAGGGGCAGTTGACAGTTCGAGGCATAGGTGTCCACTTTGCAGGCACAGGTGGCCACCCTATAGGCCCAGGTAGCATAGGGATGGGAACCCACATAGGGTGGAGATGGGGATGGGGTACAGGTAGCTACCATACAGGTGTAGATTACAGGTTTACAGGGCCAATTTTCCACTACACAGGTACGAGTTGTGGCCCTTCTTCAGTCCCAAATATAAGTAGGGGCAAGACAAGGTCCCTCAAGATAGGCATAGGTGGGGAACATGGTCCCGAGAGATAGGGACGAGGTCCCGATTGAGATCGATGGCTCCACCGCAGATAGTTCCTATGGCCAGGTTCAGATATGCCTTAGGAGAGGCACAATATTATCAGGATCATGTGATGGCTGCAGGGATAGACGTCCCATCCTATGCATAGTACAAAGCACAAGAAACCTCGAGTGAGAGGACTAGGTCTCATACACATAGTGTAGAGAGTACAAGGGGCCGGTGAGCCCTGGGGACAGGGTTAAAGCAAGGTGACCAGTGTATAGAGGCCAACTCTAGGTGAGGGGCCATCAGAGGGTAGATCGAGGTGAGGTGGAGAGAGGTTGGCGGGACACCCCACCGGAGGGAGGAGATGGAGGAGACTAATGAGACATGGATGGATATCAGGTGGGGTGACGATTAGTCATCATTTATGATCAATGTATATGTTTTGTTGACACATTTTTGATATATACTGGCCTTTGTGCCAAAGATAGTGAGGATGTATATGAGAGTTTTTGTTATTTTTGATCATATACCGGCTTGTGTGCTGAAGGTGGTGAGGTTGTATATGAGAGGTTGTTTGAGATACTGGTATTTATTTATATCCATGTACACATGTATGTATACACATACTTTCTGATTTATAGCTGATGGTATTTATAACATGGATGGGGTTATTGATTTTAATTTCTATTATTATGTGTGTATGTGATGGAAACTAGGTGGATTAGGCATGATGGAGTTAGGTTGGTTTAGGCATGATTGAGTCAGGTTGGTTTAGGTATGATTGAGTCAAGTTGATTTAAGCATGGTTAATGTTTGAGTTAGGTTTAGTAGGCATGATTGAGTTAGGTTGGTTTAGGTATGATGATCGAGTTAGGGTATGATTGAGTTAGGTATGATTGGCATGTTAGGTTGGTTTAGGCATGATTGAGTCGGGTTTATTTAGGCATGATTGGAGTCAAAGTTGGTTTAGGCATGGTTGAGTCAGGTTTTATTTACGCATTTAGGCATGGTTGAGTCAGGTTTTATGGTTGATTGAATTTCTAATTCATTAATTTGTGTAATTAATGATGGTATGGATCATGTTAAGATGATTTGTAGGAAAATGTATGATTATGGTAAAGAAATGGTAGACGTGATGAAATGAATGTATGAGTTATGATGGTAAAGATGTTTAGCAATTGTTGCTTGTTTGGTTTAATTTCCAGTTATTGATATAGAAAGGAAACTAACTAGGGTAGAATAAGAAAGTGAAAGGGGAATTGGTTAGGGTAAAGAGTGGCCAAGCTAACCTCCAAGGGCCCCATGCCCTCAAAGTGCTACCTACATAGTCCCGACGAAAAGGGACCTCAGTCGATGTAGTTCTCCCATAAGCTAGGGAAGATTATGATGAAGTAGAGGAATGGATTGATAGGTGTTTAGGCATGGGTGAATGTAGGTCATAGGCATGATTGAGTTTAGGTCATAGGCATGATTGAGTTTAGGTCGTAGGCATGATTGAGTGATTTTTAAATATAGGTGTTGATGATTTGGTCCTGTATAGGATAATCAATAAGTAATGATGGAAGGTGAATGGTAAGAGGTAGTAAAAGAGCCACTTAATTGATAAGAACCCTAATGAGTCGACCATACCTAAGAGGGGCTCATGAATATAAGACCCTAAAGGTGTTGCATAATGGACCATTCTAAGGGTGAAGAAAGTCACATAATCACAAAATGTCACATTTGTGGCAAGTCCCTTGAGTAAAGAGGAAATTAGGCTAAAAAGGCAAGGAGGTAAGAATGGGTGGTTTAACACAAATTAGTGTATGATAACGTGTTTTTCGGAACAAGAAACCCGAATAAAAATAGGCAAGTCCATGACGAAAATTTCATCTTTTTTTTCATTTGTTTTTTTTTAATAGACTGATCGATGCGAGAAGTCTATATGGGATGAGTATATTATCTCCTTGAGGTCTTCGTGAAGTTGATCGATGCGGGAAGCTTTTGGATATTTTTATTAGATTTGTGAAATAACTTGATATAGCTGTCCTTCAAGGGAGCAATCTATTTATAGTGGTGGAATTAGAGTGAAGAGATGTCCCTTTTGAGGGAGTCATCTTTTGTTGGAAGTTTGACTCAAGGAGTTGCATCCCTTTTTTTTTTGGATGTTTAAGTCATGGACAAGACTATAGAGGAAGATTAGGTTCTTGTTTAGAAGACAAGACCATAGTACACAAAGATTAATTATGAAAGAGGTGGTTTTGAGTGATGAATGACCATGGGATTCCATCTTGAAGAAGATGAAAAGTATCCATGAGAATCATGCTATGAGTAGAGCCATGGTACTCATATTGAAGATAAGGTTGAAAGGTGACGGGAATCACATGATTCTTTTGAGTCGTGGATCCTCAAAATGGGCAATATGGAAGGTGAACAATGCTCAAGGGATGAGTGATCAACTGATAGAAAGTGGTATAGAACTTGATGTCAACAATAAAATGGTCAAAGATGCAAGGCATTAAGGGGCTCGGGTTTGGGTTTACCTTCAAGTGAAGACAAATGATAAGCACCTGATCCATAGGCATGGGTAATGATATAGGGTCCGAGCCAATTAGGAGAAAATTTTCCCATTTACTTTTCTCCTCTTTGGTTACATGTTGATTTTCCTTTAGGACAAGGTCACCGACCTAAAAATTTTGTTCGTGAACACATTTTTCATAGGCACGTTTGATAAATTTTTGGTAGATTTGGAGATGGTCAAGAGCATTGAGACGTCATTCATCTAATAACTCAAGTTTGCGCCAAATGATCTTGGTGAAAGTCATCATCATTGAGCATGTCTTGTAGTGAGATGCGAAGAGATGGAATCTGACTTCGAGAGGTAAGACAACCTTGGTATTGTAGACCAAAGAAAAGGGTGTGGCAATAGTTAGAGTGTGAATACTAGTGTGATAATCCCATAAGGTGAAAGGAATGTGTGTATGCCAATCTTTCCCAGTATCGTTGATGACCTTCATAAGAATTTTTTCAAGGTTTTATTGGTTGATTCAACTTGGCCATTGGTTTGCAGATAATAAGGTGATGAGAAACTGAGTTAGATGCCAAAAGCATCGCATAGTTTGTGTAGGGTTTTGTTTTTGAATTGCTTTCCATTATCAGTGATGAGATGGTGAGGAACACCAAAGTGACAAATGATGTGATGGTTGATGAATTCACATATTTTCTTGGATTTTTAGAAATGAGGGGAATGGCCTCTACCCATTTAATGTAATATTTAGTAGCGTTATGATCCATTAGTGGTGTTGTGAAGAATGGGGGTTGATCTCACCGACAAGATCCAAACCCCATTGAGAGAAAGGCCAAAGGTCTCGTGTGACCTATAAGGCATGACTAGGTGTGTGGTGGAGATTAGCATGTTGTTGGCATTTCATGCAATGTTTGACATAATCACAACAATCACGGTTTAGGTTGGCCAATAATATCCTAGGTGAAGAATGTGTTTTGCGATAGCTAAACCACTAAAGTGACCTCCATAAATTCCATCATGGACTTCCTTAATGGTGTAGGGAATTTCAGAACTTGTAAGGCATCGTAAGAGAATGTCATTTAGTCAAAGTCACGCTTGTAAAGAAGAACACCCATGATGACATAACATGAGACACTTTTAAGAATGGCACATTGTCCATTACAAGTGAGATCAACGGGTAGAATGGAAAGGGAAAGATAGTCTACATATTGCTTATACCAAAGGTCACATGGGTCAGGGGAAATAGTTCTAACGGAGTAGACCTCATGAGGTAAATAAGAGGGTGATTGTAGCCTTTGTATTGTGACAAATATTTTAGAGTCAATAGGTGAAGTAGGTATCTGAGAAGCCAAAGTAGGCCATGGTATCCGCAAATTTATTGGTAGATCATGGGGTGGTTTGAAGTGCGTAATGGTCAAAGGTGGCCAAAAGTATGTCTACATGTTGTTCATACTTTTGAAGGATCTCATTACGACACTGGTATATACCATTGACTTGGTTTATGACCAATTGAGAATCACCAAAGATATTGATTGTCTTAACATCTAAGGCATAGGCAACCTAGAGACCTAATACGAGTGCTTCATATTCAACAATATTATTTATACAATCAAAATCAAGTTTGAAAGACAAAGGCATAGGTTCACCATCAAGAGGAATGAGGATAACACCAGCCCCACCCCCACACTGACACTTGGAACCATCAAAGAAGAGTGTCATTTGGTAAGGGTTCATCCAGGGAAAGGGTAGTTATAGAATCATCTGGGAAATCAAAGTTAGATGGTTGATTCCTACAAATAGGTGTGTCGGATAGTTGGTTAGTGATATCCTGTCCCTTAATGGACTTTTGATGAATGAATTCAAGGTCAAGGTCGGTAAGAAGCATAAGCCAATGTGCGGCACATTGATGTTGATAGGGTTTGGCATACATATAGTGTAATGGGTCAAGTATTAGTAATGATGAAGGTTTTTGATTGAGTAGGTAATGGAAAAGTTTGGTGGAGATGAAAACTAAGGCTAAGAAAAGTTTTTTTGGCATGGGTATATCTAGTTTTGTAGTCAAGAAGGGTATGACTTATGTAATAAACCACTTGCTCTCAATGTTGTTCGTCACGATGAGCAAGCATGGCACCTAAAGAATGATCAGTGGCAGAAATATATAGGTAAAAGGGCTAGTCATCCTTAGGAGGAATGAATATTGGTGGTTGAAGGAGGTATTGTTTTAAGGCTTCAAAGGCTTTATGACATTCATCATCCCATTTGAATGAAACGTCTTTCTTGAGAAGATGATGAAATGGTTGATAATGGTCAGAAAGTTGCGAGATAAAATGATGAATAGATTACAAATTTCCTTGTAGGCTTCAAATTTGATGGAGATTAGTGCATGGAGGAATTTCCAGAATAGCCTTGAATTTAGTAGGATCGACTTCTAAGCCACGCAAAAAATCATGAAACCCAAGAGTTTTCTAGAAAGTACTACAAAGACACACTTCTTTGGTTGAAGATGCAAACAATACTTGATGAGACGGTCAAAGATGACATTAAGGATGAGGCAAGTGTTTGGTTTGATGTTTATATTTGGCCAGAAGATCATCTACGTAATCTTCTAATATGTGATGCATGATGTCATGGAAGATATAAGTCATGACTCACGATATGTAGCACCAACATTTTTAAGACCAAAAGGCATTACTCTATAGTAGAAAGTCCCCGAAGGGGTGATGAAAGCAGTCTTGTGTTGACCTTTTGGAGCCGTAAGATTTGATTGTAGCCTAAGAAACCATCCATGAGTGATAGAATTTCATGGCCAATGGTGAGATCAACTAGTTGGTCAATGCCTAGTAGGGGAAATCATCTTTGGGACAAGCTAGGTTGAGGTCATGGAAGTCCGTGCAAATGCGGAGTCCCCTGTCACCTTTGTGACAGGAATAATGTTAGAAATCTAAGGGGATAGTTAATGGGTAAGATGAAGGAAACTGAGAGAAGGTGCTAAAGCCCTTCTTTGAATAGAAGAGCAATGTAAGGATGCATTTTCCATAGCTTTTGTTTGATGGGTTTGGCATTAGGAATGGTTACGATATTGTGGACCATGATTTTTGGGTCAATACCGGGCATATCGGCATAGGACCAGGAAAACACATTGCTATGGTCCCAAAGGAAAGAGGTGAAGGCTTCTTGTTCAGTAGTGTCTAAGGATTAACCTGATCTTTAGAATGTGCGGGTCATCTTGAGTGTTGATGTTGATTTCGATGGTTGATTCATTCAACATGGTTTACATCTCAGAAGGTAATGACCTATGAATATAAGAATCTTCCGCACCAAGGTAAGTGAGGATGGATTCATCATCATGACATTAAACGACATTAATAAAAGGTGTATCATCATCGATCATGTCATGGTATAGGAATGGAAGAGAAGAGGGAGCCTCGCCATCGTGTTGATAGGTCAGAGGTCCCAAGGAAATGATGTTTATGAAAAAAAAAAAGTTATGAGGAATAGATTCGAGATCCATGGATTCCATCGGTGAAGATGGTAACATGGGCGAATGAGGTGGGGAAGGTTTTCATCCCGGATGAGGCCGACACAAACCTTCTTGGGAGGTGGTGCATCAAAACCAATGCCAATACGGTCATTGTGTTTACTAGAGGTACATAAAATGACATTATGGTGGCCCTATTCATAAAATCCAGTCAAATCCTTTCCATGCACACCGGTGGAGGAAAGTGTGAGTGAAGCGGTGACTAGTGAGGGAGTGTAGGTCGATGAAAATGGTTGGGTTTGGGATGGAGGTTTGGGTGTATAGGTGGCAATATCAAGTTCCCCATATGTTAGATTAGTGTGAAGGTGGAGAGGGCCATAAGGAATAATTTCACCGTTAGGAAATAAGAGATAAAATATGTTGAATAATCCCTTACAGAATCGCAACAGTAGAAACTAATATGCAAAAAATATTATAGATCTCAAATAAAAGTGTAGAATAAATAACACAACACAGAGAGACAATATTTAACGTGGTTCACCCAATTTGGGCTACATCCACCAAGAATCACTTGCTCAGATTTTATTACAAACCTCCACTCTCTCAATACAATACCCAGATCCGTTTGGAGCTATGCTCAACAAACTCTACAAAATTCACACCCAAATTCAAAACACATCTGCAATACATTTGCTTGTCTATGTATCATATGCATAAGACCATATAAATAGAAAATTGCTTAAGTAGTTTGATACAAAACCGTGGGTATCAAAACCATGGGCAAAAAACCGTGGGTATCAAAACAATGGGTACCGAAAAACCATGGGCCCAAAATAGCCCATAACGGTTACCCATTACCCATGGGTTAATAAACCACCCATGAAAATTTGCTTGAGGGCTTCACCCCCGAACCCCCGACCCGCTCACCGGCGAGCGGGACCGCCGTAAAAATACCCGAGTGTAACACATAGAAGGTGTACCACACTCTAAAATGAAAAATAGGCTCCACAAACATAACAATCCGATGCGAGATGTCATAATTGGGGTGTTGTCACAAGTTTCCATACTCTTGCGGGGTGACGAAAGTTTCGATATTGTATAGGTGGTATTCCCCAGTGAGTGAGCTATGAAAAACACCTTCTAAGGGATCGGTATTTGATATGTGGGTAGCGGGGATATACGACTCGTTAGATGACAAGGAAAAGGTAAGTTAGTGGTAGAGGTCAGCGGCCATAGGGATAGCAAGGTTAGATGCGGAAGAGGTAGTGGCAGTCTTAGTGGATGGGCTTGTAGGTGAAGGTAAAGTAGGGATAGTGGTAGATGCCTTGATTAGTACAAGCACATCATTGGGTTGGTATAGCATGTTACAGGTCTTGAAAGGCGACGGGTTGATAGGGATGGTGTAATTATGTCCCTCATGTTCAAATTTGAGGCAATGGTGTAAATTCTAAGGGACAAAAACCATGACACAAATCCAAGGTTGGTCGAGCAACAAGTTATACTGGAAATCTCCTTTTAGGACGTAGAATAGTTCTGGGATAATGCGAGGACCTACGTGGACATGGAGAACGATGGTACCCAGGTAGAGGTCATGGTGTCATTGAAGGAGTGTAACATAACTAGGTTACCATGCATATAATTAATAGGTATTCACATTTGGTCATATGTATGGGATGAGATGATGTTAATACTAGCACCACCATTGATCATAACGCATCGTATACATATATTATCGATAAATATGGAGATGAAAAGAGCAGGGTCGGGGTTGTCAAACTAGAAGGGAGTGATCTCTTCATCTGAAAAGATGAGGGTGGCTACTTGGCGAGTAGGTGGGAACGTAGAGGAAGGCGATGCCCTAGTGAGAGAGGCTACATGGTGGGGGTAATGATGGAGGCCACGGGTGTGGGGTCATTTGGTAAGACCTCAATAGATTGAAGGACCTCCATGATAGCTTGACGATGTGATTTGGAGGTTTGGACGAGGTCATATATGAACATTTTGAGGGGGGATTGGTGTAGTTGTTTTAGCATTGTGCGATGTGTGAACCCATCGAAAATAGGATATGCAGGACCTCGAATGGTGACTTTGGGTATGGGTATGGATGGTATGTTGGGTATAGGGTTGGTTGATGGGCCAGTTGCCTTTTCCTTGCCTTTATCTTTCTAGGCGTGGGTGGAAATGTTGATCATGTTGATCTCAATCTCGGGGGTGGATCAAAGAGTTGTGGGGGTGGAGATATTGATCGCTAAGTAGGTAATGGAAGAAGATCTAGGGAAATTGGTGGGGGTGAGATGGGGTCCTCATCAAGAAGATCGTCGTCGTCAAAATTTTCTTCGAGGAGGACATAATTGGAAAAGGGCGGTTTTAAAGCCTTACATTCCTTTACATCATGTCCTAGCACATGATGGTAGGTGAAAATTTTAGTTTCATCAAACCCTTTTGGTTGGGTTTGAGTGGGTCATAAGGTCTAAGAGGTGGTAATGTGATGACACAAGTTTCGAGGAGATTGTTTAAGATTTTGGCGTAGGAACTCAAGCTAGTGGATCATAATGGGAGGTGAATGTGGGTTTAAGTACATGCATGGCTGATTGTGGAGGAAGAGGCTTTACGGAGAGAGGGAATGGTTTGGTACACTAGTTTGGTGTGTGGAGTAGCCTTTGGTCTTGGTTGCATTTGCTTGGGTACAGACATGGTATAAGAGTTGGTGATGGAAGGTTTGGTTGGTTTAACTACCTTATTGGAAGGTAGCGTATTTTTAGCTTTAGGTTTCACCTTTTTGGGAGAAGGTAACATGGGTGCATGCGATGTAGAGGGAAAAATAGATGGTGAAAGAGGATGGGTTACCCACGGGGTAACCGAGTTGCTATGGAGGTGGTTGGTAGAGGTTGGGTAGAAGGTGTGAGTGGAAGGGAAGAAAGTGTCATGGGTAGTGAAGAAGTTATGGACAGTAGTGGTGGTATGGGTGGTAAGAAGGTTACGGGTGATGGCGGACCTTGTGTGGGTTGCTTGGGTATATTATAGGTTCATGATGAGGAGGTGGGCTACTGCGCTCTCGGTTTACCGGTGGAAGGAGGTTGCTTGGGTAGGGTCGAAGCGTGAGGTCCTAGGATGGAAAAAATGTTTGAAGGCCACAATGGTGTGATAGGTGAGGTTGGTGTATGAGGCCTAGGAGGTTGGGTCTTGTTTTTAGGGGCCGGAATAAGTTTAGTGTTGGTTTGGGAAGATGTGGCTAAATCTAATTTGATGGGTGGGTGAGTAAGGTTTGGTGTTGGCATGACCCCTAAGGTGGTGATGGGATTAAGTAAGGGAGATGATATAGGTGTGGGTAGGTGTTTAGGTGTAGATGTATGTTGGGTTATGGGTAGAGGTGTGTGTTGGGATATGATTGGTGACATGGAAGGTGTTGCAATAGTCATGGTTGTGTTAAGTTTGGTTGCTCGAAACACTTTTGGATAGATAGTGGAGGTGTCGGTGAGTGACAATTGCATTTGGGTTGAAATAGGAAGTAGAAGGCGTCCCCAAAGTAAGGCCCTATCAACATAGTCCAAGTGATTGTCCAGTGTGAAAATGGTACTGTTGTAAGTGAGGGCAATGTGGATCGAGTGGTGATCCTTGTAAAATGTGTTTGAGAAATAGGGAAATGGCTAGCTTGTGACTCTGTGGGTAAGAGAGCCGAAAGTAGATTGGCAAGATGTTGGGGGTCCGATGGAGAGTGGTTATCTAAAGGCAATGGTGTGTTTATAGGCTCCTCTATGGGTAGAGGAGAGGATGGTTTAGATGAGGTGGGATCTCCTTGTGATGGTGTGGGTTGTGGACATGTATCTCCTATGAGTAGGAGAGGTGCCACTGACGACTACTTGGTAATTTGAGGGCCAAAGGCGGCGTGCTAATTATAGGCTCTTCCATGGGTGAAGGAGAAAATGAAGAGGGTTCCTCTGTGGGTGGAGGAGTAGATGAAATAGGTTCTTATGTAGGTAGGGGGCTCGGGATAAGATTTCATTTATGGAAGGAACATGAGGCAATTGGGAAGTAATTGGTATGTCATCGAAAATAGCATGGACCTCACGACATTGCTATCATTGTTGAAGTGTCACTAACTTGGTTGGAAGACGGGGCATGATTAGGGAATAACTTCTTGAAGATATGTAGGTTTTGGTTAGCGGGTGCATTCAGGATATCCAAGACTAGATCTCCGTTGTCTAACATTTGTCGTTATGACCTTTGACTCGATAATAGTTACAAAAGTCATGTTCTTTATACTATGCGAGGCATGGGGTGCTCGGGTCAAAACCAAAGGTGTGGTTTTATAAGTGAAAGGGTAATGACACCAAATTTTAATAAGATTTTCCAAAACAGAAGCATAAGGTTCTCCTATTGAAGTGTACTTTTGTTGTTCTCATCTGAACTAGAAAGCTTGAACGAGAGAGAG
This sequence comes from Taxus wallichiana var. yunnanensis, assembly GCA_018340775.1. NCBI lineage: Eukaryota > Viridiplantae > Streptophyta > Pinopsida > Cupressales > Taxaceae > Taxus > Taxus wallichiana. Next base: position 55,260,595 of record CM031239.1, read on the forward strand.
ATTAGAAGGAGGTTTGGCTGGGTTTGATTGATGAGGGGGCCAACCTTGAGAACTACAACATTGGAAAATCCTTTGGGTTTTGAATAATTTTTTTGGGGTTTCAAAGATGAAGAAGCATCATTTGATTTGAACATGATGTTCTTTTTACGAAGCTGAATTTTCTTCTCTTCAATAGCACGAATTTCCAATTTCCATGCCATGGTGAATGCCTCGTCAAAAGTGTAAAAGGTATGCACTTGCAGGGTTGGTGATATGTGTTTAGTGCAATCCCGAGTAAACAACTTTATGAGTTCAGTTTGAGGTAATTGAAATGTGAGCTGGTTAATTAAAGTTAGCACCAACGAGCGACAAAAAGTCAGCGATAGACTCATCATCATACTTTTGTGTGGAATAAAGATCAGTCATGGTGACTTTCTTAACAATGTTGATTGAGAAGTGATCTAAAAAGGCTTGGACTACTTGATTAAATGAGTAGATAGAGTGTCTAGGTAACCCACTGTACTAGTCCAATGCAGGTCCTGTCAGGGACATCGGGAAGGTTCGTAGGAGTAAAACATCATCATGGGTGATTAGGTAACACCCATGTTTGAAATACCGCAAATGTTGTTGTGGGTCTTCTTTACTATTGAAACGGTTGAATTTTTGTATTTCCCAATGTACAGGGTATGGGCAAATAGGGATGGGCGGATGAATGGGCTCATCAGATTTCATCGTAGGTTAGAGAATCGTGTGAGCCGGAAACCGATGCTTCTAGTCTCTGCATTCTTTCCATCATCAATTTGATGAGGTCATTGGTAGGTTGTGATGGAAGGGCACCTCCTGTGGCGTAAGGGGGCTGATATTGAACATTTGATGTGGGTGGCATTTCGGTGTATGGTGATATCGAATAGGAGGTTGAGAGAATAGGGACCGACATAGATGGCATATATCCAGAATGGGTGACAAACAAGATAGGATGTTGTTGATAGTATGTGTATGTAGGTGGGACGGTCATAGTGACTCTAATAGTGATTAGTAAGGCGAGATTGTGGGATGGAGAGGACAAGATTTTGGAATGGAGTAGGGGTCACTGACACCATGGGGGGTTATGTTGCAATTGGTATCTGTGAGACAATGGGTGTGGATGGGGTTATGGTGTGGGTGGTCAATGAGGGGACAACGGACATTACAGTCTAACTCTTACTGCGTTGATGTAGTGGTCATAGTGGGTATGGGGCCTAGTTGTGAAACTACTGGGGTAAAACAGGTGAAGGTAATGCCACATTAGTAGGAGCTGATGCAGAAGTGGGAATAAGGGCAGGAGAGATGGATACATGCATGCCATATATCAACTCGACCCGAGGAGTCCCGAGTGGAAGTGTGAGAAAGGTAGAACTCAGTAAGGCCAGCAGATTCTCATCAAGGAGTCATACAAATTCCTTGTCATCTGTGGCAATGGTGGTAGGTAGGGTTGGATCCATGGGTGATAAGATAGAGGGTGGTGAAGGACTAGGCGGAGTGGTTGATTTACTGGCTAGCGTGAAATATAAGAGCATTAGCTTGATTGTGAGTCAACACCATGTGAATGAATGTATATCAGGTGATGTTGTATCCTGCAGATGACACAAAGAGTAGTGGGAATGAAGTAAACATGTGTTTATAGGTGAATTTGGGCAATGTATCAGCTGAGATTCAACACAGGGTAACCGACAACGGTTAAGGATGACCGATACCGGTTCAGGGGTAACCGACGTCGGTTACTGTGAGACAGGAACAATTTTACCAAATGAGGAAAATACTTGGTGATAATCAGATGAACAAGTTGTATGATGACTATTTATCAAAGCATAGAGAGTACAGAGACTCACAGGAACTCTGACAAAGAAAGAAAATGAAATAAGTGTTCTTTAGGCAATTTAACCCAAAAGAACAGAAAACTAATGTTGTTAGGAAAAAAACCGATACTGGCGGGGGAACCGATGCGCGGTGGATAAACTGATGCCGGTTACTGTGAAAATTTGAAAAATGTAGAAAAATGGATTGTTGTGAATTTGAGTCAGATAAGTAATCAACACAGAGGTCTGGAGATGATACAATGAAGTCTTGACACACTCAGAAGAATTTAGAACACTTCAACTTATGATTGTGGAGTGTGCAAGGAAAAAGAATGGAAAAATGGAGAAATGTATCCTCACACCTCAAAACACACGTCAATCAAATGCTAAAAACATGTACTTAACAAGTGATTTTTAATGTGTTGAGCTTATGTTATTTAAAATACTGACTCATGAATTTAGAGTAGAGTTTTTGGTGAAGAAAGATTTCTACGAAGAAGGATATCTAAAAGGAGAGGTTTCAGGTTATGTTATGGCGGGGGTGGGCCATCCTTTGAGATAATGACTTGATAGAAGTAACGAGTGGGAGTACTTGCCAATTTTTTTATCACCGACAGTGTTCCTAGGTAAGACGTTGTTTAAGAAAATGTGTATTTTTAAATTTTGTGCAATTTGGTAAGACAGAGAGAATGTGCTTTCTACGATTATTTGTGTCAACCATCACCTGGGCATGACTTTGAGCATATAGGTAGCCCTCATTTTAATGTGAGCTAAATGCAACAAATCAGAATGTAATGCAACCAATATTAAGCCCAAATTGAAAAATTATGTTTGATGAAGCAAATGATGAATAGGAGAGGGTATGCTTTTTCACTAAATGCAGAAAACAAGAAAGAAGAATGATTCCTTTTAAATGCACCAAGAGGAATGTTTACTTTTAGAGAAATTTAGAAAGAAGAGAGGATTACCAGAGAAGAAGATTAATGTGTAAGCCTTTTAAAGTGAAATAAACACATAACTTTCACCTAGGAATGAATAAAATGCAATAGAACCCCTGATGGGTCCCACCGGGTGTGCCAAAATGTTTCACCATTTTCTTTATGTTATTGAGATGAAACAAATAAGGGTAAGGGCCAAGGAGGAATACATATTTATGCTGGTCGGTTGATGGTTGTTGCATGCGTTTTGACTTCTCAATCTAATGTTGATTGTGAGAGCTTCCTTTTGGCTAGGAGGAACTACATGAAATAGAAAACAAGACCACAAAAGAAGATTTAAATAATATATGATAGTGGAATGCCTAGCGTGTGCTAGATCTGAGAAGTGTGATACTCCCTAAAAGGTTATCAATCCACTGTTTAAAATAACTTAATGTGAGAAATAAACAAAGTCCTACTGTAGTTGATATGATTTAGGTATTTCATTCAAGCACAATAAGAAAATCTAACATAACAAGCTAGGCTATAGTCAGATCTGAAGGGTAGGTAGGTGTCAGGGTACTGGGACTGGTCAAGGTCAGGTTCTGGGTTGTTTAGGTCACTTGGTAGAAGGTTATTTGGTTCGGTTATTGGCAAAAGGTATGAAATATAGAGAATTATGGTGGTCTGCCATAATCGACGATAGTTTAGAAGGGACCGACGACGGTCATGGATAATCGGCGTTGGTAGGGTCGGGGTGAAAGGAACTTAATAAGATCTGATTGTGGGGATTGAACTGGAGCTAAACAGAGATGGAAGGGTGGACTGGGGAGGTCTATGAAAGTCTCAGGTATACTCAGAGGTAGGTAGTAAGAAAGAATGGGTGATTTGGTGGTGTGGGTAGAGAAATGGATGAATCTACAAGTAGGTAGGAGATGGGAAATGGGCATGCAAAGTATAAACTGATAATAGAAGTAACAAGGCTATTATACTGAAATGGAATATGCTGGTAGAAGGTATACTTACTATGATACAAGCTTGATGGTTGAATGGTGATGGCAGTTGATCAGAAGAATGGTGTTTGGTGCCACAATAGTGCTTCTGGAATACTTCTATGAGTGCAATACACGTATCTATCCAGTGTCTGGATGTAGATGTCAGGTGCGTGAAAAGACTCTGGTTCGGCTTGTATGAAACTCTCTTCTCGCTCCCTTGATATCAAAATCTGCCAACCCAAAAACCAGGTTGCTAAGGTGAATAAATGGTAATCGATGACGGTTCTTGGTTGACTAGCATCGGTTTTGGGATGACCGGTGTTGGTTAAGGTGGGATTCCCTAGGTTTACTAAAAATGGCAGATGTCCCATCTTTTGGATCAGGTTCATTCCTTTCCCCACAGATCCGAATGGATGTTACCTTTTTTATGAGGAAGGTGGTTAGATGGATAATATGCATTGATTCTTAGGGTTGAACTAAGTCTTAGCTCATTAAGGTAAGTGGGAACAAGTCTTAGTTAGTTATGAAAACATGTCAAGAATAGGTCTAGGGTGAGGTGGCTAGGTGAGGTGGAGGGGTGAGGTGGAAATTAGCTTGATTAAAATAATTAAGTAATGACTATTGTGAGGATGGGTATTAATTTAACTAAGTTAATTAAATTAATATTAATGTGGGGTCGAAGGGGCCATGGTTAGGTGAATATCTTTTAGTTGGTTATTCGATGGGGACCAAGGGGAGTGTGACCCAATTTTGATGTCTACATCAAGCACTAGGTCCTCCAACTTTCCTACATAGTGTATTGCTAAAGGAAATGTCTGTGGTACCTTTGGCTCTAAGTGTGGCCTAGCTCTTATGACATTGTCACCAATATCCTTTGCAATGCTTTGATAAATACAACATTATTTTTTTGTACTAAGTCTCTCTCCTATGTTAGGCACGCTATTTCCCCATCCTTAGTTTTGATCTCTTCCCTGAGCACCCTAATTGTGGTAGCCTTTTCCATATTCCACCTCGCCACCTCTGTTGAGACTTTAACCAATGCATTACTCACTTGTTCATCTGACATGATAGTAGGATTTACTATCATGTGTCTATCTTGAGGTGTTTTCTTCAACCTCCTTGATACACACGACTCCTCACACACATCAAAATCGACTCATCCACGTGTGTGTGCATGGACCATGATAACTTCTTCCTCATGCACACTACGGCCATATATTCATCCATTAGTTCCCAGCCATATAATTCCTTTTGTGACAGAGTGCTCTAGAAACGAGCATAGACAATTTTACCTGCGTCCTCTACATAACCCATGGCTGGTGGAACGTTCTCTCCACTTGTTCTTCTAGACCGAGGCTACTTAGGAACTTGAGATTCCAAATTTGGGAATTTCTCCATGTCCTAAGTAGTCTCTATAGCTATCTCATCTGTTCCCTTTTCCTCCTCTTCTCCTTGCTTCATTTCTTCATCTTTCTATTCTACATTCTCTAGAGGTGTAGGAGAAGTAGGCACACTTTCCTTTGAATCTTCCACCTCCTCATTCAACTTCAATTTCCTTCTCCTTTGCATAGTTGTCTCCTTCTGTGGAGAGAGTCTAGGTGATTTGTGCATTTTTGTAGAGTAGCACCTTGTGTCCTTGTTCTCCTGAATACTCACTTAAATCATGCTCTCCTTGGACTACATCCAAGTCCTCATCATCCCCTTCTTGTGGTTGAGGTGGTGTAGTGGCACACTCAACTTCATCCTTATTCATAGGATGTCTTCTACCTCTATGCTCCAAACCACCACTATCCTCATGCTCATCCTCCTCATCCTCCACTTCTATTGGCTCTGTGGGCTTAGGTACTAGGATGTTCTCCATTGTATGCTTTCCCTTTGGTGGTGCTGGAAGTGCAAACTCATCTTCCACATACTTGTTATTCTCCATATTGGGCTTCAGTTGAAGATACACCAATACTGCTTCCAATATCTCCCACGATCGACTTATTGGTTTAATGTTCAATACATATGAAATGAGCCTTTCAATATATGTGCCCATACTGATACACATATTTCTTCCTTAGTGTGTGTTAGTCAAAATCTACATTATCCACATTGAATGTCACGCGTGTAAAAGGCGTCTATGAGCTCGTGTGTCGATGCACCTGAAGTACCTTGATGAAAAGGCATATGACAACTTACACCAAGGGCTCCATGCTCCATCTTTCATGGCAAACCACGCTATACAAAAATGCTAGTATACAATGAATTGAATTGCCTTTCCAACGACTGAAGGCAAGTCCTTGGGGATGCAACATTCTTCCTCAAAAGCTACAAAGAGCCTATCATACCACTTCTCTACCCTTTACTTGACATGCTCTATCATGGATCCTTCACACAAGTACTTCTTGAAGCATTCTACAGTGACTTGTGTTCCATAGATACTCCCATATCTTCTCCTTTGGTCCATCATGTACTCCGATCTCCATGAACACCAGTGATAATAGAACAGCTCCAAAGCTGATCTTTCCTCCTGCGCATGCTTCCTCAACTATTGTTTCTATAATATAACATGAAATGTTATAGACTACCCCTTCAGACATATTTTTGGCAATGTGCAACCACATGGTGTTCACTTGTGACCACCTTTCCTGGTCATTTAGCTTTGTCACCAGATACCACGATTGCCTTTTAGATACTTCTTGATTTATCGATGACCATGATACGGACCCTTCCTTTACGGTCTCAATATTGCTTGATTGATTGAGACCATACGGTGCGGACCCTTTGTGGTACCCCAACCCTTTCTCGGTCTCCAATATTGCATTATCTGTTATGTAACACCCTAAACTCTTGACCTCCTCTCGAGCATTCAAGTGTTGATATATGGTTTCTTTGTTGTGTTCATTGAGAAATCATGCTTGATATCTTGATCTTTTTGCTTTGCAGTCTTTGACTAGTCGAATATGATTGGAATATTTTATTTCTTTCATTTTGTATCTGAGTTTAATCTGATCTCGGAATGAATTATAGAGTTATCCACCTATAATACCTAGCCTTGGATCAATGGAATTGACCCAAGTATTGTTTTAAGTTTGTTCGTGATGAATTAAAATTACGGACCTTGAACAGTTGCAAGGTCTAGATGCAATGAATAAGCTAGTCCGGAGTATGACTCGGGTTGATTGTGTGAAAAGGATTGGTTCCCGATATCTAAATATATCTGGAAGGTCTTGATCGCGGACCAGGTAATAATTCAGTTACATACAAATTCTCAGTAGCCTAATGGCGATACAGAGTTAACCCTGCTCGAGAATGCATGTTGTAGGTATTTTTAAGAGCATACGGAATGTAGACCTAATCGAATTATTAATGTTAGTAACATAAAACTAAACTTAACCTAGGGGTTAGATTAGTGATAATCTAACCTAGACCTAGGCTAAGAGCTAATGTCCTAAGTTAGTATCTATGTTCTATGAAGTTAGACTAGGTGTTATCCTAAATTCTAACCTAAGTTACTAACCTAACTATTGAACAAGGATGTAAGGGGACCTATGGAGGGATGCGAACCATGGGCAGCTTTTTCTATGTCATTAAATGCAAAGGATAAGTATGAAGGACAGGTATTGGTAGAAGTTTTAGAAACGGCTAACTTGAGCCGACGTGGCAGGTCGCCAAAACTGAAAATGGTCTTGAAATTTTATTTGTCTATCGCCAACTATGGCGGTCGGTGGCAGTGGAGTTTGAGCGGGAAGTTGGGAGTAAATGCAATTAATGAGCTTGGAAGTCGAGCTCGGAATTCGCGAGAAGGCATGCAAATTGGAAAGTTAATGTTTTGTTTGGCTTATCACGAATTCCGGTTTTCCCTCTGCCTGTTCACTGGTTCTTCGCACCAGTCTTCTTGGTGTTGCATGGCGAGTATGAGCGTATCTAGCTCTTTCCTCTGGCAAGGAAAATATATAAGTCATGGAAATAGAAAAATTTTGTTGGTGGCTCTAACTTGGAAAAGGAAAAGAAAGTCCGAGCTCTTTCAGTGGTCTGCTTCGGAATTTTGAGCAAATATCCAGGCATGTTAGGCCCTAACTTTTAAAAATCTTGCTCTTCTTCAAATGATTTCATTAGAACAACTCTGTTCAAATGATTTATGGAAATAGATGGTTTCTATGGTAGCCTTGTGTGATTTTTGGCACTGAATCTTCCTGCGGTTTGATTTTTCATTTAACCCTTGAGGGGTGTTTATTATATTCGAACTGTTTCTATATTTCTTTGTGTTTTGCATTCTGGCTTAAATATGCGAAATATATGAAAAGAATGTATGCTCGGCCTGCTCTGCGAGAGCCCATAAATTATTCTCGTGATGGGTACAGGCCACTGTGATGCTTGTCGATTTATACTCATAATGATGCTTTGTTGCTTGATACTTGCCGTTGATGTTTGTTGTGGATACTTGGTCGGGAGGGATACTGATGGACATTGGTGTGATTGTTCAGTTAAATTGAACTTTTTGTAAGCTTGTTGTGGTTATTATTTAGTGGTGATTATTGATTCTTGCTGGGTTTCGTTATGAAATTTTATAGTTATTGTGAAGAGATAACTTACTGTGTTACAGTATTCATTACGACTTTCTTGGAGTTGTTTTTCCGTTATGAGGAGGTTATGGGGATTCAACCCGTTTTTATATATATATGTTTATTTTATTTGAAACGACTCTGTAGAGTCCATTGAATGATTCGTACACTATGGACCACTGTGGAAGCTTTATATATCTTTGAATATTGGTAATTTGAGTTTCGTTGAGTCTTGAAGAAGTAACAGTCATACGACCTCCGTAATTTGTAATAAATTTAGGTACGACTCTCCGGTTGTCTCTTTATGTTTCCTCTGTGTAAGCTTGTTCGAGAATATTGAAGAGGTTCAAGTGGGAATTCTTGTTACAAAATCAAGTAATTTGTTTAAGCCTAATTTTTAATGTTTATCATTGTTGGCACAGTTGGGAATCATTGTTTATTATTTATTTGATATACTGTTACTCGGGTTCAGTTGAAACCTTTCTAGGTAACTACAGTACCTGCCTCAATTAAGCTTGTTTAGTTTACTAGTGTTTTCGACACTGTTGGGTTCCTTGAGTATGGGAAGATATCTTATTATCGGATTTTGGAAAAAGCTATACTTTATTATCTTTTACTGGATTTAGTTTTAAAATCCTCATGGTGGTAATCTGTGTCACTGTTTCTGTATAAGCCTGAGTATGAACATGTAATGTTTTTGGCTTTGTTGGATTTCTTTAAATAGCTTGACATCTTGTATTATGGCTTTTATAAAGTAGGTCGTGAATACCATACTTTCAACTCTGATTGCGTTCAGAAGTGACTACGATATTCTATGTTATGTTTTCTTTCTGATTACATTCCAGTTGATGTGGTCATGCATGTTGCGTGGATTTCGTTTAAAAATCTCTCCGCATAGTCATAGGAGATGACATTACTAAATGATTTCGAGCCTCTTGTTGACTATGACAACGAAGGAGATCCTTTGAATTTGACCTTGGGTCTAAAAGCCTTACAGTGTAGAAAGGGTTTGAATGGGCTGTAGGTTGTTATAGGGATTGTTGGCGTGTTACGTCTTCTTTGCATAGATATCCATTCTTGAGCATGATTGAATTTAGGAGTTGTCGACTGTACCTAAACAGGTAACGGCAGTGTTTATCTTCTTGTCTGTCGCTTCTTGCGTAAGGTCATACTGAGTCTGCTTGGTAGATAGACACCGTTGTTTGGCAAGAGGGCTACTGTACTGTAGTTGCTTTATTGTAAGTTTTAACAAAACAGTGGTGCTGTTGATGGACTCGACTGATTTATTTGCATGTGTATTAAGTGAATGCCTTGCTTTTTGAAAGACGGTACAGTCATGAGCTAGTTCAGAGGGAAACATGTACAATTTGTTTATTTCTCTTCTGTTGTAAATTATAAGTTGATATAATTGTTTAACTAACATCTGTAATTGTTTTTACATAATGACGGTATCAGGATTGATATGGTATTCCTCTTTTTAAGTTGAATATCATGATTTGTCTGATGATTGTTCATCTTGGGATTTACAATGAATAATTGCTTAGGATACTTTTGTTCTTCTTGATCCCTAATATTTTGATGAAATATTTGAGAAGTATATAGGACTACTCTGTAACGAAAATTATTATTACACGTTATAGACATGATATATTCCTAACGTATAGTCTAAATCATGTTTACTTGTTTGGTGATTTTATATCATTTAAACAGGGTGTTTAATGGAAACAATTGACGGATTGCAATTGTTTTAAGAGTTAGTGCTTATCATGCTCAGTTCATTGAACTGACCCATGTTGATAATTTTTGCAGATGGATGCCGTAAGTGGTAAAAGCAATGCAGATCCGACAGGGATGATCGATTGTTTAATTTGATTTATAATGAATTACATCTTGATTTTCTAAATGTACTATATGTGGAAAGATGTTCCTTTTCCGTTGAGCATTGTATCAAGTATCTGAATGCATAAAATGTATTTGTATAGTTCTGAAAGGAATAGAAATAAGTATTTGCTACTTATGTGTTGTATTCTTATTTTGATAGTTGACCTTCTTCGGTTTATATACCGGAGGGGCAATGTTATCTTTGTATAATTTGGAGACTTTTGTGATTGTCAATGAAAGCTTACAAGAAAATGTGATTGAATTCTTATGAGTGTTTAGTAGTTCTAATTTGTTCTATCGAAAGCAAAATTGAAATTTAAATCATTGTCTTTCTAAAAGATAGATTAAAATAAACCTAAGCGAAACGCTAATCAAGCTAAATTAAATTACTAATCCCTAGTCTTGATTATGACAGGACAACATTTAATTGGATTCTTAATCATTTATATCTTGATACTAATAAGTATGATATAAATTCAGTTAGGAGAACTGATATAAACCTAATGGGGTTCAGATGGCAATCTCATGTGAAGTTTACGAGTTATTGTCCCATTTCGTTGTTTTAGAATCATGTATATTCTAAGAACTCCTTGATGAGACCTTGGCCTTAATATCTCCACCGTGTAATGGGTTTTATTGAGGAAGGTCATCCTAAGATGAAGAATCCAGGGATCAGGAGAGGCTAACCTTAGGGGAACGTCTTTAATGTAATTTAAACTCAACGTGCGTAACGCATATTAATAAGTAGATCTTTCCGAGGCGGATTTAAAGGTTGACGGCACAAGTCAACTGTAGGGTTGTACCTCCGAGAAGATTAGGATCTTCTCGAAGTTACAACAATGCAGGTGACTTATGACGACACCCTTTGCATTGATCGCTAAGATTTACACTTTGATCTCGAACGAGTTACTCAGGGACCGATTAGGAATGTGGTCACGTTATAAGGCTGCCTAGGAGATTCGGGTATCTTGACACACCGGTTTAACTAGGGTTGAACCAAAGATGTCATCGTATCCCTAATCCTCGTGGGCATCCATATAACGTTATCACCTTGTTAATCCGTTTCCGAGTGAATAAGTTGAGATAGGAGGGACCGATGTAAGTCGGTATAAGACATTCTACATAACATAAGAATGGGGTGAAGGGCGTATTCCAGATTGACGAGTATGCCGTTAAGGAATACGAGACATAAACAATATGTTTCAAATCTTTGGCCAAAGTATCGCAAGTTGCTGATTGCGTTGTCCTAATTCACCTAGTCTAAGGGATGAGATGCCGATGAATAATGGTAACAATTATTCAGTTAGGTTCCTTGGACAGAGCATTCTGAATCCTAGAATAGGGAAGAGAACCGCAAGAGTGAAGTGTTAAATAAAAACGCCAACTCTTATTACTCATGAATAGATCGGTAGATTACCGAGTCATGGAATGAATAGATCGGAGGTACTCCGAGTCATTACAGCTGCATATGGTTGTCTGTTATAAGAATGGTTATTTGATTGTGAGTTCTAAATTAGGTATTTAGAACCAGGATGCAATTATAAAATAAAAAAAAAAAAATTTGACTTGTTCTATTGTCTAAAATGAGGATGTTACATCTTGGTATCAGAGCTGAAGGTTGCAGCTCTTGGACCTATTGTGTCCATAATCTGATAAAAACTTGAATTTTCTTGTAACAGAAAATGGTTAGAACAAGGGGGAACGTTGCGAATAATGCTCCACCTGAAGGAGGGGCGGCAACAACCCAGAAACTTGATGAGATCCTTGCTGCCTTGTTGGACACAAGAGATCGCTTAGCTGTACTTGAACAACAGGTGATGGGAAATGAGGAGGATGAAGAAGCTGATAATAATAATCAGCAACCTCCTGAGGACAACCCCGATATGGGTGTTGATGTTAATGCTGGGAATGCACCTGTCCAACTAGAAAACAAAAAGGCCAGATTGGCAGCAGAACTCACTAATGATATAAAAAGGATAAGTCCACCTAAGTATGATGGCACCACATTAGGAGATGGAGCTGAGAACTGGCTCAACAAAATGGAGAAGTACTTTGCAATAAGGAACTTCTCAGAGGAAACCAAAGCTATTTGGGGAGCCTATCAGCTTTCCCACGAAGCATCTTCGTGGTGGGATAGCCGTAAAGCTGAACTAAACATTGATGAGACCAATATTACTTGGGATCAATTTAAAGGCTATTTTAGGCAACGTTGGCTGCCACAACTTTTCTATGATCAGAAAATGACAGAATTTCAGAACTTAGCTCAAGGGAAGCTAACGGTAACTGAATACTGGGAGCGGTTTACAAAACTCCTCAAGTATGTACCGCAGTATCAAACTGACGAGAAGTTCAGAATATGGAAATTCATCATGGGATTGAATCCCGTGATAGGGGGAGAGGTCGATGTTCACAGTCCAACCACTATGGAAGGAGTTGTTGAAAAGGCCATAAGGCAAGAACAGAAATTAAAGGCTATTTCTGCTCATAAAGAGGAAGTGCGGAAGAAGACTGCAAACCCTTCTTCAACCTCTCTTGCACCTAGAAAAGGACCATGGAAAAAGTTTGGAAACAAGAGTAAGTTTCCAGGAGATAACAATAAGAAAGCAGTAGTAAATAAGCCTGCTGGAAATGTAAGGGATAATTTTGTTAAAAATTATAATAATGGGCAGAAGCCCTATGGAGGACAACGTGACAATTACAAAACTGGAGGCAACTTTGAGCCTAAAAAGGGACCTGTAGGAGGCTGCTACAATTGTGGCAAAGATCACTACGCAAATCAGTGCCCTTTGAAGAAGGATGATCGTAATCAGCAGCATAAGATACATGCTGCAGTAGCAGACAAGCAAGCTGAAAAGCAAGTAACACCTATAGAAGTTCCGGGTAAGTTATTTGGCATACCTGTCACTATTCTTTTTGATACAGGAGCTACTGAATGTTTTATTTCTAATAAACTTGCTTCTAAACTTAAAAGAAAAGCTGGAAAAATGGATAAATCTTGGACTGTACAGTATGGTAATAACTCTGTTCATACAGTGAGTATGTGTCTTTTTGGGGCAGTCCTTGACTTACCTAACTTTTCCACGGAAGTTGATCTCTATGTTACACCTTTGGGATCGTATGACATTGTCATCGGTGTCAATTGGTTAGCTGACCATAAAGCAAAAGTAGACTGCTATGAAAAGAACATAAAATGTTTAGATGATCAGCTGGAAACAACAGAGATTCAAGGTGTGAAACGAGAAATTTCAGTTAGAAAACTGTCAGCTATGCAGCTTAAAAAGGCTAAGAATAAAGGATGTACTCTTTATGCAGTAAAGATATCTGAATCTTCAGAAGAAGATGGTGATTATATGAAGCAAATTCCTCTGTTACAAAGTTTCAGGGATGTCTTTCCTGAAGAATTACCAGGGTTACCACCCAAGAGAGAATTTGACTTCACCATTGAAATCAAACCGGGAACTGAACCTATTTCCAAAGCGCCTTATAGGATGACTACTACAGAGTTAGTCGAGCTTAAGGCACAGTTGCAAGAACTTTTGACAAAAGGTTTGATTAGACCAAGTGTTTCACCTTGGGGTGCACCTGTGATATTTGTGAAAAAGAAGGATGGAACACTTAGGCTGTGTATTGATTATCGGATGTTGAACAAAGCAACAATCAAGAACCGATATCCACTTCCAAGGATCGACGATCTATTTGATCAGATGCGTGGAGCAGCGGTTTATTCTAAGATAGACCTTTGATCTGGTTATCATCAGTTAAGGATTAAAGAAGAAGACATTCATAAAACAACTTTCCGAACAAGGTACGGACATTATGAATTCACGGTTCTACCCTTTGGATTAACTAATGCACCCGCAGCCTTTATGAACTTAATGAACAATATTTTTCAAGAATATCTGGACAAGTTTGTACTTGTATTCTTGGACGATATTCTCATTTATTCTAAAAGCGTTGAGGAGCACAATGAGCATTTGAAGATAGTTTTGGAAATTCTGAGAAAAAGAAAGTTGTATGGTAAGTTATCCAAATGTTCTTTCTTTGATTCAGAAGTTCACTATTTGGGTCATGTCATAAGTAAAGAAGGAATTGCTGTAGATCCTTCAAAAATAGTGGCAATAACTGAGTGGCTGCCAAAGAATGTGCATGAAGTAAGAAGCTTCATGGGTCTTGCAGGTTACTATAGAAAATTTGTAAAGGATTTTTCTAAGGTAGCTGCACCAATAACTTCATTGCAGAAGAAGGATAAGAAATTCATATGGAACGACAAGTGCGAAGCGGCTTTCAAAAGTCTGAAAGACCAGTTGACTTCTGCACCTATATTAGCTGTACCAGACCCTAATGGGAATTTTACTGTCGTAACGGATGCTTCCGGGGAAGGCCTTGGAGGTGTTTTGCTACAAAATGATCAAGTCATTGCATATGAAAGTAGAAAACTCAAGTTACATGAGCTGAACTATGCCCCTCATGATTTGGAGCTTGCTGCCATTGTTCATGCACTTCAAGTCTGGAGACACTACTTACTTGGGAAACCTTTTGAGTTGAAAACTGATCACTTAGGGCTGAAATATATTTTTACTCAGCCTAATCTGAATGCCAGACAGAGAAGGTGGTTAGAATTTTTATCACAATATGATTTTGATATTAGCTATATCAAAGGGAAGGAGAATAGAGTAGCTGATGCTCTAAGTCGTAGGAGGCACATTTCTGCTCTTATAACATTAAGAACTCAGTTCAAGGAGGAGGTAAAGAGTGCCTCAGAATCTGATAATTACTTTCTGCAGGTAAAGGCAGCGCTTGCTGCAGAACCTAATGATGAAAGGTATAAAGGTTTTCATTTTGATAATGAAGGAATCTTGCGTTATGAAAACAGGGTATATGTACCTATGTTGAACGACTTGAGGAAGAAGTTGTTAGTGGAATTTCATAATTCACCTTTCTCTGGACACCCGGGTATCACAAAGATGCTTGCTGATCTGAAACAACAATACTTTTGGAAAGGTATGAAAAAGGATGTCATAAATTTTGTGACCCATTGTTTGGAGTGTCAGCGGGTTAAGGCAGAACATATGCACCTCTTTGGATCATTATATCCTCATAGCATACCGCAGTACAAATGGCAAGTAATAACCATGGATTTTGTACAAGGATTACCCATGTCTAGGAATAAACATGATGTTATCCTGGTAGTTGTAGATAAACTGACTAAGGTAGCTCATTTCATCGCTGGAAATCTAAAGGATGATTCACCAGTGCTGGCCAAAAGATTCGTACACGAAATTTTCAGATTGCATGGTGTACCAGAATTGATTATATCTGACAGGGATCCAAGAATGACGTCAAGGTTTTGGCAAACACTTAATACAGCTCTTGGAACAAAACTAAACTTCAGTTCTGCATATCATCCGGAAACGGATGGACAAACTGAAAGGGTAAATCAAGTGTTGGAGGACATGTTGCGGATGTATTGCATGGATCAACAGTATAAATGGGAAGAGTATCTTCCATTAGTTGAGTTCGCATACAACAACACTTATCATTCATCTCTCAAAATGGCACCCTTTGAAGCACTTTATGGAAGAAAGTGCAGAACTCCTGTTAGTTGGGACAGTGTTGAGGATAGAGTGGTAATTGGACCAGAGATTCTCACAGAAATGGAACAGCAAGTTAAGCTGATTCGTGAAAGATTAAAGGAAGCAGCGGATAGGCAGAAGAGCTATGCTGACCTTAAGCGGGTTGATAGAAGGTTTGAGCTTGGTGATAAGGTTTTTCTTCATGTTAAACCTTGAAAGAGTTCTATAACTTTTGGCAAGGCTGCCAAGTTATCACCTCGATTCGTGGGACCTTTCGAAATTGTCGAAATAATCAATCCTGTAGCTTATCGTTTAGCATTACCACCTGCTTTATCTCGCATGCATGATGTTTTCCATATTTCTTTGCTTAAGAAATACGTTTCAGATCTATCACATGTTTTAAATTGGAATTCCTTGCAGGTCCAAGACCCAGGAATAATCGTGGTTAAACCCACACGAGTGCTGGAAACTCACCAATTACATTTAAGAAATCGTGAAATACAACAATGTAAGGTCCAGTGGGACCAGTTTAATGAAGAAAGTGCAACTTGGGAAAATCTGGAAGAGATGAAAATTGCTTTTCCTTCTCTTTTTCAACAGAATGAAATCTGTTGACAAAACATTCTTTAATGAACTTATTTTTTTAAGTATTTATGAAAGCCAGATGAAGGCAAACATTATTCAGGTTGAATAAAATATGCTGTGACATTGATTTCTGGAACTATTCAAATTGGAAATAGTCACATTGTTTGTGTACTGATAAATTGGTTGACCTGAAGGTTAATCAAATATGTAATCATCGGGACGATGAATCTTTTAGGAGGGAAGCATGTAACACCCTAAACTGTTGTTACCTCCTCCTGAGCATTCAAGTGTTGATATATGGTTTCTTTGTAAAAGGATGTGTTCCTTGATTGAGAAATCATGCTTGATATGTACTGTATCTTCTTTGCAGATTGCAGATCTTTGACTGAGTCGGAATATGATTGGACTCTTTTATTTCTTTCATTTTGTATCTGAGTTTAATCTGATCTCGGAATGAATTATAGAGTTATCCACCTATAATACCTAGCCTTGGATCAGTGGAATTGACCCAAGTATTGCTTTAAGTTTGTTCGTGATGAATTAAAATTACAGACCTTGAACAGGTTGCAAGGTCTAGATGCATTGAATAAGCTAGTCCGGAGTATGACTCAGGTTGATCATGTGAAAAGGATTGGTTCCCGATATCTAAATATATCTGGAAGGTCTTGATCGCGGACCAGGTAATAATTCAGTTACATACAAATTCTGTAGCCTAATGGCAGTACAGGAGTTAACCCTGTTCGAGAATGCATGTTGTAGGTCTTTTTCTGAGCATACGGAATGTAGACCTAACTGGAATTATTAATGTTAGTAACCTAAAACTAAACTTAACCTAGGGGTTAGATTAGTGATAATCTAACCTAGACCTAGGCTAAGAGCTAATGTCCTAAGTTAGTATCTATGTTCTATGAAGTTAGACTAGGTGTTATCCTAAATTCTAACCTAAGTTACTAACCTAACTATTGAACAAGGATGTAAGGGGACCTATGGAGGGATGCGAACCATGGGCGGCTTTTTCTATGTCATTAAATGCAAAGGATAAGTATGAAGGACAGGTATTGGTAGAAGTTTTAGAAACGGCTAACTTGAGCCGACGTGGCAGGTCGCCAAAACTGAAAATGGTCTTGAAATTTTATTTGTCTATCGCCAACTATGGCGGTCGGTGGCAGTGGAGTTTGAGCGGGAAGTTGGGAGTAAATGCAATTAATGAGCTCGGAAGTCGAGCTCGGAATTCGCGAGAAGGCATGCAAATTGGAAAGTTAATGTTTTGTTTGGCTTATCACGAATTCCGGTTTTCCCTCTGCCTGTTCACTGGTTCTTCGCACTAGTCTTCTTGGTGTTGCATGGCGAGTATGAGCGTATCTAGCTCTTTCCTCTGGCAAGGAAAATATATAAGTCATGGAAATAGCAAAATTTTGTTGGTGGCTCTAACTTGGAAAAGGAAAAGAAAGTCCGAGCTCTTTCAGTGGTCTGCTTCGGAATTTTGAGCAAATATCCAGGCATGTTAGGCCCTAACTTTTAAAAATCTTGCTCTTCTTCAAATGATTTCATTAGAACAACTCTGTTCAAATGATTTATGGAAATAGATGGTTTCTATGGTAGCCTTGTGTGATTTTTGGCACTGAATCTTCCTGCTGGTTCGATTTTTCATTTAACCCTTGAGGGGTGTTTATTATATTCGAACTGTTTCTATATTTCTTTGTGTTTTGCATTCTGGCTTAAATATGCGAAATATATGAAAAGAATGTATGCTCGGCCTACTCTGCGAGAGCCCATAAATTATTCTCGTGATGGGTACAAGCCACTGTGATGCTTGTCGATTTATACTCGTAGTCGATGCTTGTTTTGATACTTGCCGTTGATGTTTGTTGTGGATACTTGTGGTCGGGAGGGATACTGATGGACATTGGTGTGATTGTTCAGTTAAATTGAACTTTTTGTAAGCTTGTTGTGGTTATTATTTAGTGGTGATTATTGATTCTTGCTGGGTTTCGTTATGAAATTTTATAGTTATTGTGAAGAGATAACTTACTGTGTTACAGTATTCATTACGACTTTCTTGGAGTTGTTTTTCCCTTGCGAGGAGGTTATGGGGATTCAACCCGTTTTTATATATATATATATGTTTATTTTATTTGAAACGACTCTGTAGAGTCCATTGAATGATTCGTACACTATGGACCACTGTGGAAGCTTTATATATCTTTGAATATTGGTAATTTGAGTTTCGTTGGAGTCTTGAAGAAGTAACAGGTCATACGACCTCTGTAATTTGTAATAAATTTAGGTACAGACTCCCTGGTTGTACTGTTACGTTTCCTTCTGTGTAAGCTTGTTCGAGAATATTGAAGAGGTTCAGTGGGAATTCTTGTTACGAAATCAGTAATTTGTTTAAGCCTGATTTTTAATGTTTATCATTGTTGGCACAGTTGGGAATCATTGTTTATTATTTATTTGATATCTTATTTACTCGGGTTCAGTTGAAACCTTTCTAGGTAACTACAGTACCTGCCTCAATTAAGCTTGTTTAGTTTACTAGTGTTTTCGACACTGTTGGGTTCCTTGAGTATGGGAAGATATCTTATTATCGGCTTTTGGAAAAAGCTATACTGTTAATACTGTTTACGGATTTAGTTTTAAAATCCTTGCGTGGTAATCTGTGTCACTGTTTCTGTATAAGCCTGAGTATGAACATGTAATGTTTTTGGCTTTGTTGGATTTCTTTAAATAGCTTGACATCTTGTATTATGGCTTTTATAAAGTAGGTCGTGAATACCATACTTTCAACTCTGATTGCGTTCAGAAGTGACTACGATATTCTATGTTATGTTTTCTTTCTGATTACATTCCAGTTTGATGTGGCTGTGCATGTTGCGTGGATTTCGTTTAAAAATCTCTCTGCATAGTCATAGGGAGATGACATTGCTTAAATGATTTCGAGTCTCTTGTTGACTGCGACAACGAAGGAGATCCTTTGAATTCGACCTTGGGTCTAAAAGCCTTACAGTGTAGAAAGGGTTTGAATGGGCTGTAGGTTGTTATAGGGATTGTTGGCGTGTTACGTCTTCTTTGCATAGATATCCATTCTTGAGCATGATTGAATTTAGGAGTTGTCGACTGTACCTAAACAGGTAACGGCAGTGTTTATCTTCTTGTCTGTCGCTTCTTGCGTAAGGTCATACTGAGTCTGCTTGGTAGATAGACACCGTTGTTTGGCAAGAGGGCTCTTGTCTGTAGTTGCTTTATTGTAAGTTTTAACAAAACAGAGGTGCTCTTTGTTGATGGACTCGACTGATTTATTTGCATGTGTATTAAGTGAATGCCTTGCTTTTTGAAAGACGGTACAGTCATGAGCTAGTTCAGAGGGAAACATGTACAATTTGTTTATTTCTCTTCTGTTGTAAATTATAAGTTGATATAATTGTTTAACTAACATCTGTAATTGTTTTTACATAATGACGGTATCAGGATTGATATGGTATTCCTCTTTTTAAGTTGAATATCATGATTTGTCTGATGATTGTTCATCTTGGGATTTACAATGAATAATTGCTTAGGATACTTTTGTTCTTCTTGATCCCTAATATTTTGATGAAATATTTGAGAAGTATATAGGACTACTCTGTAACGAAAATTATTATTACACGTTATAGACATGATATATTCCTAACGTATAGTCTGAATCATGTTTACTTGTTTGGTGATTTTATATCATTTAAACAGGGTGTTTAATGAAAACAATTGACGGATTGCAATTGTTTTAAGAGTTAGTGCTTATCATGCTCAGTTCATTGAACTGACCCATGTTGATAATTTTTGCAGATGGATGCCGTAAGTGGTAAAAGCAATGCAGATCTGACAGGATGATCAGATTGTTTAATTTGATTTATAATGAATTACATCTTGATTTTCTAAATGTACTATATGTGGAAAGATGTTCCTTTTCCGTTGAGCATTGTATCAAGTATGCTGAATGCATAAAATGTATTTGTATAGTTCTGAAAGGAATAGAAATAAGTATTTGCTACTTATGTGTTGTATTCTTATTTTGATAGTTGACCTTCTTCGGTTTATATACCGGAGGGGCAATGTTATCTTTGTATAATTTGGAGACTTTTGTGATTGTCAATGAAAGCTTACAAGAAAATGTGATTGAATTCTTATGAGTGTTTAGTAGTTCTAATTTGTTCTATCGAAAGCAAAATTGAAATTTAAATCATTGTCTTTCTAAAAGATAGGATTAAAATAAACCTAAGCAGAACGCTAATCAAGCTGAATTAAATTACTAATCCCTAGTCTTGATTATGACAGGACAACATTTAATTGGATTCTTAATCATTTATATCTTGATACTAATAAGTATGATATAAATTCAGTTAGGAGAACTGATATAAACCTAATGGGGTTCAGATGGCAATCTCATGTGAAGTTTATGAGTTATTGTCCCATTTCGTTGTTTTAGAATCATGTATATTCTAAGAACTCCTTGATGAGACCTTGGCCTTAATATCTCCACCGTGTAATGGGTTTTATTGAGGAAGGTCATCCTAAGATGAAGAATCCAGGGATCGGGAAAGGCTAACCTTAGGGGAACGTCTTTAATGTAATTTAAACTCAACGTGCGTAACGCATATTAATAAGTAGATCTTTTCGAGGTGGATTTAAAGGTTGATGGCACAAGTCAACTGCAGGGTTGTACCTCCGAGAAGATTAGGATCTTCTCGAAGTTACAACAATGCAGGTGACTTATGACGACACCCTTTGCATTGATCGCTAAGATTTACACTTTGATCTCGAACGAGTTACTCAGGGACCGATTAGGAATGTGGTCACGTTATAAGGCTGCCTAGGAGATTCGGGGTATCTTGACACACTGGTTTAACTAGGGTTGAACCAGTATGTCATCGTATCCCTAATCCTCGTGGGCATCCATATAACGTTATCACCTTGTTAATCCGTTTCCGAGTGAATAAGTTGAGATAGGAGGGACTGACAGAAGTCGGTATAAGACATTCTACATAACATAAGAATGGGGTGAAGGGCGTATTCCAGATTGACGAGTATGCCGTTAAGGAATACGAGACATAAACAGTATGTTTCAAATCTTTGGCCAAAGTATCGCAAGCTGCTGATTGCGTTGTCCTAATTCACCTAGTCTAAGGGATGAGATGCCGATGAATAATGGTAACAATTATTCAGTTAGGTTCCTTGGACAGAGCATTCTGAATCCCATAATAGGGAAGAGAACCGCAAGAGTGAAGTGTTAAATAAAAACGCCAACTCTTATTACTCATGAATAGATCGGTAGATTACTGAGTCATGGAATGAATAGATCGGAGGTACTCAGAGTCATTACAAATGCATATGGTTATCTGTTATAAGAATGGTTATTTGATTGTGAGTTCTAAATTAGGTATTTAGAACCGGGATGCAATTATCAAAAAAAAAAAAAAAAAAAATTTTTTTTTTTGACTTGTTCTATTGTCTAAAATGAGGATTTATGTGAGAATCCCACCCGGCCGATGATAAAGCCCTCTAGATATTGCATTTCCTGAAAAGTTTCTTTTTGGAGCTATCTCCTCTTCTTCTTCTACCACCTTCTTCTTTCCTTTCACTCCCATCAGTAACTACTTTCTTTGGTGCCATTTCTACCTTGCACTCCTTTGTAGATCCTTGCCTCTTGAATTCTACAATGTGTGAATCAAACCCTATCTTGATTCAGTGTGCCTAGGTGAAATCATGTACCCTATCTCCTCTCTCACACCTTGCTTCGCTCAAACTCTTCACCAACCTGGACACAAGCTCTTTCTCGCGCCTAAATCTCTTTGTCATGGCTAGTTACACACCTTTCGCACCTTAATACGATCACTAGGCTCTTTGCACTTCGGTTCCTTTTTAAATACTCTTAATCGCAATGGTAAAAATGAACTCGCATCCCATCCTTATATAGATTTTCAAATTTTTGATGCATTCATTACTCCTTCACCTACCAAATATCCTCTCATTAATTGACCAATTCCATCCTTTCCATGCGTTACATCTTCATGCATATTGGTACCTAAATCTATTCTCCTTTTCAAGTCTAAGCGGATTAAAGATATGGCATGAAGCTTGAAGATAGATGGATCATGGTGTGTGTCATTTTGTAGCTAGGGATACGATCTAATTGGCACTCAGTTTTGTGGAGAGATGGATAGCACTCAAATAGGACTTGATCTTGTCATAACTGTTTTAGGTTGTGCCTTTCAACCAAGGTAAGAGAACCTATTTTGTAACCCTCAAATGGTGAAGGAGATGAAGATATCCCTCAATTTGTACAAATAGTATGAAAAGGGCCTTGGGAAAATATGATCAACACTCCAAATCTGACTTTCATAAGTTGTCACTTCCAGATTATGGAGATACTTTCAATGCAAGGCAAGGGTTACTGAAGAAATTTTGAAATCCTGATATGTTCTGCATACTTTAGCAAATGGATTTTTATCTTCTGTGGGTATACAAGTCAAAACAAGGGTAAAATAGGGTAGGATTAGTTGTTTTGAATGATTTTTTGGGTGGGAGTTTAGATAAGACAAACCAAGGTCCAGCAGATTCTTTGAGGATTTCAGAAAAATATGGAGAAACTTAATAGTAGAAAGTATCAAAATGGTTAATCATCCCTTCAACTAGGATATGTGCATCAAATGGAGGCCCAGATCTACACTTTTCCACACAATCTTTGATCATCTATCACAAAATCTTGAGTTAGAATGAACCAATGAAGCATTTAGCAATCACTATTTAATCATGACCTAAGGTGCACCCAAAGGTTTACAAACAATTGCTGAAGTCAATAAAGGTAAAGTGTTTTTAAATTTGTTTATCTCTTTATCAGATGAAAGCTCTTCTGAATGTGAGATTGAAAATGCCACTAAACTATCACAAGAAATGAGACCATGTATGATCAAGAGAGATTTTAAACACAAGACTACAACAGAAACAAGAAACACAAATTTGAAATGCATTATGAAATGTAAGCATTCACATATTTTTCCCAAAGACAACACATAATAACTAAAAATGATCAGATTTATCAATAGGGGAATGTTTTGAAAACAATCTCAGAGCTTGTTAATGGCTATACATGTCCAACCAACTTAACATGCTTTGAAATCGATACGAGAGAGAGTTACATGAGTTTCTCAAGTGGGCACTTAGAGAATGGGCTTCTTCCTAGGTTTTCCCATGAAAATTTTAGTTTTTCAAGATTTTTTAAACTCTTCCAACCCTTTGCATGAAAAATTCATGCAATATATAGCTTTCAATCTCCTTCGAGCCTTCTTTCCCAAGAAAAGAATATGCGAAAGGATCAAATTTTTACAAAAATTTCTCATGATTTACAGACATGGACGTTTAATAGAACACGTCCAAAAAGTTACCAGTTGTCTCAAAAAGAGATGAATCATTGCAAAATTTGCATCATTATCCATTGTGGAGGCATGTTTTTCATCTTCGAGCATGCGAGACCCCCTTTCCTTTTGTTATTTCATCCTTATCCCTCCAAAATTTGACTCTGCAACTTTTGGATCTGATATTTCACATTTTTGGATGGGTTAGGGAAAAAATTCATTTCAAAAACATCTCTGATCTTCAAATTGATCCTCAAAACTGATTGCATTGGTCCTTGCAGGCACAAATGACACAAATTTGTCAAAAATTCAATCAAAATCGATGCAAAAATGCATTTCCACACTTCCTGGAGCTCAAATGGTGGCCAAACTGAAAAATGCACAATTACCGTTGATCTTCCTTTATCCTTTAATCTGAGCCCTCCACGTGTCACAATGTGATTGGAAATGGGCTTGGGATCACTTTTTGACATTTTAACACTTTTGGAAAAATGTAAAAATTGACATTTTTCTTTGCCCCTCCGCCCTTTGAAAAAGATTGACACGTGTCCCAATGTGGGTCCCGTTGGAATTGCAGACCGATTCTACACATTTCCACTTTTTTTTGGAAATTTGCAAAATTTCTTGATTTCCTCCGTTGCTCTGTGTTGAGATTTAGGCTTGACACATGGTGCAATATGACTGGATACGGAGTCGCGGCTCAATTCTACACATTTCCACCTTTTTTTGGAAAAAGGAAAATTTTCCAAATTATCCATACGGACCCGCACCTATGATTCTGTCCCTGACACGTGGTGATTGCTGATTCACTGGGGAAATGCTTCAATTTTTTTACCTTAACCCATTTTTCCAAAGAGTCAAAAAATTCCTTTTTCCTCCGGTGGCCCACTGATCCATGCAAGCTTCAAATTTCCTCTTTGTCGGGGCCGTGCTTCCTTTTAGAATTTTAGTCCATTTTTCCAAAAAGGAAAAATTTCCAAATTGCCCCTGAAAGCCCGAACCTCCGCTTTTCCATCATGAGAAAAAAATGTGAACAAGGCATTAATTCAACTTAGTAGGCCCATGGCCTTTTTCATCACTTTAACATTTTTACCCCAAAAGGAAAAAAACTTCAAATACCTCCGTAGCTCTGCCCCTCCACTGTTTTGACTTTTCTAACTGCCATGTGTCACCCTCTGATTGGTTGAGGGCCTACGGACTTGTGGGGACAATTTAGACCTTTTGCCAAAAACAAAAAAATGCTAAGTTTCTCGAGCAGACCCACTGAACCACGTGTAATCACAAACGGCGACGTAGGAGAAGATTTTTGAGCTAAAATTTGACGGGCAAAGGATGCCCATATGACCGTCAAAAAATGCAGAAATTACCAATCCATGTTGAAGAAGAAATTGACGAGTAAATGATGTCCACCTGCTTCTAAACCTCAAAACATAGAAAATGCCAGGGATGCCCTAGAATTCAATTTTTTTGCTAAGGATGACAAATTTCTCAAAATTGAACCAATTGAAACATGTTTCAAAGCATTTTTGATCATGGAATTGGATTTTCAATGGCATACAAGTGCAAATCGATCAATTTTAAACTTCCACGATTGGGCAAAAAAGGAAAAATGGTAGAGCCCACAAATTTTGGAAAAATTAGGGCACAAAACAGGGCACACATGCAAATTTCTTTCAAATTGGGGAAAAACAACAAGTTTGTGAGCATTTCGAAGCATCCAAGCAAGAGGGGAAAAGTTGCAGACCACCAATTTGAGAGAAAACATTTCAGAGCACGCAGAATGAAGGAAAAATTTAGGGCAAAATGGTGCAAGCTCAAAAATGGCACCAACATCGGCTCCTTCTCGGGGATGGGCACTCCCAACGAGTGCCATAAGAACACCGCACCTTCTACTAGTAGTTCTTATGGCCTCTCTACTTACCTTGCGTTATACTTGTTCCTTAATTACTCTCCATCTTTGGTCACTTTTTAGAGGCACTCCTTTGAATTGAAGAGCACCCGTAAAAATTATTCCTTTCACCTTTCAATTCCCATAATCTTGTACTTGGATATCGATAACCACCCCACACTAAAAGTATGTGCAATCCTCTGCACATAAACATGCTTCATATAGTAATTAGCTTCATGCGCAAAGCGCTTATTTCACAACACACCAACTAAATTGAAAAAGCATAACGACAAAGAAGGAAACACATTAAGGTACTATAAAATTGAAAACCTAATCAATGACAATACCCTTATTACAAACACCAAGAAGACTTATTTATAGTAGGGCTTCAGCCTACTCTCGTTGAAGTAACTAGGTAGCCATGTTCCATCAAGTGCTTCTAACTGACAAGTGCTTAATTTAAGGATGTCAGTGATAACATATGGACCTAACCAATGTACCTTAAGTTTTCCTAGATGGCACAAGAACTTAGAGTCATAGAGAAGTACCATTTGTCCAATATTAAACTTTTTATCCCTTAGGTTTCTATCATGCCATGCTTTCTACCTAGCCTTTTCTTGCTTTTTTACTTTAACGCGCTATGGCTCATCGCTCATCTAGCTAAATTATCTTTTCAATCCATTATTCTAAAGCTTTCTCATTAGCTAGACCTCCAAAGATGCGTAATACACAAAGAAGGTAACATAAACTCCATAGGAAGAACGAATTCTACGCCAAACACTAACTGAAATGGTGTGGCTTTGTTCAACCTTTTATATGTTGTTCTATATGCCCAAAGTACTGCAGATAATTTATCATCCCAATCCTTTCTTCCAACATCACATTTTTGTCAATGTGTGGCTCAAAATTTTGTTGAAAGCCTCAATAGTTCCATTTTCCTGAGGATGATAGGGTGTAGTCTTATGGTGTGCAATCATGAACTCATCCAATAAAATTTTGATTGTCTCATTAAGAAAATGTGTGCCCCTATCACTGGTCAAACTCAAAGGACATCCATACCTTGTAATAATATGTTCCCATAGAAACTGAGTTGTTGTAGCTACTATATAGTCCTTGGTAGGTGCTGCTTCTTCCCACCATGTCAGATAGTCTGTGCAAGTGATAATGTAGCGTGATCTAGTTCTATGCATAGCTAGTGAAATAAGACCCACAAAATCTATAGCCCATTTCTCAAACAGATTACTGTACTTTAGCAATAGGTCTTAGAGGCATTTCATCTCATTGACCTGGTCTTCCAAGACATTGACAATGATCACATGCCTTACAAAATTCCTTACAATCTTTATAGAGGGTCTCCCACCATAATCCAACGAGTAGAATCTTACACGTTGTGGCATCACCTGCATAGTGGCCTCCTACAATTCCACCAGGAGCTTATTTTATAATGCCCATGTGCTCATGTTCCAACACACAACGAAGTAATATTTCATCCCTACCTATTTTGTACAAGTCACCACTAATTCATATGTAAGGTACATCACGTATAGCAAGTTATTTCTTCTCCAATGATTTCATTCCTTCTGGTGCCATCCATGTGTGTAAAAATACAAAAATGTCATCTAGTTACGATGGCACCCGTTGTAGAACTTTGTATAACTATGCATTTGGCATAGTATCCTCAATTGCATGTGATTATTCTCATGACTGTATTATTGATAAATGGTCTGGTCTAGAATTACTTTTTCCTAGTTTTACCACAACTATGAAATCAAACTCTTGAAATAAGAGCACCCATCGACATATGCGCCCTTGTAAAACAGGCTTATTGACCAAATAATTCAATGCCATATGATCTGTATAAAAGATGAATGGTGTAGCTAGTAGGTATTGGTAAAATTTATGCAATGCATAGATCATTAACAAAGCTTCACGCTCTGTAGTTGTGTAATTTTGTTATGTAGGAGTCAAATTTCTACTAGCAAAACAGATAGGATGATCTACAATACCTTCTCTAGGTTGAGCCAACACCATGCCAATGGCCATGCAAAGGTGTCAACATGTACATGAAATGGTTTTTCCCATGAAGGAAAATGCAAAATAGGTGCGGTAGTAATTTTCTCCTTTAATTTCTTGAATGCGCCCTCCGTTGTTCTCCCCAAGTAGAATGTACCTTTCCCTTTTAGTAACTCTTCTAAGGGTGTGACAACTTTGGCATAGCCTTTGATAATTTTTTGTAATATCCTGTATGTCCCAAAAATTTGTACACCTCACTTTGACTGGTAGGCTCCCCTAGGCCTATAATGACTGTAACCTTCTC
Source organism: Taxus wallichiana var. yunnanensis (assembly GCA_018340775.1). Classification (NCBI taxonomy): domain Eukaryota; kingdom Viridiplantae; phylum Streptophyta; class Pinopsida; order Cupressales; family Taxaceae; genus Taxus; species Taxus wallichiana. The sequence continues at coordinate 55,288,500 of CM031239.1, forward strand.
TGGGTCAACTAACAATCCCTCACAGATTATGTGTCCTAAAAGTAACCCAAATGGTGTAGTAAATATGCACTTCTTTATGTTCAAAGAGATACTCAACTACCTACACCATTCAAACATTAAGCACAAATTGTCACAATGGTCCTTAACTAATCCATACACCATCTAATCATCTAAATATACCTGTAAGAATTTGTGAATAAATTCCTTAAACGCTTGGACAACTATGCGCGAAAATACATCAAGCACATTTTTCAGATCGAAAGGCATGATAGTATAGGTGAAGCTACCCCATTCAGTAGTAAAAGTAGTCCTTTCCTAATCCTCCTAGGGAATCCTAACTTTGATGGTACCTAGAGAACCAATCTACAAACAAATATATTTCGTGCCCTCACTTCTTCTAGTATTTCCTCAGTAAATGGCGTAGGGAATGGATCTGTTACACATGCAACATTCAGCTCCCTGTAGTCCACACATATTCTAATCCATCCATCCTTCTTGATACTGATCACCATTGGACTAACCCATTCTAACTCATCAAGGGGCTTGATAATTCTAGACTTCAACATGTTATCAATCTCTTCTTTGACCTTTTCACACAAATTGGGGTTCATTCTGTAAGGCCTCTTTCTAACTAGGCACGCACTCTTTAAGATTTATCTTCATCTCCCCTAATGATTCATGCACACCTTTGAGTTGATGGTACCCCCTAGGAAATAGGTCTTGGTAGTCCCTTAATAACTCTATGATTTTGGCCACTTCAGAGTCTGACCAATAGTCTCCAATTATGGCTTCCTTAGGCTCAGTCTCTATTCCAATATTCACCCGATTTGTCTTTATAGGTTCATGATACGCGCACGTGGTCCTATCCGCATTGTCTAATACCTCACGCCTTCTGTTGAATGGTTTACATCTATATTATCTACTTCTTCATCATCCACTAGGTAGACCATTTTTCCTCTCTCTTTCGTAAGGTAAGCACGTTGAAGTAATGTTGCATCGGCCCCTGGTTCTTTATCAAGATATGCTCATGAGTCCTCTTTATCTAATAATTCCTGGAGGAGTTCTTCAGCCTTGGCACTATCCCCCATAGTTAAGCACTTGATAACTTTCAATGCTTCTTCTACCGGAGGTTTTGTAGAGAAGAAGTCAAATGTTTAGGCCATTCCTGCAATTAAATTCTACCAATTTCTAGTTTCTCTATGGAGTTCTGCATATACATACCAAGCATGCACGTAACCTTGTAAAGTGGAATAAAACTGGTGTACCCATAGTGAAGGTGGTAAAGCTTCCGCCCTTATGTCTAGAGTCTCTCACATTTCCAAACATGCTTTGTTGAATAGGTTTATCACCATGATAATTGTAGATTTGAGTAAGTGCATTGCTTCTAAATAACCTAGTAGTAAGAGCAACCCCAGTTTCATCCCATTCGACTAGATTATCCTTGTGGACCACCCACCAACATGCTGTTGTCCCACGTAGTGTATATGCTAGCATATTTCTTCTCTCCAGTGGGTCTATCTATTTTTCTTCCATGGCACACAGGAATACCATGAGATCCCCTTCTCCTGTGTAACAAGGTACCAAGTTGTTACCTATCCTCCCGACAGAGCGCGGTTTTATGCCTCGAGATAATATGCTCTTTAATTCACGCCCTACTAACTCATAAATACCGTGAGCCCAATTATCACAAGGAACACTTGTAGTATCACTCATAGACCCTATAGCCTCCCACTAAATTATTCCTTCTTTGGTTGGTTTAATCATCTCTGGATCTTAGATGGTGCATACATAAATCCTATTCGGATCTTCTTCACTTAAAGGCTCAACATAAGATGCGAAAATTTCCATCATCAAACGGATAATGACGCTTTCCTCTTTATTTTCAAAACTAATATAGCCCTTGTTGAATCAGATCAACACTATTTACATAATACTAAGGACACCCTTGTAGAGTGGGAAGCTATCTCGATTCTCGCCAACTCTAAAACTTTAAAGTCTCTAGTGAACTTCGCTCCTTTTACGGTAATGGATGCATCTTTTAACACTCCTATGGGAGCGGCCTTAGTTCGATTAGCCATGAATAATACATTAGAGGATGGCTGCAATGGGGTCTCCCCATTTATACCCATGCATCCAAGGTAAGAACATTGACTTCCGCACCTATATCAATCAGTATATTACTCAACAACCACCCATCCACAACAACATTTAGAGTGATTTCCTTGTCATAATCCAGGCTATGAGGAGGGATATTTACATGCGGATCTTCTGATTCGGTCTTAATACTTACTTACGCGCGAGTGTTCTCTTTCAACCAACTTCCTAACAGTGGAATGATGTTCTCCTGGTGCAACATTTTGCACACTTCTCTTAAGTCATCTATATCAGTTTGGACTATCTCTGACACTTTCTTCTCTTTGCTTTAAATATGTATCTCACCTTGAATATTCCTTAGCACTTTTATGGTATCTTGATAAACCTCCTTCTGATAGGCAAGAACTAGGTACCGTGCATGAAGAACCTCATCCTTAGTGATGGTAGGTTTCTGTTGTAATACCTCCTTGACATGTGCTGCCTTAGTGCGGGTCATGATCCTCACTTGTAGTGCCTCGGACCCTGCCTCCAATTTGGGCATCCATTAATTGTCCATAGTGCACTTTATCCTAACCATCCTGGAGCCTTTGTTTTCTTTCTTATGTTGCTTACTTAGATGCTCATATAAGTCCAGACACTCTTCATAGCTATGGTTCTTTTCACAGAAATAACATGTAATATTATGAGGACATTCACGCCTATAGTGGTTAGGATATCCGCATAGTATAACATGTTCCGTGAGGAAACTCACTTCTTCCACCACCACGGCCTTATCCTCTAAATCCACCACGGTATCCTCGACCTCTGCCACGGCTGCCTTCAAAACGCCCCTCATTCCAATCATAGCACGCCTAATTGTGCTCCTAGTCCTGATGCTCATTCTTGCCTTTAGAGTTATATGAAACTCCTTTCTTCCGTACACTAATATCTATAGCATCATGGATCTATCTAATCAGTTGGTAGTCCTCCATGTCATGAGTTGTGGACCTACAAATTTTATAGTAGCTTGAAACGTTCTTCCTTATCGTGTATTGTAATAATGGGAAATAGCTAGCATCATGGTTTAAGTGGCATATCTCACAATCCATCATAATGAGTGTACTATTCTATGAGGACAACTATCCTTTGTGTGACCCTCTACTTCACAATCTGTACACCAAATTTTTGAGCACGTTTCATGGGATGAATTCGCTGATAATTTCTCTAGCTATTTTTCCATAGCTGCAATATGTGCCTCTAAGAATGGGCTAATGCCAATATTAATACTCCCAATGACCTCAGTACGCACACTGATTCTAATTCCTCGCACGAGATCAGTATATGTCTTATGTGACAACGCCTCCTAAATGGTGTAATCAATCCCCCAACAAACCATTGTGCATGCTAGCTTGCGTGAATATCATAAGAAATTTTAGACAAGTGTTTTAAAATGGGCATCATACTCGCACACACTTTCAGTAGTGCCTTGCTTAATATCCTTGAGTGCACTTATACTCTTCTGCTCAAATTCAGGGATATGAAACTCTTTTAAGAATACATCCTTCAATGTTGCATAATCCACACAAGTCTGATTAGGGTCAAACTTTCTATACTAGTTGTGTGCGTACCCTTGTAACGTAGTAGCAAATTAGCTTGCCCTACGCTCAGAAGTTGTGATTCCTTTTGCATGCCACAATATTTCACACATATGCACATGTTCAACAGCATCTTCTATTCCCCTATACTCTAGAAGATGAAGAGACATTTCCATATAAATATTCTGGGGTTGGTGCGGACCTTTCCCACCTGATCCAGAACCTCTAGTGTTCCCCCTGCCTCCAAAACCTCCAAATCCACCTGAACCAGAACTTCCCATGCCTCTTGATCCCAAACCTATAGCTAGAATAGGTCATGTAGATGTACTCCCATGTGCTCGACAATAGTACTATACTGGACCCCTACGGTCTATGAAGTAGTTCTTATTCCATAAGTGAATCCAACATTTGGTGCGCTCATATTCTGTGTGGATGATGTGCCTGAAAACACACCTCCAAATAACAATGAAGTTGTCTGCCCTACCATTGATATACTTGCTCTCTTACTTCCCAAACTTTATTGTTGATTACTTGTCAAGCACAAGGGATAGGTTACAGTGGATTTAGATGTGTGCTCGCATCCCAGGTCATCTCTACTTGGCGTGCTTCCTTATGAGGCCGAGGAGGGTTCCCTGTCATTTTTTCCCAGATGGGGGAGTTCTTGATGCTTTAGCTCCACATCTTCTACATGAGCTCTAAATCCTTCACGATCCATCTCTCTCCTCAACTCCATTCTCACTGCAACATCATGCTGCTTCTCTATCTCCCTTTCACATGCCTCATTATACTTAAGTTTCCTTTCTTCTCTCTACATTGTTGCTTCTGCTAAGTCTACCATCATTCACCAATCCTGTCCCCGCCCTCGTGCGTGGTGGGGTTTAGTTAGCCATTGGTTTACTCTCCGAGTTCAAATTTACCATGATATTCTTGATCACCAATGGAATACATTGTAGGTAAGCTCCCTATGGATGTCGTAAGAACTAGAATTCAGCTACCTCTAGACACGAATAAGTGGAAATTGAGTATTCTAAGATATAACTGTTCAAGACACCATGAAACCATGTATCCATAGCTCAAGTCCAAATCAGATCAACATCATAAAGGGCCTGGAATTCTTCCTGTGTCTAGACAAGTGCACAATACCTCCAATTCCATTTAGATGCATAAGCAACCAGCCATTCATATAATTCTATTGGAAAGATAGTGAAAAATATCTCATATAGATTGTCATACAAATTCTATTCCACCCAAGTGTGTGTGTTAAAATCAGATCCAATGCTAAACCACCATGCGTATTCTTCTTCTAGATCATATATCAATTCTTCAATACTTGCTAAGGTCATCCCATATGTCTTCATTCCGAACCATCCTGAAAACAATTGAAAAAGAGGCCCCGAAACAAAACCAATGATACAACCTAGAATTCAATGATACGAACCCTATGAAACCCTAGATGCACTTTGGCACATCACTCAGCCTAAATTGAGTGCTCACCTGAAGCGTGTAAAGGTACTAGGTCCCTCTTTAGGGTTGTTGTAGTAGGATGTTAGCATGATGGAGACTTAACATATATAGTTCTATTACTAGCTCATCATTCTACAGAGCATACCAGATCTATATCTAAGGAAAAGTAGAATTAAGTACTAACCATGATGAGATAAAAAACATACTAGATTCAGATACACATAGAACTAACACTTAGATTCAGCCAATGTCCTTCATTATATTCAATGCAATAAGTTTACAGAAGCCTCATTATAATATCAAGTAATATGTGTGTAGCATTTTAACAACATATCTCTGTATATCTCGATCCCTCTGTGTGTATATCTATTACACAGTTTACTACATATATATAAGGGTGGGGACTTGCCCTTCACCACTTATCCATTCTAAAAATAGGTCACATGCTATTCTTAGCCACATGCCTTTACAAAACTAGCCACACATGCAAGTGTGCTAACAATAGACTACTACTAGCTAACTGACAGTAGCAGATTTGTTTCTAGCTTGTGTCCATGCAAAGTGCTTTGTATCTAATCCTCCAAAATAGCCAATGCATGGCATGCATGTCTCTATCTTGTTTGAGTTCTTTACATGTCATCTCTAAAAATAGACCTTAATGAGCGAAATGGATAAGTCCCGGAAACTAAACTTCATTCGTGCGTGTGTTCTCCTTATCCATTCACACCTTTGAATGTGACTCACTTCCCGTGTGGACTTCTTATGTGCTTTTTTAAAGCATTCTTTGATCAACATGTGCCGAGTGTTTCCTTTAAAAATTCCTCGGTAGGAGATAACTATGAACCAAGCGCGGCCATCTAGTCGACTTCCTTGTTCACTTTCGCAGCACCACCACTTGCAGATTTAGAGCATCGAGCTCTCAAGTAGGTCCCAAAATTTATGCTTATAAGCTTTGAGAAGCTTATTCTTTTTCTGACACTTGTTGGTAACTTGGCGGATAACCAATTTTGTGTCCCCAAAGATCTGTAACACCTTAAATTTCTTCTTCTCAGCAATGAGCAAGCCATGGACCAACACTTCATACTCTGCCACATTGTTAGAACATGTAAACTACAGATGTGCACAAAGAATAATTTCTCATCCATGGGGAAATGAGAACCACTCTGCTCTCGTGCCATTCCTACTTTTGGAACCATCAAAGTATAAATTCCATAGGCTAGGTTCAACTTTTCCTTTCTTGAGCATGCACGGTAGCACAACTTCTTCTTCAAGAATGCAATAAGTTCCAAGCTAAGTTTTGTTAGGAAATAAGGGATAAAATATGCGGAATAATCCCTCACGAGAATCACAACAAAGAGAAAATAATATGTAGAAAATATTACAGATTTCAAATAAAATTACATAATAAAATAACACAACACAAAGAGAGTATTTAACATGGTTCACCCAATTTGGGCTACGTCCACCAAGAATCACTTGCTCAAATTTTATTACAAGCCACCGCTCTCTCAATATAATACCCAGATCTATTTGGAGATATGCTCAACAAACTCTATAGAATTCACATCCAAATTCAAAATACATCTGCAATGTTACATAATACCTACCATATGCATAAAACAATATAAGTAGACAACTGCTTAAGCAATTTTACAAAACCGTGTGTATAAAAAAACCATGGGCCAAAACTGTCCCATAAACCTATGGGTCAAAATCCCACCCATATGAGAAAAACACATTTCCTAGTATATCGGGAACGTTTTAAGGCTAACTTTTTTTCTTGGGGGCTGTGCCCCTGAACCCCTGCGATTGAGGGCTACCACCCTCGGACCCCACTCGGGGCACGGCCCGACCATGAACCCAATGAGACAAGCTGCAGAAAAGTGTACAATACTCTCGGTGTACAGTCTTGACACTTTCTCACATGAAAATAAGCTCCACAACCTAAGAAGTTTCATAAGCATCCAAATCTTCAGCGTATGGATTAAATTTATGGTGTCTCTCTACCCATTCATCAAGTACTAGGTCGGGAATAGAGGGTGGAAGAGACTACTCTTCAGGATGAAGCTTGTTCTTCTTGGATTAAATAGTTGGCTTGGAGAGGGGATGAGACATATGAATCTACATGATAGGAAAATATAGGCTCATCTTGTATGGTAAACCAGGTACCATACCTTGTCTTGAGTAACATATTAGACCAATCAGTTTACAAGTAACCACCCACTTTAGCAGTAAATTCTCTTGATAGGCATATGGAAAACAAAGGAGGTAGGGAAATTATTGACATATCTTGAGTAATGGTTAGGCTTGGGCATTCATGGAGGGTTGACTCAAGATCCTTGATGACTCCTAAGGTGGTGACAATTGAGCCATAAAGTTGTAGGACTCCTTTAGAAAAAGGGTTGTATTTCAGACCTAAGACACCGATTATCTTCTTAGGCATAACAAGTACAAGCGAGTCAATCATGTAATTATGCACTAGGTGTTTTCCTATGATCAAGGATATATAGAAGGGTGGGGTTTTAACAACTTTACTTACTTGTTTCTCCTCTTCTTAGTAGACATTGTGTTGGTACCCAGATTTAATCTCCTTCACAACTTGAGCTGCATCATGGATTTTACAAGACACTCAGAGGTAGATAAATGGTTTATATGTCATTTTGTAGCTAGGGAAGCAATTTATCTGACTTGTTAGCACTCAGGCTTTGAAGAAGTGGGTAGCACCTTGGAAGGATTTGATCTAATCCTCACTATTTTAGGTTGTGCCTATCAACCAAGGTAAGAGAACCTATATTGTAGCCTCTATTTTGTGAAGGAGGTGAAAATATCCTTGTATTGTGTAAATTGTATGGAGATGGCCTTGAGAAAACATGATCAATTTCCCATTATTCAAACTCAACAGAGCTATCACTACTAAATGATGGAAATGCTTTCAAGACAAGGCTAAGGCTACTAAAGACATGGTATGATCCTGATTTTCTTTGTGCATTTTTGTAAATGGATTGTATTCTTTTGTTGACACACAATACAATGCAGGGGTATTATAGGTAGGATGAGTTAATTTGAAATGAATTTTGGGGTGGGAGATATTCAGACAAGACTAACCAGAATTTGCCAACTTCTTTGAGGACCTTTGCAAAAATTGAAAGACTCAGACAACAAAAATGCTTCAAAGAGGTTAAGGTGTTCCTTCAACCAGGATATGTGCATTAAATGGAAGCCCGTGATCTACACTCTTCCACACAATCTCTGATGATTTATCACAAAATATTGAGTTAAATGAATCAACAAAGCATTTAGAAATTTCTATTCTATCAGACCTAAGGTACCCCCAAAGGTTTACAATCAAATCTATATCAAGGAAAGCAAAGTGAATTTAAATTTGTTTATCCCTTCATCGATGATAAGCTCTTGATTACGGAATTGCAAATGCCACTAAGCTGTTACGAATTAGATCTCGCATGATAAAAGGAAATTCCAAACACCCGTTACGCAACAGAGCAAGAAACACAAATTGAAAACATTCTGAAACATAAGTAAATGCAAATTTTACCAAGAGACAACACAAAATAATCCAGAATGACCAAATTTATCAGCAAGGGAATGTTATAAGAACAATATCAGAGATTGTTAGTGGCTATACATCTACAACCAACCTAACATGATACAAATTTGATGCAAAAAGGAGTTAAAATGGTTCTCAGGTGGTTTCTCAGAGAATGGACTTCTTCCCATATTTTCCTTTGAAAATTCTCAGTTTCTCTGACCCTTTACATGAAAAATTCATGCAATATATACATTTTCACTCACTCACTCACTCACTTACTTTGCCTCTCAAATCTTACCTCCAAAAGTGGAATATTCGAAGCACCTTTGCTTTACAATATTTCTGGAAAATGACATTTAACAAACTCGCAAAAAGTTGCAGTTGTTCTTTCAAAAGGTGAATCATTACAAAAATTTCATCATTCTTCAAAGTGGAAGCACGTTTTTCATTCCCCACGCATGTAGACCCCTTTCATTTCATTATTTCATCTTTTCCTTTCCCAATTTTTACTCTGCAACTTTGGATCTGGTAATTCACATTTTTCACGAATTAGAGTAAAAATTCATTTGAAATGTGCTTTGGATTCACAAATTGAGCCCCCAATTCAATCAATTCGACCCTACAGGCCAAAATGACACGAATTGGCAAAAATTCGATGAAAATTGATGTAAAAATGCATCTCCAAACTTCCTGGAGCTCAAATGGCGGCCAAATTGGTGAAATGCACAGCTACCGTCGATCTATTCTTATCTTTAAATCTGAGCCCTCCACATGGTAGATCCGGAAAAATGGGCCTCGGGGACACTTTTGACCTTTTTACAACTTTTTGAAAATTTACAAAATTTCTTGATTTCCTCCGCCGCTCCACCTTTGTGATTTGGGTCTGACACGTGGCGCAATATGACTAGATACGGAGTCACGGCTCAATTTTACACATTTTACATCTTTTTAGACAAAGGAAATTTTTTCAATTTTCCTCCGTAGCTCCGCCCTCCCGCAAGACACGTGTCCTCATATGATTGGCTAAGGGGAAGCACTCTGATTTCATATTTTAATCTTATTTCGCCAAAGGAAATGTTTCAACATTTCCTCCGACTAACCTCGCTCTCTGCATTGACTCCTTAGATGAATTTTGACTTTTTACCTTTGGGCTCACGGGTCCATTCAACGATTTTACCCTTTTGATAACTAGAGGCTAAAAATACAACTTGCCTCCGACGGCCTGCCTCCCTGCCTCTAAGCCTGCCACGTGTCGTCCTTTGATTTGATGGCGGTGCGGTCCATTATGATGATTTTCTCCTTTTTTCCAAAATGGGTAAAAATTCTAACTTTCCTCCGAGGCTCCATCTTTCACTCTATGCTCTGATGCTGACACGTGTCTTCATCCCATTGGCTGCGAGTTTGCGGTCCAATTTTATACTTTAACTCTTTTTCACCAAAGGTGAAAAGTATCAAACTCCTCTGCCTTTCCATCTCCCCGCCTGCCACGTGTCCTCCTCTGGGGCTTGTGGAGCTGCGGGGGCAACTTGCACATTTTTCCAAAAACACAAAAACGTTAAGTTTTTAGAAATGACCCTACCGATCCTTGTCCAATTACAAATGGCCACGTATGCAAAAGTATATGAGCTAGAATTTGACGGGAAAAGGACACCGTATGACCGTAAAAAACGTAGAAATTGCCAGCTGACCCCCAAAATCAATTTTTTCTTCGTGGGTGAAGAATTTTTTGATCAAAAGACAAATGGAAAGTGATTTTAGGCAATTTATGACCATGGCAAGGGATTTTGAGGGAAAATAAGTACAAATCAAATGATTTCGAGCTCTAAAGGCCGAGAAAAAATGAAAAAAATGGCAGAGGTGTTTGAAACGGGAAAAATTAGGGAAAAATGCAAAGTAAACTTGGGGATTCCTTCATAATGGTGCAAAATGGAGGAAATGCAAACAACACATAGCACTCAAACACAAAAAGAGTTGTTTTTGTCAAATTTGAAGTATATGAGAATCCCAAAACCATTTTTCCTCAGAAACAGGGCAAAAACACATTTCTCCTTAGCAAAACAGGGATGTTTCAAATTGGGCACCAACACATTAATAAAAGTGCATGGCTTACACAAGCTGGATCAACGTGCGGGAGTTGTGTCAGAGCTTCATACAACAGATCCCGTTGAGATGGAATGGTGAGGGCATCCCACATTGTGACATTTATGTTTGTTCTCTTCATTTGGTCCACAATGCTAAATGGAAGGCCCCCTATCTTGTGTATTTGGGGAACAACATCCCTTCTTGATTGTTCGGTGCGGAAGCCTAGATTTTAGCTAGAGTAGAGGCTTGACCTACCAAAGGAGGGGCGTGTATTGCTTCAGAAGGAGCTTTACGTGAGGCCTCTTGTGTAGGGACTTGAGTAATTTTACTACTGGATGCCTTGGCTGCATATTTCTACTTTTGAGGATCTTCATGTTCTTTAAGAATGGGACACAGGCGTCGACTCTAACATCCTCTTCTTGTATCTTGTGTTTTCCACAACTTGGGCATGTGGTTTGTTTGTATCTTCTACTGATTATTTGATTGAATAGAAGTCCTCTGTGCCAAAGAACATCAAGTTTGTATCTAGAGGAGCTTTTGGTCTCTCTAGATTTTCTGCTTCAGGGGTGCTTGTTGAAGGCTCACAAACTGAAGCATTCTGGATCATGAAGGTTTGTACGTATGCAACATTAACATAATGATATTAACTATGAGGCATGTTGCAAGGGAAGCACCATTTTGACTCTTGTGCCAAATTATTCTCGAACGAACGAGCAGGCCGACTTGCAGACTGGGTGTCTTTGGAAGAGAAGGTGTGGGAGGAACAACTTTCAAGGAAAATGTGCATTGGGATGCCATCTATCATTCTGTTGGCTAGGCACGTATCTTTGATTTCCATACTTGATTCCACTAAGGCTGATTGCTTTGGCCATGCGCTTGATTAGAATTTCCTCTATAGGCTTGCACCTATTGCTTTTCTAATGATATGAATTTGTTTGATAAATTTCTAATCAAGGCCTTCAAATCTTCATCTTCCCTCTACTACACTGGAGAGTAGGACATTGAGGCAACTAGTTATGCACTTTGCTCAAGAACTGAATAGAGGCCACAAAAGGCTAGGATGCTTGTGACATGTCCGGAACGAGGGCATAAACGGTTTAGGAGTTATCTTTCCTTTGAATAAGACTATTTTTTTCCCTTACTATAATACTATAAGAAAATGGTAAATTCCAACCCCATGGATTGGATCATAAGCGAAATGTCGTTATTGAGCACCTTCAGATAATACAGGAAAGCATGCTAGGCTATAGGTCTTATCACAAGAGGGATTCTATCCCAAGTATTCTGAACTATGATGTTGAAATCACTCATTTGTTTGTTGGGCACCCTCCTTGTTGTTGTCAATTGCTCCACCAGAGATAGGTGATCTAACTTATCTTCAAAGTAATTGCAAAGAGCTATTCCCAGCTCATCCCAAGTGGTGATAGATCCAAGTCTCAGGCCTCGGTACCATTAAATCACTTTATTTTTGAAAGAGGCTGCAAGAAACCTGACTGCTACATCATCTTGTGTGATGAAATAGAGTGAACACACATTTGCTACATCTTGGATATGATCATGAGGGGTGACTTGATTCTCACCGGTAAAGTATGAAATACTCTTGAATGCACCATTTGACATATCATGTTGTATAACCAACAACAAGGGATTCCCTCCAGCAAAGTTTGCAAAGTTTCTCAGTGGAGGAGGTTTTTGATGCGCCATTATAGGGCGCACAAGTTGTATTTTTTGAGGAGTTGAATGGGCACAACACGCGGGAGATGGAGATGCATGTGTGGATTTTTGGAATGAACTCTTCTTAGGGATAACTGGAGGTACTCAAAAGAATCTTCAACTACTGTACTTATTCTTGTGTGCACTCTTCTCTTGAAAGGCACTCAGGACTACTTTGAAAAAAATATCTTAAAATGTTGGGAGTTGCCGATGTGTTGAAGTGAGCCTCCAAATGCTGAAACACTAAGTCCACACACCAGAACTTAGAGATATGAAATTTGAGATTTTAATGTTGCTCCCACGAGGTGTTCTAGATACCGTTGGTTGTTCAAACGTGCATCCGCATCTCAGATCCAGAAGGATCAAGGTGTTTGAGACCACAATGGAATCGTCCCCAAGTTGTGGGACCTTGCGTGCTTACGACGAATATCAAGAGAAGGCCGGTTCCTCTATCTATTTCTACTGCTACTACTACTCCTAGTGCTGGAAAGGAAAACTAAGCTAATAATTCCAAGGGATTAGGGATAAAAGGATGACATGAAAGGAAACTACAATAAAAGGTGATAGCACAAGAAAAGAGGGATGAACACTATATGTTCTGAGTGAGAATGAAAGGAGGCTAGGCACGAGTAACACAACTAAAACATGTATTCACCAAATCATTCTCATGGAACACAACTAAATAAAGAACTACAAGGGACATGAAATGGCACAACCAACATGCAACACAAAAGAAAATGCAAGAAGAAGGAATACAAACATGTTAGGATAGATAATAGTCATAAAATGATGCTTCTATTACTTCTAGAAATACAGAAAGCTGTTATAATGATGGAGGCCGATATCCACATGCAAGAGCCAAATCTAGAGGTCTACAACTCAAAATATAGAAAGTATGGAGTCCTTAGAAAAATGTGTAAGGATCCAAAGTGTCCAACATAACAAATGAGTCTATCTCTTACATTTATAGATGAATCCATGGAGGAAGAAGGGAAGAAGGAGGAAAACCCAAATTTGAAACACAACCACCAACAAGAAGCATTCAATGCCTACAAATCTTCCTAGAGATATGTGAAATATGCTTCCCCAAGCTTGTTTGGCATGTTGAAGAAGAAAGGAGGGTGGATCATATCAAATCGGTGGTTGGAGCAATCAAATCTGCTCATCAATTCTCGAAAGATGATTTCCCATTTCTCACCTAACAAATCCGCCAAGAATTTGAATTTGAATTTATAGCACTGTAGTTGATGTCAACATATTTTTGACAAGTCCAAGCACACACTGATCTGAGCTCTATAGTAAAATATACATCTATAAGAAGATGTTAGATTCGTTAACACACACAAAACACGTGGTGCGTGTAGATTGGCTAAAATAATGGCCAATTGTGTAAATATTTTCATTTCTACCACATGTCACTCACTGACTTGTTGCAAGGATTTGACACCTTGTTGGTGCATTTGAATGGTTGCATATGCGACAGAATCAAGCATGTTAGAAGATGACCTATAATAGAAGGATGCAAAGGAGGGTGCGAGGGAAGGGTGCATGCAACACGCGGGAAAAGAGGAAAACATGCAAGCGAGAATGCATTGTGAAGGTGTAACCATTACAAAGTGATGGGCACGACACATGAGAGGGCTAGGGACTTAGCTGATTGAAGCAAGTGTGAGATGCACACAGGGTGAAGAAGATGCTTAGGAAGAAAAAGAAAGTGTAAAGGTGGGTGTAAGGGAGGAGTGGAACAAAGAGGAAGAGGAAAATGGAAGGAGAGAATAGAAAGCACGCAAGGGCACTTGAGGAAAAGAAGGGGCACCAAGGGGAAACTACAACCAAGGAGTTGTGCCAATTTGAACTTGAGTGCGCACAACCTTTAATGAGGAGCTGAGAGCTAGATTGTATATACAAGTTACCTAAATAATTAGGAGAGTTATTTGGATAACAACACCCTCATTAAAAAAATGAGGGAGGGCATCATCCAAGATGGTTGTTAGATTGAGGTATTGAACTTAAAACAAGAAGGAAATATAAGAACCGACACACACACCATGGGATTGGGTAGAATGTAGTTTACTTATGTGATGTGTGACTTTTTATGTTTTGATTTTCTTCATCTATTTAGTTGATGTCGATAGATGATGAGTAAATTACATTGATGTGGCTAAACGCCATCAGATGCACCAAATTTGACCAAGAATTCCCAGTGTGATTTACACGTGTGTTAACTTCTTACGATTCACCTTTTGTGCATATTTCTTGATCAATTTGGTTGTTTGTAGGCTTGATAGATGCATACCAACCTCCTCTTCCACTTCTAATTGTTGATTGAGAGTTTAACTACCCCTCCTTGTTGTGATGTGGCATCCCATTGCTGCCAAATGGATTAGACCATTTCCCAACCTATGTTCTATAAAACCAATGCTTCTTCTGAAGAAAATGGCAAGAATTTTATTGTGATTTGCATTGTCATGCTGCTGAAATATTTCTAGAGACTACACAACCAAACACAATACTCTTGTGTTGTTCTTCCTCTCTGCCCACGTTCTTTAGTAGATTTGCTTTTGAAGCCACCATTGCTTTAGCACCACCTTCCTTACTTCTTTTGCATTCCTAGCTTCCTGGAATCACGTGGACACTAGAGATTGTAAAATATAAATGAGGGAAAAAAGTGATACCACAACTGACATTTCCTCAACACTACAATTTCTAGGTTGGGGTTGTTATTGAGTTTCTTTATTTCTTTATTTGTGAATCTGTATGCAAATTATTTACTACAATAGAAAATAAACTTCCATTTCCATTGTTGCAATTGTTAGGTAGTTACAGTAGATCATTTTCTTCTGCAAATATTTCTTAGGATAGATAGCTTCCTTGCCTATCTCTATAGATTTTCAAGGGAAGTGATTATGGAAGAAGCTTCTGCATAGTTTTAAGCATTCAAAATTTAGTTCAAATTAGTCTCTGTTAAATCCCTCTTAAATTCCACTGGGAAGTTTCAAGGGAAGAAAAGCTTCTGAGAAGCTTATAATTCTTCCCGTGACTCTGAGTTGTGTTTGAGGATTTAATTCAAATTCATAGTGTAGAGAAGCTTTAATTGTTTAGAATAGATTAGATATCTTTTAACATAAAATAAATAGTTACATCTGATTGTTTATTTTTTTAGGACTAGTTAATTAAATT
This sequence comes from Taxus wallichiana var. yunnanensis, assembly GCA_018340775.1. Taxonomy (NCBI): domain Eukaryota; kingdom Viridiplantae; phylum Streptophyta; class Pinopsida; order Cupressales; family Taxaceae; genus Taxus; species Taxus wallichiana. The sequence continues at coordinate 55,304,154 of CM031239.1, forward strand.
GTAGAGGAAATTTCTTCATTTCTTCTGTTGCATATGTTATTTTCCAGAAAGCCATAAAATACAAAAATATTATATTAGATTATCTAGTTTACTTTTATCTTTTTGTTCTCTTTATTTAGTTTATTTCCATTCAAGTAGATAACTAGGAACAAATAAACAATAGGGAATTTATGCTACCTGAACTCAGCCTCTAATTATCCTTTGGCTAATTCAACTACTAGGAATTCACACTACCCGATCTTAGTCCTTGATTCGATATAGCTGCCCATCAACACGCCTACTGATATTCCACATCATTTGTCTCGACCCACGACCTCGGGAGGTCGAAGTAAGACTAAGGGTCACATGTTGATTTTCAGTTGTCTGAACCACTTGCATAACTTGGTCATCGTACATCACTATTAATGCGATGTTGCAAGTGAAGGTTTATTCCTTTTATAGGAAATTTATTAAAATTATGGATATAAGTCAAAAATGTAACAAGACAAATGGACCATGTTTGTGTGTTATATTCACTTGTGTGTGGATGATGGTTGATTGACATTATAAAATATTCATTATGAATCTCATTGACTTTGTTGTTATCATGGAATGGTCTATGTATAAGTTGACCAAGGCATGGTTGTTGAAATAATATAATATAATATTCATTATATTAAATCAAAATTATTTGTGGTGGTTGTCATGCATATAGACTTGGCCACTTTACTTGGAGATTTAGCTCGGTTGTTAGATAGTAAGGTGGGAGATAAGTGTTGTTTTTAAAACAATATATGCACCAATAATCATTGGGCATGTTAAGTGGAAGAATTCATTGGAAGTGGAGAGTTAATGGGAAGTTGTTTTGATTTTTAATGATGAGTAATGTGGACTTTGTTTGCATACATGTGCTTTTTGAAAGTAAGAAAAATGGGGGCAAGAGGAATTCTATTGGGTTTTTCTTAAGGAAATGGAGGAGGATGGTTGGAAGAAGATCTATTTTTTTTTGGTTCATTATGCATACGGGATTTTACTTGGACTTGGAGGCTAGAGCATTGGAAATTTGGAGGGAAGATAAAAATGGAAAATTGGTAGAAAGAAGTTGGAAAACATTTTTACCAGGCATGGGTTTTTCTTCTTATTTTGTTTCCTTTGAAATGAATATGTACCCATTTTTGAGTCTGTTTTTTGAGGAATTTTTTGTTTGAAATTGGAAATAATTTGTTGAAATAATACCCATTTTTGGGTCTATTTTTTTGAGGAAAATTTTGTTTAAAATTGGAAATAATTTGTTGAAATAATACCCATTTCTAGGTCTGCGTTTTTGAAGGATAAAGTGTTCTTAAAATGGGAATACGTTGTTGAGTTTTTACCCATTTATGAGACTATTTTATTTGGTGTGAAGACATTTTGCAAGATTTTGAAATTTCACCTAATTGGGTTTGCATTTTGAAAATGAAAAATATGGAAAAATACTCATTTATGGGCCTGCAAGTTTCGGTGCATTACTTAGGCATGAAATACATTTATTAGGCTGATTTGGTAACCCATAGATGGGATTGCATATTTGTTTATTTATAAATATAAATACATTCTTCTTTGGGTTGATTTGGGAACCCATTACTGGGATCTGTATTTTTTATTTATAAATATAGATACATTCTTCATTGGGTCAATTTGGGAACCCATTTGGGTCTGCATATTTTGTTTGTATTGGAGGACTATGATGTTTCCAATAAATTCATTTTTGGTATTGCTTATCGTGTAATCGATTGGCTGTAATTTTTTTTTCATGAAGTCAATTTTTTTCCCATTTCTTGGTCTGCATGATTTGTTGTAAATGTATGGTTGTGATACATTTTTCAGAGGTCTTTTTACACTTGATTTACACCCATTGCCATGTCTGCATATTTGTATATTTATAACATTATTTATTGGGTCGGTTTCACCTATTTTGGGTTTATGTAAACTTGTTATTTTGATTAAAAATCAAACCCATATTGACTTACATATTGAAATAAACAAGAAGGAATGAATGTGTAAAACATGTGGTTACACCAATGCCTTGGTGTGTGAATGCAACTTCTTGATTTTAATTTGTGATATTATGTTTCTTATTGTTGTTTGTTGTTTGGGTATGAGGATGTAGTTGTTATTATGTCCCAAATATGATATGATCATATTTAGAATGCGACTTACGTTATCACGCTTGTGGCAAAGCCATAAACGTGATAACATAAGTCTCCTCCTTAAATCACATTAAAGGCATTAGAACTTTAGTGAAATATGAAACAACATATGAAGGATTTTTAGAAAATAGTAGATAAGTGATGGTTGTTTGGTGCATCGGTAAATGTGCAGAAGGAAGTTTTGTTTTACTTAATGTTAAACTAGTTATGTTATTATCATACCATAAGCCTATGAATACATGCATGTACACCATTATGGAATCCATTTGAGAGCATACATACATATGCTCATGTGGGATATTTTTATTTATGATTATAAAATTTGGAAACATGGATTTAAAATTGGAATAGATGGTTGTTTTTCCTCTTTGATTATTGAAATCAAAACATTGCTTTAAATGTTGGAATGGATTGCCTCTTGATGAGGATTGTTGATTATGGAAGTGGTGTACGAGATAGTTGTGTTGTGAAGGATGAAAAATCTTATTTTTTTGTGTAAACTATAAGATTTATCTTGCATTAGCATAGTTGGAAAACTTTGGCCAAAGTAATGTATCTAGTTGTATGCATTTTCAGTTCACTTATCCTTATTTTGTACTAGTCATGAATCATATGATGGTATTGGTTGCTCTTATGATGGGCTATATTTTTAGAATTTGGGTATATTACACATGGTTATTAGATTGTTATTCTCTGTTGATAGTTGAATATATCAACTACCTTCCTCTTGAAGGGTCGGGACCCTCTTGCTTGTGAGAGGTGTGCGGGGGAACCGAAAGGTTTTGTGGTTGGAGGAAAAGCACTCCAATGATGCTCTCCCTCTAAATAGTTGCACAAATGAGATATACATGTACACATGAAATTCTAGAAAGAATGATTCAATAGTATCTTAGGTGTACTAAGACATATGGTTACATTACTGTACTTGGCTAGGGATAGGCTTGTTGCCTCATGTATTTGATATAAAATATAAATTAAATATGATATTATTAATTATATTATGAAATGATTGTTGATCATACTTTTGTATGAAAAATTGTGGAAACAATGTATAAAGTTTAAATGACATTTAATTGATCAACTCTTGTTTAAGATTTCAAAATATGGCAATGAAAGCATGTTTTGAATCTCGGATAATTTAGAGGTATTGTTGTAATATTTAGTGATTTGCATGGTTATTTATAAGTTACCTAATAAGATTAAAAATTTTAAAAAATATTTCCTCTTTTAACTAGTGTTAATGGACTATCGTCACACAACAAATCCCCATGTGCCTCAAAATCACTTGCATACGAGAAGTATTTACAACTGACTCATAAGGAGATAAATTCCCACTATGTTAGGGTGAATGATGCATTCACCATGTTTATTATAAGGATCCTTGAGGGAAATCTGGAATGGAGGATCTCTTCTCAAATAGTTGGATTGATATAAAATTATGGGAGCCACTTCATCCATTTCCCTACCTTCACCTACATTAGAATCACAGTGCTATATGATCTTGCTCATTACAGGGCTTCCTAGGTACCCAAGTGGCAAAATCAAAATGTTTGAGATGTGTAGATGATTGGCTCATGTTCATATCAAGTGTAAGAATATAAAAAGGAAAGGTGTGTTTATAGACACCAGTTTTTGTCACCCGTTTACATCCCGCAAGCATACTTTAGTACACTAAACCTATCACTTTAAACATTATCTAGGCCACCTTACTCACTACATAAAACCATTTTTCACCCTTGGTAAATTATATTTACCCATAAAAACTTACTATAACCCCCATAAAACTTACTAACCATCTTACCCAAACCTCATAACCTCCCAAACCACACTTAACCTCTTCCCTAACCATTTTCCCTCGTCCCCATACATGAATTTCCCATTTTGGAAGTAGTTGAAACCACTTCCAAATGGCCTCTTATGAATTTCTTGGATCATCATCGATTCCAAAAATCACCCATGATTATAAATAGGAGCTCAAATTCATGTTTCAAGGACCTTTTAGATCTCTTACATCTTGAATCTTGAGTTTTCTTGAACCCGTAAATGAAGTGCGACTACTCCAACACTCTCCAAACCCTACAAAAATAATCTTCCACTCTAAGGAGCCATAACACATTAGTCTTTACACCTGTAATCTTTGAAGGATTCTCTACACACCGTCAAATGATCAATAGACCAACATCATAGACTCAATCAATTTTTTTCACTTATCAAGAAAATCGATCTTTTTATAGGAATTAGTAGTGATTCCCTTGAATCACCTGTAATTCTTGTCAATTTTAACTTCTTTATCAAATTATCACATTTTATTAAGTATCATCCATATCTCTAGACTTAATATGTCTATTTGGAATCATGTATATGTTGTAGATGATTATTCTAGGCCAGTTTCATCCAATCAAAAGCATATACAATCTTCCAATCATCCAACAACCCTTCATGTGGGAGAAATTTGATATCCTGTATGAGCTTACTCTATGCGCTATCAAATTTGCACCAACCCCGGAAGAAATTGAGAAAAAATTAAATTCCTCCACAAAATCCATCAGAAATTATGGATTACTAGTACAACTACTTTGAATATCTTGATTGCCGCCACTCTAGCCTAGGCCACCTATGAAGTAGAACATGATCTTACCTTTCATCTAAAATTATAAATTCCTTATCATTGCCATTATTTATCTTGTTATCTTCACTAATTCACTTAATTAGATCAAAATGAGCTGATATCCTTAAAGGAAGTCCCTTTTAATTCCTTGGATTGGCCTTTGTCGAGCAAATGCTTGTCATCCTATTTATATAATATTTCTTATCTAGTCATCTTTTTTCATAGGTCTCTTCACTTGGCGAAAGGAGGAGTGCTCATTCATTGTTTACATCTCACATCTCGACATTATGATTGTTAGTGCAGGTATCATTAAAACCTACCATATATTGAGTTTTAGTTACTTTTTGCATTTAATAATGTCTACCCAAAACTACCTAATACATTCTGCATGTGGGTGGGACCTTGTTTCCTTTATTTGCATTAAATTAACTTACAATAATTCTTGGGTTCTCTGCTTTGTAATTGATAACAATCTTGGTAAATCACTAGTGATTTTGGTGAATCACCCATGATTCATGGAAATTGTCGACGATCTCCGTGGATTGTTCCTAATTACTCATTCGGTTGCTTTTTGAATCTGCTTTTCTTTTACGCTTCTTGTATTTATCTAATCATTATAGGTTTCCCCATGGAGTACATGTTTCTAAATTTCAGTTGAGCCAAAAATAAAAATAAAAAAAAAAAAGTAATCACAGTATGCTTTCTTCATTATTTTCCTTCTTTAGAATTGCATTTGTCTCATTTGCCTTCATCGAATCAACATTTATTTTGGGATTTAAAATGAACCCTTCATATCTACTTGATCACATAGTCTAATTAGGAGGTCAACAAATTACCTTCACTTAATTCCCCTCACACACAACCTAATCACATTAAACACAATCGACATCAAAAATCCTACCTAGGTGGAATTTCTTGGATTTCATCACCAAGAGGATGAGTTAACTTGATGTTCTAGCCAAGTATAAATAATCTGGTGGGCGATATATTAGCTAAGAACTTGACACCCTTATTAGTGCAAGACCATGAAGTGAGGGGATAGGCCCCAATACCACGCCTTGTACCAACACCAACATAGATTCAGGACTCACCTACCTTCAGGTATATCGAGGACTCTAACCTTTTACATCACCTAAAAAAGTTATAGATTGCTATTTCCTAGGACCTCATAAAACTTTTTTCACATTTCACCTTCTTTAACTTAATCAAGATAACAAAATTATCTTGTGTGACTTGCTTGCTTGATTGTAATCAACTCTCTAGATTCTTTTTCTCTTTTTTTGTGATTTTTTTTATGGTCTTAACTCCGACAAGAGTCACATCAACAAAACTTTGAGAACATGGTTGAGTGTTTACAAGTCCTTGGAAAATATCCATCTATCCTTGACGACATTCCCGACATCATGAATCAACATTGATCACCATAAGTAGATGATCAAGAACCCCCAAACTCTCATAGTAGTCAATCAACCACATCAAAATTCCCCGATCTCGCCTACTCCTCGTTTCTTCAATCAAGGGGATCCAATATTCACTAAGATCCTAGATTTAAACTATCCTTCTTCAAAATTATACTCTGTATAATGACCCTTGTCACCAAAACTACTTATGATTTTTCCCAGCTTATTGATCCTAACTATGATTCGGTCATCTAACAAGTCCATCCATATCCTGCTGCTAGTGAATTAGAAACATATAAACCCACTTCTTCCACACCCATCATCACCTTTGACCTCAACATTATTTCCTCAAAAGACACAACTAATCAACAATCATCGTCCTCAACGGATCCCTCATCCGGGTTTGTCTCATCCCAAAAACTAGTGTATCTTCATCTATGTCTAGTCCTTTAGTATCCTCCATTATCCAAACACCTTGTACAAGTTCAATAGTCATCCCACCTAGTGTGTCCCAACCTATCCGATCTCAACAACCAAATCCTCTATTTAAAACATGTTCATGTCTATCCCAACATTTATACCCATCATTAATATGATTTCCATCTCTAGTGTTCACCCCTCTTCACAACAGTCATCAACCACCCCTATTTCGAAAATATTATCTCAGCACACACCTCAACAATATCAACCTCTTATCCAAACTTCTATTCCTTTCCACCACATACCTAAACAATCCCAACCTTTTATCCACACTTCAATCCCCTTCCAACATATACCCCAACACTCACAACCCCTTTTAACACATTTGTGCCTATTCAATATCAATACATCCAATCTTCACAACCCATAATATCACATCCTCGTATACAACATTCCTATGAACACCCCTCTCTAACATAATATCCCTTTTCTTTACTAGCCATACAAACAACCAAATCCACCCACATATAATCAATTGGGTCCTTCATCATTTAATTCCCAACAAAAACCATTACAAAACGATCCTTGCAGGAATTGATGAACATTATCTCCAACCTCAAGCTTCCTCTATGGGTCCCAAAACACTCTATCTTAAATTTTTTTACAAAGAACCCATCCATCTATTTGTACTATTTAAATAATATCCTCCACATTAGGAACTTCCTAAGTTCCTTGAATTATATAGAAAATAAGACCCTTAACAACGTATCCAGGGCCTTCCGACAAACTAGTTATCTCATTGCACATGACTAGGACCTGATGTTGAAACATTCCCTATGTATTTAGATGGAGCTACCTTATATTGGTATAATATTATCCCCCATTACCCACTCTTCTTATTCACATAGCTTGCACAAATATTTTTGGAACACTTCTCTATTAACATCACTTGTAAAGTCACTATCACCGATATATATGCCATCAAGCAATTTGAAGACAAGTCTATCACATATTTCATCACCCGTTGGAGGGTCATTATTAATTAGTTATCCTTTTCCCTCCCACAAAATGAATTAATTGAGTTGTTTTCTCAAACCTGTGATAAACACATATCATCCACATTAAAAATCCAAAGTGCTTTCAAATGTTTGACAAAGCCTTCACTATGGCTCACAAAATCGAACTTCGTGCACTTGAGGATGGTAGGGCCAAAATCGATCAAAGAATCCTAAGCCCGAGTCTTCGTTCAAACCATCCTCTAGTCGTGACAAATCTAATACATCATTGAATGCATTCGTTATAAAAATACTTCTAAATAACGTTCAACCTCCGAACTCACCCATCCTCAATGTAATTATACGCATATAGGTGAATCTTATAGTGTTGTTTTGATAAAATCTTGGCTACATGTATAATCACCCTTCCTCCCATCTGCACCATCAACACGTCTATTTCAAAACCCTCTTGGTATCAAGAGAATGATTACTATAAATACCATAGGGTCAAAGGCCATGACATCAAAAAGTGTCATTCATTCAAAAATTTCCTTCAGAAATTATCTACAAAGGTGAGTTACAACTGGATAACCCAAATGCACCTCCAAATCAGAATTTGGATGTTTTTAAACATCCCTTTCCAAACCATGCCCCATCCACCAGCTAACCACAATATAATTTCATCCACTCTCATCACACCATTAACATAATAAAATATCAATCATCTACACCCTCGTGTCTAGTGCTCCCATCACGGAAGCACCATCTAAATCATTCACAAATGATTCTATCACAAAAATAACGAATGAATCATCCACTACACCATGTGTTTCCACACCAAAAGTACCTATCAAATCATTTACATCTCCTAGTCTTGCTGCCAAGAAGACCATAAATCCATCCACATCTATCTCATCCTCTTCAAACCCATCTAAAATCTCTTCACAAGTTTCAAAAATAAGCCTAAGTTACAATATGTGAAAATATATTATGATGACCATGCCACTCAACATTATGTACATAATCTTAAAAATCCATTACACGACCACACATCCCTTTATCTAGAAAGTGACAATCATATCATGTGATCATCCAACCTCCTCAACATAGAATCTAAAATCCATGCCTTCTATCTTAGGGCCGCACCCCTCATTAAAATTTTCTGTCACCATCACCGAGTCTAAGATTGTTCCCCATCTTGCATCTAAAAGTGTGACACAGAAAATAATCCCTTCAACTATTGCATCGTCAAAAGAATCACCGCTTCTCTCAACCTCATCTTCAAAAGGACATTATGTAGTAATCCTTAAAAGGATCATCCAACGATCCATCTAATTTAATAAAAACTTAATTAAATATAATTATAAAATAATTGATATGGTAAAATATAATAAATATATTGATGTTAAGCACTCAAGCAATCTAAAAATATAAGTAAATGGGAGAGATGAATGACTTAAATGATATCCATGCAATCTGAACCGATCTGGGTAGGGAGAAGTGATGAAAAATATGTAAACAACGTCACAATTGATCTCTGTAAAATTTGGAACATGAGAATGATGCCATACATGGGTGCCCAAGATTAGGAAGAGGTGTTTAGGAACCGATGTCTAGTTAAGTGCTTGGTGAATGTGCAAAGGCTTGAGATATGCTTTCTTTTGTGTTGTTAGGGTTTCGCTACTAATTCATGTCAATCTCTTGATATTCACTCTTTGATCACCGAGGGTACATGTAACCTACAAAACAAACCCTAACTACTTGCACAAGCTCACAAACACATCAAATCAGAATGAAATATGCAATATGTGAAGTCAGACTGACCCCGATGATCACTTGATGAGTGAACTTATGAAACAATGCCACACTACATTCCATAATCCATGTAGTTCTTTGTGTTTATGTGTGAAATAATGTCCTTAGGTTTCCCTCATGCCAATGATGCCAAGATAATGGGTTAGTAGCTAGATAAGATGTAAATGTGTGATATGGAATTCAAAACTTCCCCTTCCTATGTAGTGTATGCAACCTAAAAATGCAATCCCTTTAATGATAATGATAATATGTAGATGTGATTGCCCCTTAAAATTTCCAGCCAAAATAATAGAGTGTATGTTGTGTATATATATGGATCTCTTGTTTGAATTTTGACACTAGTGACACAAAATGCTGACTATGAACATGAGATAAGGATTAGAAAACTAGAAAGGCTGACCACAAATGTCAAAATGTGTAAAAAGAACAAAGAGGACATAAACACCTAGAATGGATAGGAGCGCTTGGGTGCTAGTGTCCAGAGTGGGCACTAGTGTCTGGGATAAATGATGACAAATGTGAAAATAAAAATAGATAGGGATCCTTGTGACCTAACTAGAATTGGGTACATAAATGACAGATGTGAGAGAGAAAGACAATAGAAACAATAAAAACAAGTAGATGGACAAAGGATTGTGTCACTAGTGAATACTTTTCTTACTTAAGATCCATGCATATAACAACATACTTGATGACATAGTAAAATAGTAGTATGTGCATGATTTTGTGTCTACATTTGCCCCCATTTATGCTATTTGAATGAAATTCAAGTAGTGTAAAGGAAGTAAGGAACATACCTAGTATAGATTCTGAAGAAGCCATGTTGTAAAGTGCATATAGAATGTAGAAACTTGTAACGTGGTGAATCATGGATCAGTGTTTTTGACCCATGTGGCATAAGTAGAGATAGAAAACTATTGTAAGGAGCACTTAGAGAAGTAGTTGAAATTATTTGGAGACTTTAGAGATTTTTAATTGTTACCAAAGTAGATTGAAGAGGTGGAGAGTGAGAAAGATAGGATGTAGGAGGAGAATCCCTAGCTCAATATGTTTTTTCTAGATATGTTGTGAGTACATGGATGGTTTGTAGAGTATATGGCTAGGGTTACTATATTACAAATTTAGTTAGAGAAATATAGAGGCCAAGATCAGTGACGTAGAGTGAACAATGAAGCCTCTAGTTCTAGAGCTCCTGTGATTGTATATAATGATAGTGAGGATGATGTGCGATGTATTGTAGATTTTGTATCAATACATGGGGATTGTCCCCAAACAATTGTATTTTGAAACTTATGATTTTGGATGAGATATATGTAGATGGATGTTGTTGTGGTATTTGATATTGATGTGCGTTGTATATTATGTGATGATTATGATGTGTACATGGTAGTAATTGTGTAATGTTTTCTATAGATTGTATGCGCATTGTTGAAACGGTTGAATGTGGTAATGTAGTATGATGTGGAAATAATAGCTAGGTAGTAAACTAGATAAAGAATGTACATGAATAAAAATGAGTGGTAGATCATAGAAAAGTAGTGACAAATAAACACTAGCTTAATTTTGCTTTTAACTTATTTTTTCAAAATATAAAACTAAAATGCACAAGACATGTTCCTCCCAAATCTTGTTGTAGATGAGGATTTCATCCAAATAGAAAGTGGCAATGTGACTCAGATAAAACAAGAGATTAAACTAATGATGTATTGATAATTGAATAATAATGAAATGCAAATAAGATTCGTAATAGTGTGGGATGAGAATGTAGGGGGAGAAGAATGATTTCCCCCTAGTGTGAGAATGAGGTTCATTTATAAATACCCCCTTCAATATTTAATAATGAACCATAAAACAAGATTGCATCATCAAGAAATGGGTTTGTCATGTGTAAGAATATTCTAGAAAAGATATGGTATAAAGTAAAAACGTGAGGCGTGAAAGGAAAGGTTCATTGATGTAATATGCCCTAAAAATTCAAGTGTGAACCATAGCACACGAGTGTGTCATAGGTTAATGCAATGGAAAATAGATTTCATCTACTAGATATTAAGATGCTTGTAAGGCATGGATGGAACATGTGAAGCCGCAATGGTATGAGAGTAATTGCAAAATTGGATGCCAGAGGGAATGTAGCCAAGAATAAAAGGTTTGGTGGGAGGAAGTACATAAGCATGGGGCTTAAGAAGCCAATGAAGTACTGTAACAATGTGGGAGGAATGAGAGGATGTAACCATAGGTGGATTAGATGGAGGACGTGGATGGATAATTACCTTAGGATATGGGTGGATGAATACTTTAGATGGAGGTGAAGGAGAAAAGTGAACATTGGTGGAAGCTCACTTATCATGAATTGGAGAGAGATAACACTCATGAGAATGAAGAGAAAACAATGACACCTTTATCTTCTAATTATTGTAAGTGATCATGGAGAGCGTAGTAATAATTATCACGATGTCTATTTATGCACTAGAAATTGTAGAAATGATAGTCATAATGGTAACCGCTGATGGTGAGGTGGATGATGTTGGGTATAAGGTATACAAATGAGACAATTATCAAGTAAGGTTCGTAGTAGAACACCATAGGGTTTAGCATTATGTGAGAAGTGCAATGAATCATGAATGGGAGATGAAGAGAACTTAGGTGAATGCCGACAAAGTGGAGGGGTAAGAAGATGCTTACACAGAGGCGAGATGGAGACCATGGAGGGAGATTAATGGATGGAATAGGAGAAGACATATACATGGGTGATATAATACATTTCATAATTAAATATTGTTCTAAATCAATGACTTTATAGCATAAGAGAGTAAAAGATTCACATGTATCATATAATAGTTTTTCTTTCAATGTAGGAATTAAACCACAACAAAAGATAAATTGATTTTCTAAATCAATGGGCTGAAATAATAACTGATGCATGCAAGAATTGAAGCGTAAAATGTAATCTAAAATTGGTTCATTCTTTCCTTGATGCAAAGAAGGAAAACGTTCATATGTAACTTTAGGACCATTGTTAGAAATAAATTTTCTAAGAAAAACATCCTCCATATCATAATAAGTACTAATGGATCCATAAGGCAAATGAGTATACCATTGAAGAGCATGATCAACAAGACTATGAAAAAATGCTTTGAGTAACAAGTGATCATTGGAATAAGCAAACATGGTTGAATGGTAATGCTTGAGATGTAAATAAGGATTTCCAGTGCCATCGAAACATGAGAAGTTAGGCATGATGAAGTCCTTTGGGAAAGTAGAATTGTGAATATTTTTAGGAATAGGATTGCCATGCAGAGAATTATTGTCAATGGAAGCCGTTATCCAAAATTCACCCTCGGGGTAATTTTGATAACATGCATCAAATTGTTCATCCCGAGCAAGATTGATTCGAGGCCCAAAATCATGATGTTTTTGGGGTCCCCTCGGCCTTTTTTTTAACTCCCCATCCAAGAAGAAATCCCAACAAGTTGAGAAAATGGAAAAATTGTAAACAATAAGGTTGCGTATGACCGTTTAAGGCATTTCGGTCCGAAAGGTTCGGGTCGTAAATCGAGGTTCGTTGTACCAAGCTTGGGGCCGAAAAAGTAAGAAAATCAGCGAAGTCTTTTGTCCCGTGTAGTCTGTGGGGACGATTGGGACGTCGGGGCGTGAAAAACGAAATGGTCGAAATCAAGGAGAATCGCTCAAGTTTTTGTTTCGCATGACGTTTTGGGACAACCGGGACAAAAGTACGCGGGAGGCGAATCACCGGTTTGCCAAAAGATAGTCCATTTCAGGGCGTTCGAGATATTTTTCCTAGGCGGTTTGGAACAGTAGGGACAAAAGTACGCGAGGGAAGAGTGGGACGTGAAAAGGCCGCAAACAGGAACAAGGAAGTCTATTTCGGGCGGTTCGAGATATTTGTCCCGAGCAAAGCGGCCGATATCCAGATCCGGATAGTTGGGACAAAAGTATGTGAGGGACATGTGGGATGCGAAAAGGTGAAAAGGCCGCAAGTAGGGACAAGGAAGCCCGAATCAGCCGATGCGGGAGAATGTGTCCCAGAAGTGGCGGAGAAAAGAGGACTTAGAAAATTTTCCAAGTTTCAGTCAAAGTTTTCAAAGGTAAAAGTTTTGGCCCGCTGCCCCCGCCATCGAATGGAATCTTGACACATGTAATCCAAGTGGCGGAGTGTGGGGGGGAAATGGGAAATTTTCCCAAAGTAAAAAATGCCAAATTTTTCAAGAGCAAAGTGCGCCCCTTAGGCCCGAGCCAATAAAATAGTGCCACGTGTCCAAGTGGCAAAAAGGTTTAAGGAAAGGCCCGAAAGAAATTTTCAAAGGATGAGCCCGCGGATGAATCAGAGCTTGACACATGTCATCCAAGTGGTAGAGCATGGGGAAAATTCAAAATTTTTCCAAAGACCAAACAGGTAAAAAATTCAAACTTTTTTCTCCGCCGATCCGTTTTGGGCCTATTTTTGCCCTAAATCTTCAAATGGCCATAATTTTTGATCCAGAGCTCAGATTTCCACGTTCTTTATATCAATGGAAAGCTGGTGAAATCCTCTATAATATTATAGGGTAATTTTTGAATTTTTATGGAGTTTGGAGAGAGAAAATCAAAAAAATCCTTTGGCATGTGGTAATGACCAGAAATGACGTTTCAACAACCAGTTTTAATGCAAAATACAGTTCGCCACTTTTAAGTTTGCTAGGGTTCTCACCTACCACCATAATGAGATGAATTAAATGTAACCTAGAGGTGGTTGGGGTAGATTTTGATTTCCTCTCTCTTCCCTCTCTCATTCTTCCTATAAATTGTAAGGAGGGGCTTCTTTCTAAGCGTTGGACATTCTTGTTTTGCCCCTCCCTTCTTCTCTTTGGCAGGTGAATTTGTGGAGTTCAAACCTCCCATTTAAAACTGTAATGCAACTTTGCCTCTTGGCATTTTGTAGTGTATTGTATCAATCTTTGGAGTAAGTAATGCATGTCTGTGGATGATTCTCAACCTTCTCTGTGTCCATTTGCCTCCTCCTGATCTTTCACTGCAAATTTTGTTATCTGTGCATGATCTTACATCACATTTTAATGGTTTGTGTTTATTGGCAAGATAGGTGTTCTTCATTCCTTGGTGCATCACCTTTGTTAGTTTAGGTTTATTTTTATGCATCTTCTTACCCTATCTCCTTGGCAAGTTAGATTAGATTTTGAGTAAACCCTCTACATTTTTTTTTGTGTGCATCTGAACAAAGGAATAGGAACCGGCCTTCATCCGGAGAGCTTTTCCAATTTCACAAGGTCCCACACTTGGGAAAAGCTCCATGTTATGTAATCACACTGAGAGTCTCAACCCATCAAGTTGCGCAGACACTCGGGGTGCTATGATTCTGCACTAACGAAGCATAATAGTATTTAGTTTCGAGGGTGAGTGTATGAACTTGAGATTGTAAAGTTCCAAAACATGTATGAGGGATAGAATATTATGTGAAGGAATGGTTGGTGAAGTGAGAGGCATATTTAGGGGTTGGATCTTGCCATTGTGAGTGATCATGGGAACATGAGGAGGAGTGGATGTGGAAGGAGGAGAAAGAGGTGGAAGAGGAGGAGAGGAACATGGAGGATCTATGGGAATGCTAGATGTAGGCTCGGAGACACAATAAGAGGTGTACTAGTGGTAGGATTAGAATCATCATGAGAAACAAATTCAGAAGTAGAAGAAAGAGGAGTAGTAAATTCACATTCAACAGTCTTAAGAGAAGTAACATCATCACTAACATGTTCATGATCGAAGCATAATTGACATCACTATCAGTCATATTTTCACAAACAAGTATTTCATCAAGACTATCATCAACATATAAAGAAGTGGTAGGAGTACTAATATTATATTTATCATTAATCATTTGAAAATTTTTCAGAAGTAGGAAGAGTAAGATACATAGCTTTACATTCATCTTGACTACTAATAAAAGCGACATCATGCACATTTACATTTTCAACATTAGAAGTAGAATTATTAGTATCCATATTGTCACAATCAAGAACATAATCAAGTAAAAATCTATAGTATTATTATCATGTGCTATAAGAGGATGAGAAAAAGATGCAGCAACATGGGTGACTACGGAAGATGAGGGAGATCATGAATCAAAGCTTTGGTTAGGGGAGACTATGTAAATGTTATAAGTGTTAAGGATGATAGGAAGGGTGTTTTGAAAAGCAAGAGGTTTTTAGAGGACTAAGGAATCACATTGAGGATTGTGGTAGAGGTCACAAAATTTAGATTCTATAGAAGTATTGTCAAAAAAGGTTGTAGGAATGTATAAGCCATATTATGCTTGGGAGATGAGGATCTCTTCTTGGCCATGAGGGTTTGTATGATCCTAAGGAAAAGAGTTCAAATAAGGTTGGGTTCACCAAATTATTTAATAAAACCTTAAATCTAATTACAGAGTAATTGATATGGGAAAATACAATAAATATACATATGCTAAATAATCAAGCAATGCAAAATTATAAGTAAATGGGAGAGATAAATGACTTAGCTCATATTCACACAATCTGGAACTGATCTAGGTAGGGAGAAGTGATGAACAAGATGCAAACAATTTCATAATTGATCTCTCGTAAAATATGGAACTCCGAGAATGATGTCGAACAAGTGTGCCCGATACAGACAAAGACACATAGGCATTGATGATTGGTCCTAGGCATTGGTGATCGTGCAAATGCTCGGGGTATTCTTTCTTTTTGTGTCACTAGGGTTTTACTACTAATTCCTCTCGGTCACCGATATTCACTATTTGATCACCGATGGTACCTGTAACCTACAAAATAACCCTAGATACCTGGACAAGCTCATAAAAATATCAAATTAGAATGAAATATGTAATATGTGAAGTTAGACTGACCCTGGTGGTCACTCGATGAATGAAGTTATGACTGAGTGTTGTAATACATACCAGAATCCATGTAGTTCTTTGTGATTGTGTGTGAAATAGTGTCATTAGGTTTCCCTATTGCCAATGACACCAAAATAGTGGGCTATAGCTAGATAAGATGTAAATGTGTGATATGGAATTCAACATTTCCTCTTCCTATGTGGTGTATGAAGCCCAAAAATGTAGTTTGTTGGATGACAGTGATAGTATGTAGATGTGATTTCCCCTTAGAATTTTCAGCCAAATAATAGAGTGTATGTTGTGTATATATGGATCTCTTGTTTGAATTTCAACATTAGTGACACAAAAGGATGACTATGAACATGGGATAAGGATTATAAAACTAGAAATAATAACCACAAATTTCAAAATGTGTAAAAATAACAGAGCGGACAAGTGCCAAGAATGGAAAAGAGCGCTTGAGAACTAGTGTCTAGAGTGGGCACTAGTGTCTTAGGATAAATGACGAAAGATGTGAAAAGACATACAAACATGGATCCTTGTGACTCGACCATAATCGGGTACAAAAATGAAAAATGTGAGAAAGAAAGACAATAGAAATAATCAAAGCAAGTAGATGGACAAAGGATTGTTTCACCAATGAATACTTTTCTTACTTAAGATCCATGCATATAAAAAAATTCTCGATGACATAGTAAAATAGTAGTATGTGCATGATTTTACATCTACACCATCATAACTTTACCTCCTCCTAAGCAACTCCTGGATCTCGAGGATGGAAACCCTCCTTGTATAATTTTGAAGCATTTTGTGATTATCATCACACATCAGGACATTCTACAGAGGACTATAAAGCCCTTCTTGCTACCATTTTAAGCCTTGTTAACAAATTCCTTCTTACTAAAAATCTATAACCATGAAAAACAACCCATCAAACATCTAATACTATAGCATCTAAACCATCATCCACATCTACTAAAGGTGGGGAATCTTCTAAGAAAGACCCTCTTCATCAAATTGACGTAGTACGTATCACTACCATAACTCGTACCCATGACCCCAAGACTTCGATCAAAGCAATTCCAATGTCTCCATCCCACTCACTCCCGAGTCATCTAATCCAACACCTCATGCCAAGGCTAAGGTATCCATCCTTTCCACTCCACATACTTAATCCACCACTTCTATGCAAAATACCATTATCAAACAACTTCACCAAGCTCCAGTAAAGATGTCCCTTTATGAGCTTGTGCAAACTTCACCACAACATTGACAAGCTATGATCGAATCACTCCAATCTATATCAAGTATCCTCAGATGATCCACATCCATTTGCAAACTTATTCGATACACGCATAATGTTCACCGCCATCTCTTTTGATAGCTCAAATCCCATCATTACAACCAGAGGATCACAATCTTCCATTATTCATCACCACCCAAATTGATGATAATATTGTTAAGAGAGTCATGATTGATAACGGTGCCAACATTAACATCATATCATCACATGCCTTTGATAAAATTTAACCACCCAACACCATTATCACCCAGTCACATGTAGTAATGTGAGCTATTAATGGCACCCTTTCTCCCACATTGGGCGCGAGCATCTTACCAATCAAGGTCAGCGTTAAAACCCTCCACAAACTCTTCTATCTGGTAGAAGGAGAATTTTAATATAAAATATTATGAGGTCAACCTTGGACACATGCTATGTGCTATATCCCATCTACTCTTCATTTTTGTCTCAAATATGAACATGAGGGTAAAAATTTCACTTTCCCTATAGATCCAAACCCTTTTAAAGCATGTCACATGACATATCAACCAAACGACGTGCTTGTTCCTAAAACAAACCCGCACTCCTCTAATTAAGCCTCTACTATTATTTCCATCACCTCATCAAGTTTTCTTGATGACACTTCCTTCAATGATGTTATGCAATGCCTTTCATTGGGGAGTATCACCTCCTTACAGTTAATTCTCTTCCTACACCGAATAAATAGGGAATACCCAAAAATAACACATCTAAGAACCTAATATCAAAGAAGTTATCTCCTTCGCCCAACACATCCCAAAACTAATATCGTCTACTGAGGGATTGATCACCGTAATGCCCCGTTCTCCAATGACCATGTTGCTAAGCATTTAACGTTGTGGTGCTCCTGTTGATCTCTTGTTGGCTTCACCCTTGTCACAGAGAATGATTGGAATTCTCCCACTTCGTCATGTCTTCTCGTGTCGTGTTGATGTTTTCTGTGGTTGGCCCCGCCTCGTCCATTACATTTTCCTCCTATTAAAGGAAAATTGTGTGCTCGATTTATCAAGCTCGTAAGTTGGTTCTTGTTAATATGATTAATAAGTATTAATAAGTGGTAATAATAATAGTAATATTATTATTATTATTATTATTATTATTATTTTATTTATCGATCGACGATAACCTCGTTATCTGATCGTCGATTTGTTATCAACCTTGTTGATTAATTTTTGATAAGCAATTTTATTGTTTTGGATTGGTCGCTTCATGGATCGAGCCTTGATTCATGCAAGGGAAGCTTGTTCGTGGGTGGCACCATCGTCAAGGATGTAGTGTTCTTGTTTAAGGTTCAAAGTTTTTATCCTTGGCCATCTAGGTGCCCTTGTATGCTTTGTAAATGTTTGGGTAAATGCCTTCAACTGCAATTTCTTCTTTTCCCCTTGTTAGAAAACTGGTCCATGTATGCCAAGTTAGATAATTATCAAGTTAGTGGTGAATTTGACCACCAACCTCTCATGATGCAAAATCACAAAGCACCCCTAGACGCACATCAGCTTCTAGGTTGATGTTCGAGCATCCAAGATGATTGCACAACATGGAAACCTCTCTCCAAGCGGGACTTGTGAAACCGAGAGAGGAATCTCTAGAGAAGGCTGGTTCCTACTCCTAAACTACCCGCCACAAGCAATTCCAAAGCAGCAGGCAAGCTAATCTAATCCTAATCTAACAATGCCAAGGAGACAGAGAGAGAGAGAGAAAGGAAAAGAAACAAAATCCTACACTAAAACGCGTGATACACTGTAGAAGGAGGATGTTGAACATCTATCAAAACTGCCATGGGACAAAGAGAGGTGAGCCATTGGGAAGGATGGGCGTAAGCATCACAACCCCAAGGATAGATTTCACACGTAAAATGTCCCAAAACTCCATGAACACAGCTCCGGACTGTAATGAACGTTCAAACATGCACAGACACTGCAATGAAGAGAGGCAAGAAGAAGACAAGCAAAAACGAGAGAGGATGGAAAAATGCATATGCAGAACACATTTTGTTGCTCCGCAGGTTTGCATGAACATCATTCCATTAATGGTAAAAGGAAAAAACGCCATTACAGAGCAGGGAGGAGGTTCGAACTCCATTTTCAACCCTAGAGAAGAAAAGAAGGGAGGGCCGAGCAGAAAGAATGAACAACTTTTTTTTTATTTTGCCACTCCTTACAATATATAGGAAGAATGAGAGAAGGAAGAAAGAGGAAAGTCGATCTCCTCCAACCACCTCCGTGTGGTATTTTAAATCATTTCATCATGGTAGAAGCGACGGATCCTGCAAAACGCGGTGGGTCATGTCTGCTGCATTAAAACTGGTCGCTGAAATGTCACTTCAGTCATTACCACGTGTCAGAGCCGTTTCTCGATTTTCTCTCTCTAGACTACACTAAAACTCGAGATTAGCCCCATAATCATGTAGAGCATTTCACTAGCTTTCCGTTGATATAAGGAACATGCAAATCCGAGCTCTGGATCAAAAGATATGACGATTTGAGGATTTAGGGCACGGAACAGGCGAAAACAGATTTTTAAAATATTTTCCCGCGCATTGCCACCTGGATGACACGTGGCAGACTCTGATTGGATGAGAAAGGTCTTCAGCCCGTCGGGTTCGGGATTCTCCTCTCCATTTGCATCGGGTTTGGGAGGTGGCTCAACATATGTTTTCGCCCCATGCTTTTCCGACTTGTTTCCCCGACTATGAAACCCGATTTTCTTTGTGCGTCGGGTTTGGACGACCCGACGACATATCCCTTTGTGTGGGGTTTTCACTTGGATACGTGGCAGCTTCTCATTGGTTCGGATCAGCGCTCGAAAACTCGCCCTTTGACTTTTTGACCTTTTCCCTTGTGAGGACACGTGGCAGCTTCTGATTGGCTCTCGGCTCCTTCGCGTACTTCGCCTCCATTTGTCCCGGATGTCCCATTTGATTTTGGACCCTTTGTGCTCATTTCGGTGATTCGGGTATTTTTGGCCCGCTTGTCCCACTTTGCTTCGGACTGACTTGACCCTTTTCGGCCGGTTCGGTCGGTTCACGCCCTATTGTCCCGCGCATCCCAATTGCTTTTGGGCTCCTTGTGATGATTTCACGCGATTCGGCCGGTTCGGGCATTTCACGTCCATTTGTTCCATTCGTCCCGAACTGTGTTGGACTGGGACTTAGCCGATTTTCACAAATTTTCCTGGCCCGAACTACTTGCTTTCTGCAACCTTCTCCGCACTTTCTCAGAGCTTTCTCCTTCCAACTTCGACCAGGGGAGTTAGAAAAAATCTGAGGGGACCCTGGAAACATGAATTTTGGCCCCGAATCAATCAATTTTTCTGGGACCTGAGAATCTGATGCATGTTATCGAAATTTACCCGGGGGGGTGAAATTTTGATAACAGTTTGGCGACTCAGTGGGGGCATCTGCCTGCTAGATGAATGATCAGTAGCCTGAAGCATCCATTGGGCATGGAGTCATGAGTTGCGACAACCCGCAACCGATCCGAACTTTGAAAACCTCCATCCGAGCCACTTGGAAACCCATTGAACTCTGGAGTGTCATCACCAAGATGCCACTTTGAAATGAACTGCAAGAGCAAAACCAGCAACACCAAAACTATGTACAGAACTGAAAATCATACATGCTCCAAATGGAACATGCAGAGTGTGCACGAGCACTTCTTCTGCTGAAAGCAAACCTATCTACTCTACTCTAACTGGAAGCAAAGGCAAGCTAAACAAACCCTGCAACTGGTTGTGAGAAATAGCTTCCTTTCTTCAAAATTGGCAGCCATGGAATTGATTTGTGCACCGATCATGGCTGTTTGGATGGATGGAAAATCAACAAGAAGTCGGTCTTCTATCCAAATCATCAAGGTATCAATCAAAAATCCAATACCTCTTTTAGTTGCTCTGCATTTGGATTGAAGAGGTATAGCAGCTGATCCTTGGTACTTTGTAGCTCGTCCTCATGCTCAGAAGCAAGCATGACTGGTTTTGGCTTCTCCCTTGGCTCCAATGAAGCCAAGTACCTGATTGGGCAAGGTCTGATCCGTTTGATATGCCCATAGCTCTGATTTTCAACTCCAAGAATGGAGTCTTCTTGTAGACCCACCTGAATAGATGACGTGGAAGAAATGGTAGGACCCTTCTGCCCTTTCTCTTCCTCCGATGAAGAACATGGAAGATTTAAATCTTCCAATTTTGGTTCCAAAGGGCTGCTATAAGATGCAGGCTGCTGCAAATGAATGCTCTCCTTCATGACAGCAGACTCTTGTGTTTGGAATGTGGATGATGAAAGAGAGAATGGTGAAAACTCAACCGGCTCTTCTCCATCAAAACAGTCCTCCAAATCTGACAGGTAAACTGCCTCATTGCTGTCCTGCTGCTCGTGTTCAACTTCCTCCATGGTGTCCTCTTGATCTGCAACTTGACCACCATGGTTTCCTTCACTCTCCAATATTGAGTTTGAGAGATCAAACTCCTTTTCAGTGCTAGAACTTGAGAGAGATGAAGTGGAAAGAAGAACTGAAGGTTCTTCTGTAACCTGCTTTGTGCTCAAAGCCCTTGGATCTGCGTTTTTCTCCTCCATAGCTAGATTGTGCTCCTCTTCTTTTGGATTTGGAGCAGCTTCTCCTTCCTCCAATGTTTGAAGGCAATCTTGCTCTTGATTGAACTCCTTCTCCAGCATGAAGTTTGTCAAGTCAAACTCTTCAATCTGCTGCTCTAGAGGACAAGTTGGGGCTGCAAGATCTTCTTCTTCTGCTGCAACAAAATCAGTCCTGACCACCATTTGTTCTCCAACCCTAGCTTCTTCTGTAGGCTTGACCATCAAGGGGATCCTTGTCATCCCAAATTTGGCAGCCCAAACCTTCAAGCTGTCTGTCATTTCTTTTCTGTTTGGCTCTTCCTCCTGCTGTCCTTGATGACTGATTTTTACAATTTCTTCTTTCCCACATGGAATTGGGAATGCAAAAGGAGGGATAGGTTGAAACTCCACTGATTTGACAATTTTTTGTGGTGGTGGAGGAGGTGAAACCTCTTGTTTCTTTGGAGGAGGGGGTGTTTCTGTTAGCTCTTGTGGAGGGGATGACTGTTTGGAAGGAAAAAGGAAAGAAGAATCGAGGTGTGGTGGAAGACTGAGAGGTGGAGAAATGGATTCAACATTTGGGACAGCAGATGGAGAGTTTGAAACTTGACACTGCTGAACTGAAACAGATTGGGAAAGAGGAAAAGAAAAGGCATGAGATGGTGTGTTTACCTGTTGACAAGGTTGCTGAATACTTCTCTCATACACTTCTATTTCTTCAATCCACTTTGCAAGCAAAGGCAGCGTTGCAATCATGAAGTCAAGCTTCTCCTGAGGGCTGTAATGACTTGGAAAAGGTCCCACCCATGGACAGGGTGCTTCACAACCGATTCCAAATGCTCTCATCTGTGCCTGAGCCCTGGACTGCACCATCCCCTCCTCCATCTTTTGGATTTTCTCCAACAGACCAGCATCTTGGATCTGATGGTCTTCATTGTATGCACACCCTTGCTCTTGGAAAGCTCCATAGCCAAACTGACTTTGGCACTGCTGTTCATATGAGTATGCATGCTGATCTGGAGGATTTGTAAAACATGTTGGAGGTGGAATATACTGCTGTTGTTGATGTGAAATCCATGATGGAAATGAAGTCATGATTGCACAACTTCATGGAATGGAAAAGAATGAAAGGGATGGAAAGAAAGATGGATGAAAATGTATGGAAACGGGTCTGCAAGCTCAGAGAAATGGGTTGCTGATCAGATGGAGTCGCCAGATGTGTTTGCAAGTGCCTCCAAAGGCTGAAATCTTCACAGGAACACATCAACCTGCAAAAGATGAAGTGAAAGACCTCTAAGCTCCCACCGGCGTGCCAAAACTGTTGATGCAAAATCACAAAGCAGCCCCGGACACACATCGAGCTTCTAGGTTGATGTTCGGGCATCCAAGATGATTGCACAACATGGAAACCTCTCTCCAAGTGTGGGACTTGTGAAACCGAGAGAGGAATCTCCAGAGAAGGCTGGTTCCTGCTCCTAAACTACCTGCCACAAGCTATTCCAGTGCAGGCAAGCTAATCTAATCCTAATCTAACAATGCCAAGGAGACAGAGAGAGAGAGAGAAAGGAAAAGAACAAAAGCCTACACTAAAACGGTGATACACCAGAGAAGGAGGATGTTGAACATCTATCAAAACTGCCATGGGACAAAGAGAGGTGAGCCATTGGGAAGGATGGACAGAAGCATCACAACCCCAAGGATAGATTTCACACAGAAAATGTCCCAAAACTCCATGAACACAGCTCCGACCTGCAATGAACATTCAAACATGCACAGACACCTGCAATGAAGAGAGGCAAGAAGAAGACAAGCAAAAACGAGAGAGGATGGACAAATGCATCACAGAACACGTTTTGTTGCTCCAGAGGTTTGCACAGAACATCATTCCATTAATGGTAAAAGGCAAAAAACACCATTACAGAGCAGGGAGGAGGTTCGAACTCCATTTTCAACCCTAGAGAAGAAAAGAAGGGAGGGCCGAGCAGAAAGAATGAACAACTTTTTTTTTATTTTGCCACTCCTTACAATATATAGGAAGAATGAGAGAAGGAAGAAAGAGGAAAGTCAGATCTCCTCCAACCACCTCCAGGTCGTATTTTAAATCATTTCATCATGGTAGAAGCGACGGATCCTGGCAAAACGGCGGTAATTCGTCTTCTCGCATTAAAATCGGTCATTAGCTGAAATGTCACTTCTGTCATTACCACGTGTCAGAGCCGTTTCTCAATTTTCTCTCTCTAGACTGCACCAAAACTCAAGATTAGCCCCAGAATCATGTAGAGGATTTCACTAGCTTTCCGTTGATATAAGGAACATGCAAATCTGAGCTCTGGATCAAAAGATATGACGATTTGAGGATTTAGGGCAAGGAACAGGCGAAAACAGATTTTTAAAATATTTTCCCGCGCATTGCCACCTGGATGACACGTGGCAGACTCTGATTGGATGAGAAAGGTCTTCAGCCCATCGGGTTTGGGATTCTCCTCTCCATTTGCATCGGGTTTGGGAGGTGGCTCAACATATGTTTTCGCCCCATGCTTTTCCGACTTGTTTCCCCGACTATGAAACCCGATTTTCTTTGTGCGTCGGGTTTGGACGACCCGACGACATATCCCTTTGTGTGGGGTTTTCGCTTGGATATGTGGCAGCTTCTCATTGGTTCGGATCAGCGCTCGAAAACTCACCCTTTGACTTTTTGACCTTTTCCCTTGTGAGGACACGTGGCAGCTTCTGATTGGCTCTTGGCTCCTTCACGTACTTCGCCTCCATTTGTCCCGGATGTCCCATTTGATTTTGGACCCTTTGTGCTCATTTCGGCCGATTCGGGTATTTTTGGCCCGCTTGTCCCACTTTGCTTCGGACTGACTTGACCCTTTTCGGCCGGTTCGGCCGGTTCGCGCCCTATTGTCCCGCGCGTCCCAATTGCTTTTGGGCTCCTTGTGATGATTTCGCGCGATTCGGCCGGTTCGGGCATTTCGCGTCCATTTGTTCCATTCATCCCGAATCTTTGGGCCGGATCGACTTAGCCGATTTTCACAAATTTTCCTTGCCCGAACTACTTGCTTTCTGAAACCTTCTCCGCACTTTCTCAGAGCTTTCTCCTTCCAACTTCGACCAGGGGAGTTAGAAAAAATCTGAGGGGACCCTGGAAACATGAATTTTGGCCCCGAATCAATCAATTTTTCTGGGACTCGAGAATCATGCATGTTATCGAAATTTACCTAGGGGGGGTGAAATTTTGATAACACCTACCACTCTCTATTGATTATTAATGACCAACCTGGCGTACGTTCTGAAGGATTTCACATCAGTTTTGAAAATGGCATGCATGAGGAATTAACAACTGTCATTTCTACACCTTCCTGTAATGGGAAAACGTGTTGGATTTTACCTGGGATCTGGGGAAGCGTGGTTGAACTCTCATTGGGTATTGCATGCTTTTGGGCTTCGTGATTTGTAATGGCTTGCTAGCCATGTTTTGGGATCTGCATGCTTAATGTCTTGTGGGTCGCATACCTTCGTGGAAGCTCACATTTGTGGGTTTATTACAACATTTCCTTTCTTTGCATGGATGATTTTTGAGTGTGCAGAACTTTTGACACCTTTACCTGCTGCCATGTGGAGATTTCTAGGTGTGGAGCCTTGTTTGGTTTGGTGGGTAAATACTCTTGAAGTAGCCACGAATCTTGTGGAGAAGTTGTTGGTTGCTCATGGTTTGTCAGGTCGTTTTCTTTGCTAGCCTCCAAGTGCATAGTCTGCAGTTGTGTCGTTTCAAAACCATATTTCTTCTGCACATTTTTTAGACAGTTCATTCTCCCACGTTTTGCTTGCAGATAGGGGCGCTACCATTTGAAGGGTGAAATGATAAGATTTTCGGTGGCCATTTGGTGTATGTGACATCTTCTATTTCCTAGAGGACGGACATTGTTCAGTGCACACTCTGCTAGGCCACAGTGACCAACGTGATTAATGAGGCATGGGTTTCCACTACAGCCTATCTATTGGGCGTCGTAGGGTTCTTTCTTCCACATACCACGACCGCGTTTAATGCATTACAAGCAAAAAAAACTCTAAATAAGTGCATCGGCTCTATTTCAAGAGATATTGAAGCGCATATATTGTTTTGAGCCTACCCTCTTGCACAAAGAATATGACATAACTACAACAGAGAGCTCCTTCTTACTAAGTGAGGTAAGGGATTGCAGTTTTAACATGACACAATATGTTTCCTTGGTAAGTTCATATCCATTTTTCTTGGAATCGCTGAACACTAACTATTGTGAGTTTTTAAAATCTCTAGTAAACTTGTTTAAACTAATACTGTATTTTCTTCACATTTTTGTTGAAACGCAATGAACGCACTTCTATCTTGTGGGTTCTATACAATTTTTGGTTTTACAGTCCACCAGTTGAGTACTCGTTATAGACGACATACAATTTTGGGTGAATAATGTAGATTGTAAGAAGAGGTGTCCAGTGGAGTTCGGGATTGAGAGGAATGTTGGCACCTTGCATGTTGTGGATGAAGATTCAACTAGAGGGTTGCTGTTGCTGGACCTTGGGGTGTTTGGATGCCTCATCGAAGCTGGAGGAGTAGGAAAGATAATTCTACACTTTCCTACTGTTGCTATATATTTTTAATATATCATGAAATCGAACCACCCTTTTCCTTGTATTGATTTGTCAGTTGGACGCCTTACTAGGAGACCTCTCCTTTCGCTTGTTCTATTCTTGTTTTCACTTTTATCGCTATCAGTGTGTTAGTAGAAAGCATGCATGTGTCATCGTCTCTAGGTGTTATGTTTTCCTTTCTCGAGTGATCGACCTTCATCTTTTCATTTATGTATATCTTCTTCTCTACGATTGAGTTTTAAGTTATTATGTTGTCCCAGCTAGTATTTTCATTGTCGTTAAAATAAGTTTGCGATAACTATGCAGCTCCTCCCTATCATCTGAGTTTGTTTTATTTTTCTTTGTATTTCATTGAATGTTGTTAAATCTCTTCCTCAAACCCTTTGATAATCTTCTTGACATCGGGAAAGACAGGTTGTAGAATTGGAGTGATCACCGCTTGGGCTATCCGGGTTGGAGTTTCAGTATTAAAACTTTTAGAATGAAAAGTTTTGTGTGCAATGCGTTTCAGATCTCGCATGCTTAGACTCCCATATTATCTTTCATCTTGTTCCTAGGCTTTTAAGGCCATCCTCAGGAAGTACCTTGACCATCCCTATCAACTTGAACCATAACTAGCTTTTCGGATCAGCTAAGCTCGAGGTTTCAATCATGCGAATCCAGTACCTCGTTAACACTAGAATAGTTTTGGTCTAATCCCCCTCTCAGAATTATTGTTGATGGCATTTCTTTCTATTTTCCTAACTTGCATTCTTTCTCTTTTATAATTTTAATGCTATTAATTAATATTGGTCGTTTTCTATGCACGTAATTACCTTAATATTTTGTGATGGAAATTGCCTTAAACATTATTAATCTTTGGGAAAACTCATCTTGCATTTGATAGTCTTATGGATTCATAGTAGAAGGTTTTGATTTGTTAATGTCACTTAGTAATTTATGTTTGTATCTATGTGTGACGGTTGGTTGTGTTATCAAGGGTTGCCTTAAATTATTGTTGATATGGAAAAGAGATATTTTCTTTTACCTTAACCGGATTTTAGAATTATTGTGGAGGTTGTAAATCCTTAGAGATATAAATTTGGATGATGTTTTGTATACTCTTTTTGAAAAAACCCCCATTCTTCTCTCATGTGTTTATTCTGGCCTATAAGGGTATTGACCCTTCTTGAATGATTGGGGAATCTTTGGGAGTTAAGGGTCAAGTCTAATATACCTTGCCTTCGCTTCAAACTTAGGTTGTGTCGTGTCCATGTATTTAATTTCACTCATATACTCTAAATGATTATAGGGTTGAAAATTTTAGCATGCTTGGCTTTTCATGTTGATCTTTGAACACCGTGATTTCCTCGTTGGGCTGATCAATTCTTGTCTTTTAGAAATATAACATTAAAGCCTATGCTCTTGGTATCTTTTGATAATTCTAGATGGATGGCATGTATATTAAACTCCAATCTTGTAATTATTTAATTGTTTGATGGGAATCTTGTTTCTTATAGATTGTTATACTTTCATTGCTTTTGTTCATAACTAAAGTACAAGGTCTTTCTTCTTTGATTGACATGGTTGAGACTGTATTTTAAATTGTGTTTTTTTAGTGTTGAGAGAATTGACCCAATTCTTGTAATAAAGTTTTTCCTTTCATGGTATTGTTAGATAATAGTTATGGTGGCTTTGTGTAGCCTTATCTTGCTCAGTTCTCGTGAACTGACTCTTGTGGAAAATTTGTTGCAGATGGCTTATGCGAGTAGATGAGGGATAGACTTGTATATTTTTGCATCAACCTCTGTTGAGAAGTTCTTTTGCTCGAATCCTTTTTATGTTGTTCAACTATTCATAAGGTCCAGTGGAAATTTTAGAAGAGGGTTAGTGTCTTAGTATAATGTATTGTGGATTTTGTCATCTTAACTTTGGAAACCTTGGATTGTTTGACTATCATGGAAAATATAAGAAAATTGGTTTGCCTCCTTGTTGAGAGACCTTAATGGATTATCGGTATTCTAAGAATAGTTTAGCATTCCTTGGTCAATGTTATTACTCTCTTGTTCCCTATGCATGGTTCCTTAGAGTTGGTATGTCCCTTTGGGTTGTGTATTGTGCTGGAAAGAATTGATGTAACCTTGGTGTTGTTTTCGTAAATGAGAATTGTTAAACTTTACCCTTGAGAATAAATGTTGAGTTAAATCTTGCTATGACTTAGTAATAATGTGTTATAAGTAAAGTAAAATGGGTTGGTTAATCCTTATAGAAGTTAAACTAAAATTTATATGAAAATAAATTAATGTAGAGGTGACCTAATGGAGAACAGGTAATTCCATAAGTGATCTAAGATGAAACTATCCTTTGTAAAGAAAAAAATTATATAACTTGCTATCCCTAGCAAAACTAGTGAACACTATCCTTTTTATGGTGAATTCTTACACGAGCTTAAGGGAAAACAATGGTTTGTTCTGTAAGATAATAAGATTTAATAAGTAGGAGAAAACAATTTAGAAACCACACAATCTATCTCTCAGCCATTTGGAAGGTAAATTGTTTTCTTTTGTAATACTCATTCAGTGAAGCCTAAGTAAAATCTTTGATAATTCTGGATAAATTCTCAAGCCTCAATTAAAGCCTGGTAATAACTAATGAGGTCTTAAAGATGAATTCAACTTGACCTTCTTCCTAAATTTTTCCAAGGTGCTTTGTATTTCTTCTCTTAAGTGTGTTGAATGCGAACCCAGGTTGTCATAAGGGTATGAACGAGTTCTAGTAGCGTAAGTGTGAACAGATGGCCTTGTGGAAATAAATATCCCCCTTTTTACTAAATAAACGAATTAAACAAATAAAGGTCATAATAGAGAAGACTTAAAGAAAAATTCTCTTCAGAGTAAAAGAAAGAAACTTAGCATTGTAAGAGGAATTGTGTGAATCATATCCTGAGTCCTGGAAAACTTAAGTTAAGGATTGAAGGATGTTTTATCAAAATAAATAACCTTCAATAATTTCTCACTGTGGCTTGCCCTAACTGTAAGTGTGTTATGTGGTGGTTTCCTATGTTGTCTTGTCAAAAAGAAAAGTGAATTATCCTTGATGGGTGTGAACATTTCTATGTTACCTTTGTGGTCATCCTTGTATCGAGTTGTTCATAGAGTTAGTTGTAACCTTGGTGGTGGCATGTTGTGTCGTGTTATGTGTCAATCAAGTAAAAAAAAGTTATCATGTTTTTTTATGTGTTGTTAGCATGTACAATTTTTTTGGGTTGTTTCAATCACCCTTCTCCACATCTTACTAATCAACGCCATGCTAAACCATTCATATCAGAATTTTCATTTATATATAACCAAGCCTTTGCACAAATGTACCTCCATAATTGTGCCAAGAAGGGATTTGGAACCATGTTATGAACAAGGCATCCAAAACTTAATCCTTGATCATTCCCATAAACCCCACAAAAAATATGAGTTGGGTTTTAAAAAACCAACCTTTGAACCCTCCACAAGCACCACATCTAGATCCATAACAAAACCAGAACCACCTTCCCCATCTACACATGAAGATCCCATGGACATAGATGATACCATTTCAATCCCATCTAACTTTTTTAGTCAACACTATCACCTTAGGACCACTTACTTATCAAACTAACCATGGTATTGAGACCCTTCCTCTCATTTTACCTGAAATGATAGAAGAGGATTCCCCTACCATTGACATTATTCAATGCCATGATGACCAATCCATCCTCTCTTATATGGGGGTAGAGGACCATTATCTTCAAAAAACTCTACCACATGACACATCAACACTTCTCAACGAATCCATCATCAACGTTAATATAGGAACTCCACAGGATCCTCACATAGTCAAAGTTGGTCAATATTCATATTCACGAGAATGAAAGGACTTCACTTCCTTCCTCTATAAACATAGTCAAGCCTTTGCATGGTCATATAGCAACATGTTGGGTATCAACCCTAACATCTTTGTTCATAATATCATCACTTATCCTAACGCTAAGCATGTTAAACAAAATATATGTAGGATGCATCCTCACATAGCTCTTCTCATCAAAGAAGAGTTACAACGTTTTCTATCTACTAATTTCATCATACCCATTGATTATACACGGTGGGTTTCTAATATCACGCACGTAACCAAAGCCTTAGGAAATTTGCACATTTTTATGGATTTCGAGACCTTAACCTTGCTTGTCCCAAAGATGACTTTCCCCTCCCAAACATCAATCAACTTGTCGATCTTACTGCCGACCATGAAATGATCTCCTTATGGATGGATTCTCCATATACAATAAAATTCTCATCACCACAGACGACCAACAAAAAAATCCTTCATCACTCCTTGGAGGACTTTCTCATTATCGAGTTTAGGTTCACCAAATGATTAAGAAAATATTGAAAATAAATGCTAAATCCCAATTTCGAGTTACAATGAAATGATAAAGTAATAAATTATAGATATGACCTAATAAATAAACAATTAAACTTGAAACCCTAAGTACAAGTGAAGGGATAAGATAATTATTTGATTTTAGAATAATCTCAAAGCTGTGATGAAGTGGAAAACTGATGAAATAGAAGTGCGGTATCGTATCGAGCTAAAAAATGTAAAATTGTCGGGACCGACAGGAATAGGTACCTAGATCTGGGTGAGGGGCACCTAGGTGCCGAGAGACCTTCCGTATGTGCCTGTGATTGATCAAAACCTCAGAAAATAATTTTTATAGTGTTGAAAATGTTCATTAGATGTCATCGTTAGTCGTTTGTATGTCACCATAAGATCATCAAGTTTGCTTGAAACCTACAAAGAGAAAGAGGACCTGAAAACCCCAAAACACATCAAATCCTAAAAAGAAAAAGATATAAATGGGGATTCAAAATGACCCCAATGGTCACCTAACTGAGTGAACTTACGATCTAGGTGTTACACTACATTTTAGACTCCATGTAGTTCTACGTATGTGTGTGTAGAATCGTGCCCTAGGTGCCTCTTGTGCCAAACACACTTGAATATCAAGTAGTAGATATATGTAGAAAATGTAAGTAGACGTGTGCATTGAAAAATGAATTTCCCCTCCTATGAAGTGTATGCGAGAAGAATGCATTCCATTATCCCTTGCATGATAGTTAGATGGATACTTTGATGCTCTTATAATGCCTTTGGATGTAACCTTAGGTGATAGTATTAGATGCTTAGAGCTTTGGTCCTTTATTATGGTCACATAACTTTGTATTTATATGATTCCCTTGTTTTAATTTCATAATTAACCACTAAAATTCCGACCCATAAGAAAATAAGATGCCCAATAGCTAGAAAGGACCCAAAGGATGTGAGCAAGATAAAAAGAGGTGGGGGCACCCAGAGAGGATGAGAGAACATAGAACCGACATCCCGGCTAGGAACTAGTGTCCAGACTCAGAAAAGATAAAGTATCGAAATTTAGACTGGAAAATAGGGTGTGTAAGGCCAAGAATGAAACCGGAAAGAAAGCAAAGAGGCCAAAGACAATGGTCAATTAGTACTTTTATCACTTAGGAATCATATGAATAGTGGTATGTGATCAGGACCTAGAAATATACCCAAGTGTGTGATTTAGTGTCTACAATGCCCTTTGGACTTAAAAATGTGGGGTCCACCTATCAATGTGTAATGACATACATTATCTATGATCTTAAACATAAAACTATAGAAGACTATGTTGATGACCTCTTAGGAAAATCTAAACAACGTGTGGTTCATCTCATTTTATTAGACATAATATTCACTCCTCTTATCTAGTAATTTCTTTACCTTAACTCCACTATGTGTGTATTCAATATTCTCATGTAAAAACTCTTAGGGTTCATTGTTTCTATTCGGTGCATTGAAATAGACCCCAAGAATATCAAAGGCATCATCAAAATTCCTCTTCCCAAAAACTAAAACATCTTCATAGCCTTCAAGGTAGACTTCAATCAATCTGACGCTTCATCTCACAACTTTTAGACCATTTTCAACCTTTTCATCATCTCCTCCAAAAGGACGTACATTTTAAATGGGATCACAATTACCAAAAGGTATTAAATGAGCTCAAACAATACCTCATATCGCCACTTGTGTTTATACCTCTACGTGAGGAGGAGTCATTATACCTCTACATATCCGCTACTAATCATGCCTTTGGTGACATTGTTGCTCATCAAGATGAGCAAGGTCGTGAACAAGTCATTTGTTAGATAAGCCACACTCTTTATGACTATGAGAATTGTTACATCAATCTGAAAAGTTGTGTTGTTCCTTTTACTTTGCAACGTATAAACTCTTTCATTATCTACTTAATCACAAGACTTACATTGTTACCAGCTTCAATCCTCTCAAATCCATGCACTCCAAACCATATCACAGTGACTACATCACTCATTGGCTCATGCTCATGATCGAGTTTGACTTTGAATTCATCTCGCAAAAGTCTATTAAGGGATAATCCATCGTGGATCAGCTCATCGAAGCCCCCCTTTTAGATAATCAATTATCTCATGAAAAATTCCCCAACAAATCCATCAACACTAATGATCAAAAATACACTCCTATTAAAATGACACTTTTATTTTCTAGATCTAAGTGTCAGCAAGAGGGAGTTGCCAATATCATTATCATACCTCCCTGGGGACCTCTATCCCTCTATATTTCAAACTAAAATTTGAATTTATTAACAATATAGTAGAATACAAAGTTGTAATCATGGGTCTCTAAACTGCCATCATGTTTGGTGTTCAAATCTTGGACATCTATGGAGATTCACAACTTGTCATCAATCAAATCAAAGGAATTTATCAATGTAAAAATGAAATTCTACAAAAATATAAAACCATTGTTGAATTCCTCTTAGAATCCTTTGATCATTACACCATCCAAATAGTTCCATGATCTTCTAACAAATTCATAGACATCATGGCTTCTCTTACATCCCTCATCCCCTATCAACTGAAAATTCTAAATTGTTCATTGTTGTGCACAAAATTGATCAACCATCCCAAAAAAATGAGCTCCCTTCTTTCAATCTCATCGAACACAATCCAAAAGATATTTGGTACACTCAAACATTTGACTATCTCTCGAATCCAAAATTCCCCCGACCTTGTCTAAAAATGCTAAGTGATATTTTCTTCAATGCACTACCCGATATGTCATCGTAAGTGGTGTTATATATAAACGTGGATTTGATGGCCTCTTTTTAAGATGTCTCAAATCTCATGAATCCACCAAATCCATTCAGGAAGTCCATGATGACATATGTAGCAAAAACTTTAATGATATGGTGGTACTAAATGTGTCATATGAATGGTATATTACTCGGCTACTCTCAATAAATATTGTTGTACCTACATCAAGAAATGCATTAAGTGCCAACAACATTCTAATATCACTCACATTCCTAGTCAGGCTTTACAACCCTCTCAAGATCTATGGCCCTTCTCACAATGGGGGTTAGACCTCATTGGCCTCATCAACCCTCATTCATCATAATGACATCACTCTATCATCACAACTACATCGAATATTTCACTAAATGGGTGTTGTCTCCCAAAAAATGATTTTCATTTTTCAAGTCAAATTTGAAATTTCGAGCTCACACCCTCCTAAAGTGTTCAAGCCAAGTTGAAGGTTCAAGAGATGGAGAAATCCATGCCCTAAAGTTGTTTCAAATCCTCAGTCTACTCGTTTTGACAAATCTCCCGTTTCCCGGTCTGTACACATGAATCTTCCTTTGCAACCTCCATTTGGATGAAATTGCTCACCTTTTCTATGACCATGGGTCGTCATACCTTGTTTTTCCTCCATGACTCTGTTTCGCGAAAGAAATTTGGAAATCAGACTCAAAATGATGAAGTCCTCTACTTCTCTGTATTTTTTACTGATCGCGAATGATGGGTGTCTTTCCCCGTCAAACTATGGCCCCAGTGTATGCAGGTATGTGGACATGTCGATTGGACATGACGTACTTAACAATTTTTTTCACTTTTGGCAAAAATGTCAGATTGGTCCCATGGCTCCGATCACACAAAGGTAAAAGTCAAATTTTGAGCTGCAGGGAAGAGTCAAAGGTGAAGCCCACAAGGAAAAGTCAAAGGTGAAGCCCACCATTGAAAAGTCAAAGCAGATGAGCAGGCCATCGGGGGCATTTTTGAAATTTAACCAAATTTCCAAAAGTGAAGTAAAATTTCTAGAATGCTCCACGGCTCCACCAAGGTCTCGGGCCCACCATTGAAAAGTCAAAGCGGGAGAGCAGAGCGGCGGAGAACTTTGAAGTTTTGAGCATTTTTCTAAAAAAGGTTAAAATTGAAAAAAGTGAGCCATGATTCCTTCACCACTCAAATAAAGCCACGTGTCAGGCCTATGGTGGAGAGGTGGAAGGGCGGACCAAAATGTCAAAAAATGCCAATTTTCTACAAAGGCATAAAATGCAAAAGGCATCCTCCACGCCCGCTCCAATAAATTTCTCCCACATGGACGACTCTGGTTTAAAGTTTCAAAGGCAAGATGAACGGTTCAAATTCAAAGTTACAAAATGAATGTAATGGCTACATTATGAAAATTCTGGTTTTTCCGCCATTGGCGTTTCTTGTAATCAAGAATCCGAATGGACGTGAATGATTGAAAAGAAATTATAAACCATTTCTTGCTAACAAAGAAGAAGTTGTAACCATTTCTTGGAGGAGATTTAATGACTTCTTCATGCCATTGTCAAGGGTTGGTAATCGATCTTGTAAACTTAGGAGTATATTGTACTTTGAGAGGACAAAGGAGATAGCCATATTTTTTCTTCTCTTCTTCTCAAATTCCTCTATTTCTCCACTATGTACAATTTCATTTAAGAAGCAATACAAGAAGAAGGATTTTGTAGCCTCTTTTATGAGGAGATTTTAGAAACTTTGAGTTTACAATCTTATCTCATCTTGTTGCCATCTGTAGGGCTATTTCTTCTCATGAATGCATGTGACAAATTTTCTAACTAGTGTGTGCAAGAATCTAATTTCCTACCTGCAACATTAGTTCTCCTACCTCTTTTCTCACTCCCTTTCCCACTTTCAGACAAAGTTCTCCCTTGTAAGTATTTTCAAGCTTTGTCGTAGGGTCAGTGGAGTGCCCATGTCGGATCTCTAGCCAAAAGGCCACCACAGAAATCCACATTTTCTCACACATACATATATGGTAGCTACACCGGTTAAGTAGAGAGACTTAGATACCTAGACTATTGGCAAGGAATCCACAAGTTTTTCCACCCAATAAATTTCCTCACCAACAATGGGTAGAGGCCATTTCTCTAGTATCTACTAAAGAAAACAAAATCATTAAATTCATCTATCATCATATCATATGTCACTTCGGTATCCATCAAAAGCTAGTCACTGATAATGGAAAATATTTCAAGAATAAAGAAGTTAAGAAATTATGTGAAACATTCAACATCAAACTAATATTTTCATCACCTTATTATCCATAAGAAAATGGACAAGTTGAGGCTTCTAACAAAACACTTAACAAAATTCTTATGAAAATCGTAGATCAAGCAGGCAAGAAATGACATCTCCGATTCCATTTTCTCTTTGGGCTTATCATACCAAAATCCATACTCCTACAGGAGCTATGCCCCTTTCTCTTGTCTATGGATCCAAGGTGGTTTTACCCCTTGAAGTTCAAATCCCATCACTCCATGTATCCCTTAGAGATTTTATCCCTAATGAGGATTATTGTCAAGAACGTCTAACACAATTGGATTTGTTAGATGAATGTTGTCTAACAGATCTCAAACATCATCATGTCTATCAAGAGCACATCAAACACACATATAAAAAACATGTCAAGGAATGTGACTTTAATATAGGTGATCTCGTTCTCAAATAAAATCAAAATGTCACTACTCTAGAAAGGAGTAAACATGGAAATTTTTCCCCTAACTAGATCGGTCCATATATGTCATCACTCATAAGTATGGGTTGAGAGCTTATCATCTAGCCTCCCTTGATGGTACACCTAAAAATGAACCTTTGAATGCCTTGCACTTGTGGCCTTTCTAGTATTAAGGCATCGACCTTCATACCTGTAGTCACATCAATGATCTTATCGGATCACACAACACATCATTTCATCATTGTAATGATTTGAAAGCATGTGGTTTACCATGTCACTATCCTCAAAACCTTAAAGATGAGCACCATGAATCTTCTCATTGCATATTTCACATAGACAAGTTCCTCTTTAGTAGGAACCTCGTATTCATTACATCCATCCACCTTGTCTACCAACTAAAAACATGTTACGTGACACACATGTGTAGTATGTGTACACATCTTTCCCCTCCTCAAAATGGTCTACTGGCCTACCTCAACATAAAAATAAACTCAAAAATATCCATGGATGCATCTTATTGTCAAAAGAAAACAAACCAATCCCTTAAAGGACAACTGCATGTCAAAATTATAGATTGATCCTTGAAGGATGGCTATCCAAAAGTAAATATAAAAATTCAAAATTGTAGACCACTC
Organism: Taxus wallichiana var. yunnanensis; assembly: GCA_018340775.1. Taxonomy (NCBI): domain Eukaryota; kingdom Viridiplantae; phylum Streptophyta; class Pinopsida; order Cupressales; family Taxaceae; genus Taxus; species Taxus wallichiana. Next base: position 55,341,492 of record CM031239.1, read on the forward strand.
CCTTGAAGGATGGCTACCCATGTCATTGTAAAAGGATTCCCGTGTTGATCATCCTTCAAAAAATTCAAAATATTAAAAGCATCCTAGGAAAGCTTCCTGCATCGATCAACTTTCCCATTAGAGAAAACTTCCCGCATTGATCATTTTGTGTCAAAATAAAATGTATAACTAGGGCATGAGCTTACAAAGCCATTGAAAGGAGAACCTACTCTCCCACACAACCTACATATATCAACCCTTCCCATGTGCTAGGAAGATATACATTTCAATTTCATCCATATCTAAGATCCTACATGTGATTTGCTCATTGTTAGTCATGTGTTAACATCTCATTATAATGCTAGAATGTGCACATAGCCTCCATTATACATGTTCTTATCACATATGTATCAAACTGGTCCATAAGAAAATGATTCATATTTTATTCCTATCCATGATTAGAATACATTTTGGCATACATTAAATTAACACCACCATCAAACATATATCTTAAAATTTCACATCGTAATAATATACATCCGACTATTATTCAAACATTACATCTAATATATCTCAACATCACATAAAAATAATCAAAATTTTATCAACATCTATACATCAAAATATCATGATCACATCTAAATATTACATTATCAAATCTAAGAATCACATTGAAGTAAATCAACATACGAATCAAAATCATAAAATCTATCAATATACATCATCAAGAGTCTCAAAGCTTCGTATATCAAAAATACACATCAAATATAGGCTACATAAAAGAGTTGTATACATCAAAAATATCATCTATCAAGTGAACTAGACATCCACAACCGAGACACCTCCATGGGCATTGCTTCCCCGATCACCATCCTCTCTAAATCATGCACTTTGGGTGTCTATCTAGTCCTGATCACATACTACTATTCATATGATTCATAAGTAAGAAAAGTACTAATTGTACCCTATCTTCAACCATATTTTCTTGCTTTATGTTGCCTCTTTTAATCTTACACTCTTGTTTTCCCAGTTTGTCTTTTCATATTTTAGAATTTTTCATTCTAGATTATAATGCCTAGCCAAGACACCGATACCATGCGCCCCGTCCTTTGAGAACCCCCAACCTCTTTGTATTTTTCTCACATATTTTAGGTCTTTTCTAGCCATTTGGGCATCTTATATTTTTTGTAGTCGACATTTTCTGGGTTAATTACAAAATTTTAGCAAGGGAATCATGTAAATATAAATTTATGTGACCATAATAAAGGACCAAGAATTAACCATTAGCTATCACCACCTAAGGTTACATCCAAAGGAATTATCAAGAGCATTCAAACATCCATCTAGAATTCACACAAGGGAAAATGACTGGATTCTTCTACATACACTTCATAGGAGGGGAAGTTCATTCTTTCATGCACATATCTATCTACATTTTCTGCATCTAGTTACTTGCTTGCTATCAAGTGTGACACACTAAAGAGCCACCTAGGGCACAATTTTAACACACACACACATAGAACTACATTGGGATTGAGATGTAGTGTAGCGCTTAGTCATAAGTTCACTTGTTTGAGAACTGGGAATAGTTTGACCCTCATTTGCATTATTTTATTTTTGGGATTTGATACGTTTTTGGGGTTTTAAAAGTTATTTCTTCATTGCAGGTTATAGACGACATCTGTGAACTTGGTGTGACATACTAGTGACAAGCAATGAAGGACAATGAACATCTTGTAACCCTGTGAAACTAGTAATCTAAAATTTTGAGTAGTCATAAGAGCCCAAAGTAGGTCTACATAACCCCACAAGTGCCCTTGACCCACCATACGCACAATATAAGGAAGATCTTGTGGTCACACAATTTTCTAAGCTTTGGTGTGACACTTTCCCCTCTCTTTTCATCAATTCACCACTTGAACAATCGAGAATTAATTATGAATCAATTAAGTATTTTATCCCTTCATTTGCAACTAGGGTTTTATAATTTCTAGCTTATCTAGCTTAGGTCGACATGTATTTCATTTTATATTTAATTTACAACATTGTTACATATTTATATTAACATCTAATTATTTCAATATTTGCTTAATCATTTGGTGAATTTGACGTTGTCATGCTTAGGATCCTCATTTCACCACTTCTTGCATTTTTCTTAAGCTCTTCTCATCATGGATATATCTATTCATGATTTCTTGCTATCCAATCATAAGTTTCATGCAAAAATCATTACCCTCTTGTTTATTACTCTATTCATTCTACTACTCATCTAGATGTTGTTTATAAGACATTTTTAGATGCATGTTCTCAATAGATTACCTTCTCATCTACTATCATTGATGATCTTTCTATTTATGAAAAAAATCCTCCAAAGTACACATATGAGTATGCATCAATAAATTGGGTGCTAAGCGAGCTTTAGTCAATAATGGATCTGAGATCAATCTTTGTCCTTTATCATTCATTAATACTATATGCTTTTCTGTTGCTAATCTTAATCCAATGTCTATTTTTGTTTGAGCATATGACTCCACTACACATTCATGCCTCGATCAGTAAATTTACCCATGACGGTTGGTCTAAAAAACTATTCCTGTAGTATTCTTTGTCATTGATATCCCGATTCCATATAACAGTTTAATTGGTAGGCCATAGCTTCATAGAATGGAAACAAGATCTTCTATAGTTCACCGATGTGTTACATTCTTACATGAGGGATTCGAATATACAGCTTCCTATTGATAGTGCACCATTCCACTATTGAAAATTTGACCCAAACACTACATTTCCTATTCGATTTCTCGCTACTATGCATCCTGCCACTGATCTGCAGACTCGTGCATCAATCGAAAAAATTTCTTCCACTTAAGGGAATCATTTTTACACTTGATGTTATTCCATCCACTTTAAAATCTCCCCCTTATACTAACACTATGGTACTTTATTGGGGTCTGTCCATAATTTGGATGTTGTTTCACCTTCTCATGGGTAGTCCACATCTGTAATTCCTCCTTCCACATGAAATTTTTTCATGAATAACTCTTATTAGCATCATATTCCATTAGATCTTACTTTCTTTGACATTATTTGCACACATGATGGCTTGACTCGACTTGGTTTTACACTTGGTGATATCTTACCGCCACGTCATTCACTCTATATCTATCAAGGATATATTACAATTATGAATGCCTATGGTCTTTGTGTCTTCTATCTAACAATATTTATGGCACGTTACCCTCATACTTCTCCACTAACACTTAGGAAATCTTGGTTGGATTACATTGGGGGAACTTTAGACCCTAACCATACTAGCATCACATTCCCTATGCCTTTTGGTTGTGTTTCTATCTACAATGATTCATTTCTCGGATATTCACAAAATCTTACTCATTGGTATGCACATGGATGTTTGCCAACACCTTTCACCAATGAAGAGTATGCAATGCACATGTACAATTTATACCACGATGGCTCTTTATTTGACCAACCACACACTATTTCTTCGAGGTCTCTTACGCATCTCCATTCAGTTTTTACCATGAAAATGATGACCTCTTATATGATGTTACTTGATAATATATATCATCATACACTTAGGGGGAATCATGTTCATTCTCCCCCTTCTAATAGTATCAGTTCTCTTGCATTTCTACTCACACACATTACACTTTTCATATAGTCTCTCACACTCACATTACGCATCTTGATACATTTGTATCGTCATTTCCCAATGACGCACTCTCATGTTTTGTTTCACACTTGAATGTTGAGGGCATACTACATACATGAACCTCACACACTACACACTTCACACATGCATGACATCTCTTTCTTCCAAATTCTACCACACACTATGCATATTATTCAATCTCCACATTCACGATGCATCTTTTTTGCATCTACTGTTCTGCACATGCATTGTGCCCATTACCTAATGAAGAAATCTTGTGTCATGGTTCATACTTGAATTCCGAGGGTACCAATCTAAAATGAACTCCGACCAAACTCACTCACTCACTCTCTAAGATCTACACTTTGATGATCACATCTTTCTACCGCACACATTTAAACGATTTCCCAATGACGCACTCTTGTTCTACGGTTCATTCTCGAATACTAAGGGGGCATGTATAAATTAACCTCATCTCTTGCTTACTCATTCACATTCACTTGGAGTAAAAATTATCCCATCATTCACTCTGCATTCCATTCCATCTCATCCACAACATACTACATATCTTGGTCACATTTACTCTTGTTTTCTTATGCTTACACGTACACTTTATTACACATGATAGGAAGATACATTGTATGCCATTATATTATATATATACACATGTGTGTTCACTTTCGTTCTAGTTGTGATTGCATAATTTACACAGATCGATACACATAGTATGGATGCTTGGCGCAGTACCTCATACCAGTCCCATATCAACTCTTGGGGGCATCCACTTTCATATACATTACAAGTGCTATACTTTCATTTTCATAGCACATTATTATATCAGATTATACACGCTTTGACATAATTTTATCTTTCTAACATGCTAACAGGTGCTTCATGTGCAAAATTTTCTTGGCAGGTCTATTTTCTACCATGGTTGTCTGTTACTTTGCTTGCTATTGTCTGTGCAATTTGTTTTTGGGCTTTTCCTATGCCTTGTTTGTTCTTTGATTGCTTGTATTCCTTTGGCCAATATGACCTCACTTGTCTTGCAACATCATGAGTGATGTCCCATGTTTAAAACCTGATTTTCGAAGCCTACATTATCTTCTTGTGTGTTAGTGTTAGCTTACATTATCTTCTTGCTAAAGCTTATATCAGTTTAAGTACCGGTATAACACATAATTCGGTAACAACAATAGCCCGAACCTGACTTGGGTATTTAGCATAGCACAAACACTAGTGCCCAACACCAGACAGTAGCACCTTGGTGCCCCCGACCCTTTATGGAATCCTGTGACTAGGGTAGTTACACAAGAGTTCTTAGTTCAACACAATTTTTGGAAGTTTTACACAATAGCTTTAACAAGATGACAGTCCTTCAACACTCGACATGCATTCACTACACTTGTTTTTCTATTTTTGTGTTGGATCGAACCAGATCATATTTTTACACACCATTTGCAGTGGTGTTATACACTTTGAGAAGCATTTAAAGGTTGTAGAATAATAGTATACTTTTCTCCCTACACTTCTTCCATACTTGGCACACTTGGTGTGAGATCTCCTAAAAACTCACATTCAACGCAACTGGCATGAGATCGACCAAAAACTCATTCTTCTGCATCATCTTCAAGATCCTTTATACACTCTTTTACTCATCATGGATCAGGTGCACATGTTCTTTTTCATATTTTTACATACTTTTCATTTGTTTTGATCATATATGCATATTTGACTACTTGTTTGTTCTTATTTTTTACAGGTCTATCCTTATGGGAAGTGGTAGTCACATCATTTACATATCAATCACATTGTCAATCATAACAATCAATATCAACAATAGGTATAACCATGACATCTACACATACACTCTCGCCTAGGGTCATCATTATCATCATTTTTTTACTTCCTCTTCTCTAGCTTCCACGCTTCACATTTTTATCATTCCACACTTTTTCTTGTCTCTCTCGACATAGTTTTCACCATCAATCTACATGATTATCAGGCACATATATCTTATCTACTTTATTTTATCGAGCATTCACTCGACAACATAAAGTGGGGGAAAATGTAGACACTAAATCACACACTTAGGGTATCTATCTAGTCCTGATCACATACTACTATTCACATGATTATTACTTTTGAACCCTATCTTTGGCCATATTTTCTTGCTTTATGTTGCCTCTTTTGATCTTACACTCTTTCTTACCTAGTTTGTCTTTTCATACTTTGGAATTTTTCATTCTAGACGCCAAAGCACCTAGACAGATGCCAACGCCAGTGCCCTGTCCCCTCCGGGCACCCTGACCTCTTTGTATTTTTCTTACATCTTTTGGGTCCTTTCTAGCTATTTGGGCATCTTATCTTTTTCTAGTCGGCCTTTTCGTGGTTAATTATGAAGTTCAAGTCGGGAATTATATAAATATAAAGTTATGTGACCATAATAAAGGACCAAGCACTAAGCATTAACTATCACCACCTAAGGTTACATCCAAAGGAATTATCAAGAGCATTCAAGAATCCATCTAGCATCCACACAAGGGCAAGGGACTGTATTCTTCTGCATACACTTCATAGGAGGGTAATTTCATTCTTTCATGCACACATCTATCTACATTTTATACATCTAGATACTTACTCGCTATCAAGTGCAACATACACAAGATCCACCTAGGGAATGATTTCAACACACACATAGAACTACATTGGGTCTAATATGTAGTGTATTCCTCGGTTGTAAGTTCACTTGTTTGATAGCCGAGGACAGTTTGAATCCTCATTTGCATTTTTTTATAGGATTTGATGTGCTTTTCGGGTTTTCACAGTCATTTATTCATTACAGGTGATAGGTGGCATATACGAACTTAGTGTGACATACTAACAATAGGAAACAAAGGAAATTGAACATCTCTTGACCCTACAAAACTAGTTTTCTAAACTTCGAGTAGTCACAGCACCCGAGAGAAGGTCTCAATACTGCGCAGTGCCCTTGACCCGATCCCGATGCCCCGGTTTAGGTAGATCTTGTGGTCACAAAATTTTTGACCTTGATCTGCAACAATTCCCCCTCTCTTTTCATCGGTTTGTCACTTTAATGTTGGGAATTCGGGACTACAGAATAGTGCTATGATTCAATAACAAACCCAATCATGAACATAGGATCTAAAAAATTCCCCAAAATCTACAGCAGTGGAAGTATAAACTAGAATAATCTAAATCAAAACAAAGTACACACACATAACACAACATGTACCATGGTTCACCCAATGTGGGATATATCCTCCAAAGATAAAGATATGATATATATAATAATGAACAAGATTAAAAACCAACTCTTCCCATAAGAGTACAATGCATCTCTCCAAGAGTATCTCCTCTCCTCCAGATCTCTAAATGGATCTCCATGAGTGCACTAAAACCGTGCCTCCAAACAACCTCCACCGATATCACATAACTAGGAACTACTACATCTTTAAACTACGACTAAGTTCTTTATGGATATGTGACAAGACATCTCACATGGGTCTACCAATGTGGAACCATGATCAATGTGCACTAATAAGTAAGTCTGTCTCTCCATCACTACATAACTTGTATAAAAATGTAGACAACCTCCTCTACAATATGTGGATACTATTTGTATCCACAAGCTCTCCAACGAGCTACAATACTAGATTCCTATAGATCAATAATACAATATGATCTAATGGATCTATAATACAAGATCTCATAACCTTTGTGAATCTACAAGATGAAACACTATGTGTTTTACATATTATGTAAGCCATTACATTTAGACAAGATAATATAAAGGAAACACAAAAGCGAGACATTACCAACTTCTCACCATTCGGATGTACTTACATTTCCTTGTGTCCAGCTTCTCTCCATTGAAGGTGTGTTTTTATGCAACATTTTTCTTCTTTTTCTTCTTCTTCTTCATCTTCAACCAAGGAGAATTAACATTCTTCCTCTATCCTTATGTTCTAACCCTAGTTTTCTATCTTATATAATCTTAGACAAACTTAGGGCACCTTAGCTATGCATTTACAACATTTAGATCAACTTTATAATAAATTTAGATATAATTCCCGTGAGTTAAATATAAAATTTCATGCATAGGTAACCGGTGCCAGATTACCCTAACCAATGGCGGTTCATCTGCTGACCGATGGTGGTTAATCTACCGATCGATGGCGGTTAATATGTTGGTCGACAACAATTAATATGCTTGACTAATGGCGGTTAATTTATCGACCGATGGCGCTTAATATCTTGACCGATGATAGTTAATTTGCTTTGACCGATGCGATTCGTGTAAACCAACCACATGTAATGTATGCTTATTGTGAAGCAATATAGCTCCACAACCTAACATTTGACACAATGTAGAATTAATTATGAGTCAGCTAAGTATTTTATCCCTTCATTTGCAATGAGGGTTTTATAATTTCTAGCTTATCTAGCTTGGTTCAAACATGGATTTCATTGCATATTTAATTTACAAAGTTGTTATATATTTAGATTAACATCTATTTATTTCAATATTTTCTTAATCAATGGTTGTCTAGGCTCATTGCACTCCATCATGTTATTACCTATCTTTGTGCCTATTAAACAACATATCAAGGCTCATCCGGAGGCCTCATATGTATTATCTCCTCATAGTTTCATAACTCATCACACAATGAATAATAGTTTTCCACGCTCACACTACCAGGTGGTCCACTCTAAAAACTAGCTTCGCACCTTGCTACCTCCAACTTGGCCCCTGGCTGAAATACCTGCGATACCGAGGGCCTTTCTCAAGACCTTTCACTACTTGAAGGTATTTGTTTTGACTAGTTGTCGCATGTGTTAACTCTACATGTACAACAACTAGCCACCGAACCAATCCATCCCACTCACCCACCAAGGCATCCTCTCACCACCAATGTAGTCAACTCAACCATCAACATGGTCTTCTTTGCCTCTAATCGCTCAATGGTAGCCTCTAGTGCTCCCCTATCAGCGCCACTACTAGCACCCTCACCCTCTCTTCCCTCACCCTCACTGTTACCGCATGAGGGGTTGCCTCTATACGAGCTCGTACCCATCTCTCCACCCTAGCAAGTTGATCCTACCACCATGCAACATACACCTCTATAACCCTAACAACATCCAATGCTATGGGCACACCCCAATCATCCAACCCTATCACCCCTCCTCATCGGTGATGACACAAATCAATATAATAGCCGATAATAGTCTATCAACATCTCCATCATCATGCCTATAGGTTGTAGCCATGTCTCGAACATCTTGAATCAATCCAAATTGTCTCCTAATGTGAATAAATCTAATCGATCCCACTCCCTCAACCGTCGGCTCTGTACCCACATATCCTATTGGGTGGTCGTAAGCTCACCCTCCTCCCCCTCCCACACTAGAAACCCAATATATGGTCTCTATCTCACATCACCACCTATAACACAATAATGAGTTGTTGATAATTATCTTCCCCACACACCGGTCCTTCCTCTCCTCTATCCGACAATCATCGACAAACCCATCTATCTCATCCAAAACTGCTAAGCCTCCCCATGGTAAACCCCTAGGCCAAGCCAATGTAATGTGCTCATACGCCCAACACTATAATAAGAATCCCAAATCAATCCCAAAAACTTCCCTATCCTCCATACCCATAACTCCCTATAATTATGAGCAACTAAAGTAGGGGCCCATGCAAAAACTATCCTCCGCTCCATTATGTAAACTAAAACTCCTATCATCATCTATGAAAAGTGAACCCTAGCATAGTCGGAAAGCATAACATTGATCCCGATTATGATCAAGTTCATACAAACACGACACTCTGTCTCGGGACTATACAAATCCCTGTATGAAAAACACCCGATGAGAACTCTATCTCATCTGCAACACCACCATACAATCTCCTCATCATTTCTGGTCTATCCGTATCATCAATCGAATAAATCCCCGGATGAGAAATCTCAAAATCCTATGTATGTCCTCTAGGGTGATGATCATCTCATGCGTCGGTAAACAAAAATTACATGTGACAAGATCCCATCTCTCCAATAATGCGAGCAACAACCCCGCTACCTATAGATACGCCCGTAATGGCGAATCACACCCAAACCCACATCCTCCAAGTGAGCCCAATCATCATCTGATCAAGAGGCTCCTACACCATCTAAAATCATAGAGATCCTATCTTGAATAGTCAATTTATCTCTCGCCTACATCAACAAACACACAAAACATCCATTAGAACACCCTTTAATCAAAATTACAACATAAAAGTAAAATAACACTAATCACCATAGATTCACCATAATCACCGAGATTTCACTATAATCACATGTGATCTACCTAAATCACCGATGATTGTGGTGATTCGACAAACATGCCCATACGTGGGCCTAAAAACCTAAAAAATTAAAAATAAACAAAAAAACACACAAAAGCCACAAAAAGGTACTTACCTCTCATAAGGTGGGCCTACTCGTCTCCCGGATCCTTTGACACCCTCCATACATCACCTATCACTCAAAAATCCACAAAACTAAAGCTCTAAATATCTCAAAGCACACGATAAAAATGAATTTAATGTGATAAAATCAACTATTTATAGGGTGAGAATTTTCCCGACTGGAATCGCCGACGATTCCTCATTTCTTGGATATTTCCTTAAATTTCTAGTGATTACCTTGAAATTATCAAAAATACTTTAAAAACATCCAAGTCATTTAAAAAAACCATCATATTCACCATAAAACACATTTATCCAACATGTGCCTCCTTTAGAGGGCCCCAAACCCTTTGCAATGTCAATAAACCTATCAATTAGTCAAAGCCTGCCTCTATCAAAATCCATCTCAGATTTGTTTTGCATCCTTAACACTAGTAAGTCATATGTATATAGGACACGAACCCATTAGTTCCCCTATCACTTGGCTCCTTGGTCTCAAAATCTTACCTTTGTGGCCACATCATAACATACCTAGCCAAGATTATCCTCCTTCCTTTTGGTTGTATGAGTCATACATCTATAAGTCATGAACCCCTTATTTCCCCTATCATTTGTTTCCATGGTAGTGTCAAATCCACCTCTTACATCAGCATTGTTTCTATACGTTGTCTTGGGGGAACTCAAAATGAAACACACATGTCAAATCAAACCTATATCATCCAATCAAATCAAACCGGTGATAAATTGCACTTCATTACAAACACCCCCATTTTGAGGGTGAATCCCCATCTAAGCAAAAAAGAAAACCATCTCAAATCATCTTTGTCTAGAAATTTGTCCATCACAAACCACTCGAAAAAAATAGGCAAATGTAGACACTAGGTTTTTATCACCCACCTACATCCCGTAAACATACGTTAAACCTATCACTTTAAACATTATCTAATCCACCTTACTCATTCCATTAAACTATTTTTCACCCTCGGTAAATTATATTTACCCATTGAAACTTACTATAATCCCCCTAAAACCTCCTAACCATCTTTAACCTATCCTAACCATCTTACCCAAACTTAATAACATCCCAAACTGTGCCTAACCTCTTCCCTAACCATTTTCCCTCATCCCCATACATGAAGTTACCATTTTGGAAGTGGTTGAAACTACTTCTAAATGGCCTCCTCTGAATTTCTTGGATCACCGAGGATTCCAACAAATCACTCGCGATTATTAATAGGAGCTCAAAATCCTATTTTAGGGACATTTTTAGACCTCTTGCATCTTCACTCTTGAGTTGTCTTGAACCAACAAGTAAAGTACTTTGCCACTCCAACAATCTCCAAGACCTATAAAAAGACTCTGTCACTCTAAGGAGCCACAACACATTGGTCTTTACACCAATCCCTCAAAGATTATCTACACACCATCGACAATCAACATACCAACATCATAGACTGAATCGGTCTTTGTGCACTCTTTGCGATCCATTTCACTTCCAAGGTAATCTCATGTCAATCCACTCTTATTACCATATTGTTTTACATCAAAACAATAGAGAATAAAATTTTTAAAACTTTGTTTTCTAACAATTTATTGTTTATCAAGAAAATCAAAATTTTATAGGAATTAACCAGATTCCCTTCAATCGCTAGTGATTCCCTTGAACCACCTATGATTCCTATCAATTTAGCCTTCTTTATTAAATTATCAAATTTTATCAAGTATCATCCATATCCATGGACTTAATCCATCTATTTGCAAGCATGTATCTGTTGTAGATGATTATTCAAGGATAGTTTCATCGATCACATGCATCTACAATATTTCGATCGTCTAAAAATCTTCGTGTGGGAGAAATTTGATATCTTACATGAGCTTACTTTGTGTGCTATCAGATTTGCAAAGTGGCCTTGGAAGACATTGAGGAAAAAATTGAATTCCTCCATGAAATCCAAAAACAACTATGAATGACTAGAATGACTAGTTTGAGGACCTTTAAATTTCCACCACTCTAGCATGGGGCCACCTATGAAGTAGAACAATATCTTCCCTTTCATCTCTAATTCTATATTTCTTATCATTTTCATTATTTATCTTGTTACATCATCAATTAACTTAATTGTATCAAAACGAGATGACATCCTTCGAGGAAGTCCCTTTGGATTCCTAGGATTGACCTTTGCCAAGAAGCTCATCATTCTATTTATCTAATATTTCTTGTCTAGTCATCTTTGTTCGCACATCTCTTAACTTGGTGAAAGGAGGAGTGATCATTCATTGTTCACATCTCATCATCCTGACATTGTGATTGTTGGTGCAGTATCATTAAACCTTGCCAGATTTTGAGTTTTAGGTATTGTACGTTTGAAAATCAACACGTGATTTCAAATATACGCAACTTACCGAGGTCGTGCTGGGACATTTGGAATGCAATAGATATGATGATAATGTGGTAGATAGATAGAGTGTAGATGGAATAGGTGGGAATGATGAAAAGAAGTCAAGGTAATTGAATGTTCTCAACTAGAAAAATGGGGATATGTTCATTGAGAGTAATGAATGATTTTCTTACTTTTTGGGGGTGATATTTCAATCAAGGATGATTACGGTGCATAGATCAATGTTAATATTAGTAAAACCAAACAAAACTTGACTCGGTTGTGGAACGTGAGGGAATTGTCCTTTGTCATCTATGTATTCCTCTCCGAATAGGGTCATGAAGATATAATGAAAGATGTGGTAAGGAAAAATCAAGGGTTTCGGATCTAATCTTGTCTACCTAGTTAGCCCAATACTCTTTAGTAGTGTTTACTTCTTTCTTGATGGAAATGAGTTGGATGATAATTGTAGGAGGCACAGGTGTGGCTCGAAAACTAACTGGTGCAAACCTTGATCAATATCAATTTGGTTTCTCTCAATGTTTGGTTGTCTTATAAGTGGGTCAAAGATTCTAATTCGTTGTTGTGGTGGACCCAAAATGGTCATGTGGGCACCTAGTCAAGAGAAATGGAAACAAACAAGCAAGCTAGAATCCAGAGGGTGAAAGCTAAGTTCGGGTAGCCTAGGCCGCTAGGGAAATAAAAGTTGTGTTCTTTCCAATCTAAATTACCTTAATTCCTACCTTTAAGTAAACAAAACAAATAAAATTGAATTAAATAAAAGATGACCAATTTATCCTTTTAATTAAGTTTGATTTGTAACTATTTAATAAAAGCAATGTAATACAAACTATCTATTTCTTTTGTATTTTCAATGGTTCTTAAAAAGAAATTAATAAAATAAATATAATTAAACTTCTAATCTATCTTTTATGATTTGCTGATTACTGAAAATTAAATAAAACAAAATCTATATACACAAACAAATAAAACTAATTTAAATAAAACAATTTACTTCTAACAACAAATAAAACAAACAGGAATAGCCAAATGTAGCTATTTCTCTGTTGCAAGATGTGTATATAAATCTAATTCAAATAAATATTATTCTAATTTGTAATTGTTGATATCTAACTTCTTATAATAGCTTCTCCTCAAAATCACGGGAAGAAATAAGGCTTCTAAGAAGTAATATCCTCTTCCTTTGAGACTTCCCTGATAACACAAATGGATTACATAGGTAAACTAACAACAAAGAATTGAAATGACAAGCACAGAAAAAAAAAATTCCTCAAGGTTCTTCCCCTTGCAGATCCACAAGGATAAGCAGGGAAGAATATATCCATGGAAGATTGTTTGTATGTACACAAATATGGAACTGAAGAAATGAAATACACCGATATTTTAAAACAAAGAAATGAAGAAAGTCATGCACAAAACCTTCCTCCAAATATTTTCATAGGAAAATCCACAGGATAAGCCAAGAAGAAAATATCATTTGAAAGCTTCTTATAGATAACAACGAAATAAAAATTCTTCTTCTTAAAACAAGTGTATTATTTTTCTTAGTTTTAACAACAATATTCTAAAAATTAAAGCTTTGAAGAAATTGTAATACACCCCCAACCTGGTTATTGTAGAATTGTGACAAATTCCAAGTGTGGTGATGATTCTTTTGTCTCCTCAACTTCCTTTCCAGAGATGAGAGTCCAATTGATCCAGGAACAGTGTTGGCTGGTTGTAGAAGAAATCAAGAAGACGCTGGAGTAGACTGGTTGCAGGAAAACTAGTCACAAATGTAAGCATGAAGAAAAAAATTAATGTACTATGTTGTTTGTGTACTTCTTGATAGGATTTTGGTAGAGTAACGATGTAATTCAAATAAAAATCTCCAACTCATCACACGGGTAAAAAATTTATTTTTATATAAAAATGGAAAAGAAGAAGTCTAACACACTTAGAAATCAAGAAGTTCCAAATCATCCAAAAGAGAGGCAGTAAATATTATAATAATAGTAAATAGAAAAGAGGAGTTCAATACATATCCAACAAGTCAGAAATCAAGTGAAATGGTCAAGAAACAGGTGGGAAAGATACTTAAAAACTTGAGACACACGTATAGAACACACAATTGATTCTCGTAAATGCACATAGAACCACCGGTCTACATAGACCGGAAGTTACGTGACCACCACGGTGGTTGTGTGACTTAAATTCATGATAACCTCACGATAAGAAAATGATGGCTTAGAAATATGGAAAACTTTGAAACAAGGATAAGTAAAATAAAATAAGCATGTTAAGAGAAAGGGGAAAGGATATGGTCTTCATCGCTTGTTACGAAAAGAGAAAATCATCATTAGAGACTTTACCTTACATTGACGTAGCACCTATGTAATTTTGGGTGTGTATAGGTACTTTCTACACTTAATAGTGTCTACCCGAAAACTACCTAATAGAGTGTCATTTTTCATCTCATTGGGAATATACTCATGCAATAATGCCACATATGCAACAAATATCAAAGCATCCTTTTCTATCTTCCGTTTTTACTCCTACACATCTAGAACTCTAACTTCAATATCAAGAGAAATAAAAATACCTTCACCTTTCTAGGTTTGCATCATACACCTTAAATCAAATACTATTGGGCCAATTGCATAGATGACTTCAAGGTACATAAAAAGGACTATATGTAGATGACAATAGACTAGATGAGGGATCTCAAATTTGATTGGTTCATTGAGGGGATAAAATATGATGGGTCGACTTGTTTGATCCTAAGTACCAAGGGGTGAAAACTTCACCCCTTCCTCCAACTCTGTGGAATACCAGATAATCAGGTGATATTAAGGAGAATACTGCGGTAGTAATCCAAAGATTAAGGGAATGGTTCATAAGGAAGATAACCATTTTCATCGAGTTCGGTGGTCTCCTAACTCTATCTAGAAAAGTGTCACACTTTTCCTCTCCAAAGGAATCTAAAAAGCCATGGGTTCCACTCACTTGGAAGAATATTCAAAGAGAAATATTGTGGAGGAAGAGCACACTGAAGATTCCCATCCTAGGAGGCTCTATAAAAGGATAATATCATTGAAGATCCCATTGAGCCTCTCAAACAATGTGAAATTAATCCTTCACATTCTCATACCCATCAATGACATCTAGGTGTATCTTCCTTGACAAAGGGAATCATCCCACCGTAAGTCAGATCCCTTATTGAGCATCTAAATGTTCCACGTGCTTGATATTATGTATACTCCAATGGAAAATTTCCTGCAGATTTAGGAGCTACTTGGGAATGAGTCAAAGACAATGCATCAAGCCATAACCCCTAATTTTGAGGCCATCTCAAAATTCATGAAAACTAAGGGAAGAAAGAAATCACAAGTAACCTTTTGTTTCTTCTGTGAGGCCTTTAGAACCCAATATGTGGATGTTTCCCATCCAAAAGTTACAAATCCTATGGAAGATATGACTTAAGATGACTATGATTTGACTTGAATCTCTTTGGGGAAAGCCAAAAATGAAGGTGATGCACATCTATTCAAGGAGTATGTGGCCCGCTTGCTTTCTAGGAATGAGGAGTAGGAACAAACAATGAAGAAATTATAGGAACATGTGAAAAATCTCACTGCTTATGTGCAATCCTTCTTGGAACTCAATACAATACAACATCCTCATGTAGAGGCCATCTCTCCCATCAATAGTTTCAACCAAAAATAATTAAGAGATCAAAAGGATACATAATGCAAGGGAGAGCTAATGATAAGTGGGTTGAAAAGATTCTCAAGAAAGGAAAGGTAATGTTTCCAGAAGTTATCTCATTGTTTTAATTTTCCCTCGCCACTGATTCCAAAGTGAAAGTGACTAAGGAGGAGATTGAGAAAGAATAGGCCCACTGGGATAGTGTGTTTCTATTAATATTCGAAATGAGTAATCTTGATTCTCACTCCTGAGTGAGCCAAAATATATTCACCTCCATCTCTGAAAACTTGTCTCCCATATGTTCTCACATAATGAGTTCCATATATGACATGATAAATGATGTTATATTTGAGCTTGATTCTTGTGGAGAGTGTTTAGAAAAGTTTACCTCTTCAATTAAACCTAATAAACAAGGTAACAAAACTTACCAAACCTTGAAATGATGGTTTTTACTAGTACCCATAGATGTGTATGGATTGTGTTGATGTTGTGCCACATTTTTCAAAATAGTTGAGTTCCTATCCTGTAAATGAAACTGCAATAAAAACATTGCACCAAGTTTTTAATAAGTAAAAATATTAAGTGGGTTGCCTAGTGAAGGCTAGTCCCCGGAAGTCGAGGGGCTTCCTCCAAATGATTTCAACCCATTGTTTTATGCAATCAAGTGGTACATAAGGCCAATCATGAAATAGGATGTATACAAATAATGATTGCTCTGATAGTTTCAAACTTTATTACAAATTTATGGCATATGATGAAAAACCTAGATATATAAACTATAACCTAGAAATCTGAATCAAATTCAATGTTAGAATCTTCAGATGATGATGGGTTCTCGAAAGTGAGCTATGGATAATCTATCTCAGATTATTCAAAGAGGTTGGAGTTGTAATCATCGGTATGCTCATCTATAAAGAAATCAGGGATGAATTCAGGTTCTTCGTTCTCTCGAGTCACACCGATAATAAGATGTAGAGTTCAAATATTGATATCTAGGCTATTTGATGAATTTAGTTTAGTTTGTTGATTCAACGTTAGAGTCCCAAATTTATAATCTAGATTTATAGTGGTATTTGAACTAGGCCAAATCAAATCGAATGCGAAGAATTTTGAAATAGGCCTACCAAAACTCATTTGTGACCTCACAAATCCTTTGAGTGGTTTCAAAGATGCTTTGTAGCTGATCTAAAGGGGCTGAATGTATAACACAAAGTTCTAAATTGAGCAATATGTCATATTTCTCCCAATGAAAAGGGTGACAAATAATCATAAGGGAATTGATGTTGGTTATCACATGAGCTTGGCCACCTATAGCCATCTACAAAATCCATTCGTGATAGTATGTTAGAAAGGACAGAGAAATATATGCAATGGATGAATAATAATTTGATAAAAGTTATAAGAGGTAGGTTTGATAGAAATGCAGAATTTTAGGGAAACATAGGCATTTCACTAAATCACCGGCGTTTTTCAGCTTAAAATAAACAATATGAAAAATTGATCAATTTTACGACAAATTAATCAGTTTGATTTCGATTATAATGTAAATTAAAAGGCTTTTTGACAATGGATGTTTCAAATATATAAATAAAATATGCAAATTTAAAGTCCTACCTTGATTTGAATGAATATTGAAGCTGTCAGAATCTACAAATTGGTGAAGATTGTGCTTGACAATGGTGAGTGTAGGTGTTGGATGACAAGCGAATGTAGTGATAGAGATGAATTGTACTAACAGAGGCTTGAATGGATCCATGAACGAAGGAGGATGTGCAAACCGGAAACTCAGAGCTCTTAGAAACACTGCAAAAGATTCTCCAAATGGGAACAACTATATAAAATGATATAGAGCTAATCCTGTTGTAACACTATGCTAAATGAAGACTGATAATGTTTTCAATCAAAGATATGGAAGGATGGCAGAGAATAGGCTCGAAGATGTAAGTAGATGATCCCTGAATGAGACTAAAAATCAAGCTTATATAATCACTGGAATTTTACCGAAACACCGATAATTTTGGGTTATTCAAGTTTATTTAGTTAATAGTTGAAACAATTTCCTAATTCAAGTTTATTCTAAAAAGAGTTTGTGAGAATCAAATCAAACGAGGCACCA
This sequence comes from Taxus wallichiana var. yunnanensis, assembly GCA_018340775.1. Taxonomy (NCBI): domain Eukaryota; kingdom Viridiplantae; phylum Streptophyta; class Pinopsida; order Cupressales; family Taxaceae; genus Taxus; species Taxus wallichiana. The sequence continues at coordinate 55,359,824 of CM031239.1, forward strand.
CGAAGTAGTTGCACTCCAACAGAATCGTGATAGCTCCAATGATTGCAAGAAAGAATTGATCAGTAATGGAAGAACTTGCTCAATAGAAACAAAGCTTGCATATAGAGGAAAGACATCGAGTGTCTTGGCATGCTCATAAATGAATAGAAAAGGGGTACATATAGGGTGTTGAGTAACCCTAGTGCATGACACACATGAAACCCTAAACCTAACCCTAAACCTAACCCATGTGAGATGACCCTCCAATATGAGAGGAGGACACATAGGATAACTCACACTAACACCCCCTTCATCAAACCTGGGGTAGCGGCTATGATGAGTCGACGAAAAAAGAGAAGAAACTCCTAAACAAATAAGAAAGATGTGTCAATGGGGCCCAACAACTAAAGGCCTGATAAGGTGCCCATATACAAACACAATCTTCCTAGAAGAAGAAGAAGAAAAAATGGGTCCCGACATAAATCCTGATGAGGTACCCATGTACAAAAGAAGTCCCAAGCAACGAAGGGAAACCCAGTGGGAAAAAAATTCACCACAAGAGAACAAAAAATACTCTCTAATCTAAGAAAGATGCCAAAGATTGGTCCTGCCATAGACTAGCCTGTAAAGGTACCCATGTATAAAGGGGAAATCTCTCGGAAAGATGAAAAAGAGAGAAGATGAGGGAGATGAGATGGATGCGGAAGATGCCATGGATGGATTTGAACTCTACAACTCTAAGAAGTTTCCCAGAAAGAATGTCGATGATGAGATCCTCTACCTCTGGACTGAAGAAGAGCCATCTCCACCGGACTATGTGTCTGCCCTTAGGAAGGATAGAAAAGATGTGCTGGAAATCTGCCCACTCCACGAAGGAAACTAAGGTAGTAGCATGAAGAACTTTGAGTCTGGTCCATGAAAGTGTGACATTAGTTTAGCAAGTGAGTGCAAAGGAGTCAAGGGTAATGTCATGAGTGCAGAATCATAGAGTATGAAGGGTGAACACCTATAGAAAGGATTTCCAACTGATGTGAAGGCAATAAAACATCCCCCACAATAGAAAATGGATCCAAAAACAAGGGTGGATTAATGAAAGTCTCTAGTAAAGTGGAAGTGGCAAGAGTCCCAGAAGGGGCACTCCCAATAATGGAGATGATGAACTCCTCTGAAATACCTGTAGATGGATGAAGAACCTGTAGTACATCACAAGTGTACTGTATAGGAGACTACTCAATATCTGATGAGATGTGGGATGTGTCAATACTCTCTGGAATAGTGAGAGAAGGAGGAGAAGAGTCCTCTGTAGTACTCTCGACATCAGAACTGGGTGCACAATCCTCATCATCAGAAGTAGAACCAAGTGAGTCTGTATCAGTGGAACTATCATCACACGAAGAAATAGAGGAGACAACTGAATCAGAATCGAGGCAAAGAAAGAGTGGGGTCCAACGAAATCTGAGTGAGTATGTCTCATATCCGAAGTATCTCCAACTAAATCTCCAGCACTTTGCAAAGTTTTCCTAGCCCAAAGAGGACTAGGAGAATCAAGCTCAGAGTCAGAAGATTCTTCACTTGAGTGAGAAGGGACATAGTCCTCATCATCACTACTGTCGAATCGGAAGACTCAAAAGTCTGAGAGTCATGAAGAGGAGCATGCTCAACAACATCATCATCTGAGGAGTTAGAGTCCGAATCAGAGAGCTAAAGAACCTCAGTAGGTAGAGAAGTAGAAGTCGAATTAGAAGTAAAGTGGGAAAAGGTATACAACCGTGAATGGTGATCTACCTTTCCCTTAGCCACTGTAGTGTCATTGTTAAGCTCACGAATAATCACCGAGTTAGGACCAAATTCCACTCGCATTCCTTCACCAAGGTGAGTAATTTGGTAAACCGATAGGAGATTGGTAGAGAGATCAGGAACACTTAACACTTGGTTGAATGTTCCCCCATCTATCTCTACCAATCCACTACTGAAACTGACACTTTTGTGTTATCACCCAACGTGATTTGGGACATATCACAAGGTTCGATGTTGGAGAACTCAACATGTGAAGAAGCCATGTGGTGCGAGGCACCGAAATCTATAATCCACATCAATGAAGGAGAAACTCGAGCTATGAGGGCCTTTCCTTTCTTCTTATCAGATTTAGAACCTTTTGCAGTGGAAGACTCGGCCTTCGGAGCATTTTGTTTTATGGATTCAGGAACACTTATTTTATTCTTCTCAAGTAAATGAGATAAGTGATCAATCTATTTCTGAAAACAATGTTGCTCGTCGTGACCAGACTTCTTGCAATAGGAACACAAATACCTGTCTTTCTGTGCTCTAGGCTCAGAAGTCGAAGTGTTCGTGTTAATTTTAGTTTTGGTCTTGGTTTCTTTCTTAGGTTGATCCTTTTTCTCTATCTCATTATCAGTCTTCTTTTCCTTACTAGTACTTGCTACAAGGGCATGTGACTTGGACTTGAGAGACCCCATTTGAATGAGTTTTTCCTATTCTCGAATGAGTTGGGATGAAAAATAGTCAAAGGAGGGCATATTCCAATCCTTTCCCAAGGTAACTTTTGTAGTGTAAAAAGTTGACACAAAGATAGAATATTCAAGACCTAACTTAGAGAGAATTGACAAGATTAGTTGAGAATATTTCTTCTCTACTTGACATCCCTTTAACAATGATCTAGTGTGGACAAAATTTGAGAAGAATGCTTGTAGGTTTTCAAAATCACTAGGATTTAACCCTAGTAGTTCGTTTTCCAACTCATGCGCTCTCATGTCATCATGTTGTCGGAACATTTTATCTAACGTTGTTCACGTAGACTTAGGTGTTTCGATGCCTCAATGTGGAAGAGCAAGTCAGAGAAATATACATGCAAAGAAGACATAAAGCTTCATTACTACGGTTTAACCACTTAGATTTTTAGTTTCGCTGCTTTGGTTCACTCGATTCCCATGGTGATGTAGAATAACCCTTTACCCCTTAGTTTCATTATTATTTTCAATCTCCATTGGAAAAAGTTGAACAACGTAAGCAAAGGAATTGAAAGTAAATCCATAGTGAGAGAGAGAGAAAGAAATACGAAAAAGAAACACAACCACCGGAGACAATAACAACCCCCTTGCTTTTGGCACTTTATAGTTTAGTGCGTTGATTACAATTGGAGTCCATGTGCATGTGGTTTTAAACACTTGGTAACTCATTTTGTAATTAGCGTAATAACGCGTAAGAGGGGAGACCACAACAGTGTTTCGTGGAGTGCAACAAAAAGGACACCGTAAACAAGCACAAGCAAAAACAGAAAGGAGGAAAAAGCTAACCCTGGTGGTGAGAAAAAACATCTCACATCGTAAAGGAAACCCCACACTGATCATGGTGGACGCGCTCACTAGTCGCAAGCAATAATAATGGTGAAATAAAAGGTTTTAAGGAACTCAAGGAGTTCAGAGAGTCTTCTAAATGCCAAAAATAGCTCGAAAGGCAAAGAGGTGCTCGTGAGTGATGCTGCACACTTGAGCACACGATTAGAGAAAAAAATGCCAATAACGCCTAAATTTTAGCGTTTGGAAACACCCAATTTTACTATTTTGAGAGCTATTGGAGTTGTAAAAACGATAAAGAGGTTATTGAAAGACGATTTTTAATTTACTATTAATCATAAATGAGCAAATTAGAGTGTAATTAATAAAAATAGATTTAATGAAATTAAATCTAATTAATTACAAAAGCTAATTAAGATCTAAAAATTAATTAAATTAAATATGAAAAATACTTTCTCTCTTTTGTTAAAAGGCAATTTTAAATTAAAGGAATCTAAAAGGTTTAGAAAGAATAATTTAAAAGGCTCTTTTTTTTTTTTAAAGAAAGAGAAAGAAGGTTTTAAAAAATACGAGACCATTCTAATTTTAAACTTGTTGTTTTGAATTAGAAGGAGATATTTAAAAAGGCATTTGAGATTTACATATGCGCACCGCCCCCATAGTAGTTCTGGGATGGGTGACCTCCCAGAAATTCCCGAGTGTCACTTCCTCCTAATGTTGTTGGGCCTGATTGGGTGTATACTGGCTCCATCGTGCGGGAGGGTATTGGCGTAACAATTGATTAACATGATGAGATCCCTCTCCACCATCAGTTTGAGATTTTGGTGTGATGGCAAGTCGTGTAGCTCTGATAACATGAAAATAGTTTGCGAGAATCGAGTCGAAACGAGGCACCACGAAGTAGTTGCACTCCAACGGAATCATGATAGCTCCAACTAAGATCATGAATTTGTTTTTGAATGTATTATGTGTCATCGATGAGGTGTCGCGTATTTAGAAAATAGTTAGATTATGTTCTATTTTAGCCTAGGTTTGTTTAGGATATATTTTAGGTGGTTTAGTTAGATATATTAAACATATATCATAGGATAATGTCTAATAATAGATTATGTTAGGATATTTAAATAAAACAAGATCTTATGAGTATATAAAATAGTGCATGGTAGATATGTTGGGATAAAGGGGTTTCAGAATGATTTCATATTAGGATTTTTAAAATAATAACCTAAATGATAATATATATTTTAAGCTAATGGATATGAATGTGATAGATTATAAATGTGAATAAGAAAAATTATTGAAGATGGGAGTGTAGAATTTTGGTGTCTACATTTTCCCTTTTTGTCTGACAACTTAAAAAAGTGTTAGAAAAAAATGATGGAACATTTTATGGGTGATCTCACCATAACATAATATAGGGGAACACCTATGTTTGTGTGTCATGTGTTTCATAGTTTCCCTAGTCCGAGGGATGTCGAAACAAGATGTGCTACCAAGGACCAAGTGATAGGGGAACCAAGGGGTTCACACCTATGGACATATGATCCATAATGGTAGGCTAAAGAAGAATGGGAAATCCAAATGATGGGGGCCAAAGGGCGCATGTCCCATAGATGAACAATGGATCCCGATGTAAAGTTTGTTTGTTTGTTTTAATATTTCAAGGACTAGGGTCCATTGAAAAATTGGACACATTTGTGGAAAATTGTGATTTCCATGATTCAAGGAAAAATGGGCACATATGCCAACAAGGTATGATTTGTAAGTGACTAGAGGGAAAATCACCGAGTGATTGGGGGAATCACCGATGATTCCCTCAATGTAAAATTTGGGCTATAAAAATCCAAGTCATGGGCTCATTTTACCATATGGTGAAAATGATTTGTCAGCGAGTTGCGTGGTGAAAAACATATTTTCAAGGGTAAAAAGGTGATTTCTGGATGGAATGGCGAGTTTGAGTAGGCAACGAAGCCCACGATGGTCGAGGTGAGTGCTCTATCCTTGTTTTTGTTGTTTTTTTGTAGATTTTTGTAGATTTTCATAGTTTTAGGGTATTTTTACATTTTTGGGGGTCACATGAATGCCCTAGGGAAAAAATAGGAATCACCAATGATTTATATAGTCACTAATGTTTATAGTGAATCATTGGTGATTATTTTGATATGTATGGTTTAAATTTTATTTTAATTTAATATTTTGAGAAACATCTTGAGTTTGTTCATAGTAATGTTTATGGTTCCAATACTATAATTGATGTGGACATTAATTTTGTTTTGTGACATTGATTTTGATTTGTTTAAGTAATTTTGTGCAATCTATTATTTTTTCTTTCGAATATGGAATTTGAATTTTAAATAGTGAAGCATTATTTAATTATTTAATGTTTTAGATGTTGTTGGTATTAATGTTTTTAGGTGATGATGTTGATGTTGATATTTTGTTTTTGATATGTTGTGGATGGTTTTAATTTTTCAATCATATATTCTTAATGATGATATTGATGTTAGTTTATTTCTATTTTGCAGGTGGATGCAAAATTAACTATTCGGGATCATATACCATTGATCTTGGATCAGGTTAGAGTTGATATGTCTGAGGATGATTGGGATCATGTCGAGGCCATAGGTTTTGGTGGTATGAGATATTATTGGTGGTTACACAGATGTAGGATTTTTATGTTGGCTTTACTTAGAGTGGTGGAATCCTTCCACCAACACTTTTTGGCTACCTACTTTGGAGAGATTATGATCACTCTAGAGGATGTTCATCACATCCTGAGATTACCTATCCAAGGTGAGGGTGTTTATCTCATCACTGAGGAGGAGAGATGATACTATGACTAGATTATATGGGGGTGATGCAGGAGATATCATACTGGAGTCATGGGTATTTTCTTATGCTAGATCATATTTAGCTAAGAGAGAGGGGACGTACCCGGATGACCATGATGATGATGGCCATTCTTTTATGCATTTCTAGATTTAGGAGGTGGCCGGTTTCCTTGGATGATGATGGGAGTTGTAGCTAAGATGATGGAGGAGAAGAACTATTTTTGAGTGGGGTCCTACCTTACTTTCTCAAATATAGAGAGTTATGGGCCTGAAGGTCCACAAGAGATATGGCATTGACATTGGATTTCTACTATAGGCTTGGGCCTTTGAGCACATTGTTATTTCTCATCTAGTGGGATTACCTAGGGTGATTGGTGATGAGCATCCTAGTTTCATGAGATGGAGGAGGATGTCAACCAGAGGTTGAAGAGGAGGAGATCAAGATATTATAGAGAGCTATTGTCTTGGACTATAGATTGGTGATGTGGTATGGAGGCCATACCTAGATTTTCCTATTTGGCCTAAGTTTTCTGGTGAGTTGGTTAGTTTACAACAGTCTATATGGGTGGAGGCTCATTGAATTGGGTGAGCATGAGTTACTTCACTTTGAATGTTAGGAGACAATTCAATTGATTGACATGGGAGTGCCAATGGATCTGTATACATATATATGAGAGGATGGGGATACAGAGACTCCGAGGGCCATTATGACAGATCCTGAGGATATCATGGATCATCCAGGGCCATGGGTCCCAATGAAGAGGGTCAGATTATTCCTATTGATGATGTAGGGGTGACTCCTAATTATACAACATGGTGGACCCATGTATTGAGGAGCTTTGATAGGGCTTGGGTCTCGAGAGTAACACAAATAGAGAGTCAGATGAGTAGTGTGCTCGAGGGAAGCGAGAGGAGTAATGGCACATGAGGTAGTGGAGGGTACGAGGGTGATAGTGAGGAGGATGGTGATGATGAGTTGGCGAAACCATAACAGTAGTGATGACCGAGAAGGCCATAGTTGAGGGTGAGAGAGATGCGGCTAGGAGGGAGAGGGATGACCTCATGGGTATTTGAGATACATTGATTGTTGAGTGGGATGGCTTGATCACTTGAGAGAGACAACATGATAGTAGAGTGAGAGGATTACATAGAGCTTGGTTGGACCAGGCCATTATAGATAGAGATCGGTATAAGGGTCAGAGAGATGGGATGAGGAAGGCCTTAGGGATTACTGGGCCTTCTATTTCTAGTGTAGAGTTAGGCTGATATGGCTCAGAGAGTGCAAGCTGTGGGGGAGACTTGAGATTAGTGGAGTGAGGCCACATGCTAGTGGATAGAGGCCACCTATGGGGTCTAGGGATAGTTTTCTAGGGCTCACTATGAGTCAATGTGGGCTGAGTTACAATATTATATTGATATGGTGACTCATGATTTTCTAGATGTACATTTTTTATGCCAACCATTTGACTGGTAGGATGGCAAGGCCCTACTACTAGTGGTGTGAGTGTAGGTCACCCACCTCGAGACCTACTTGAGAGTGGGAGATAGTGAAGGAGAGGTTAGAGGAGATATTAGTGTTGTGGGTGGTATAGAGAGCAGCCAGAGGTGGAGGTGTAGGGAGGAGAGGGTAGTACAACTCCTCCTCACCAATCTCTTGGAGAGTTTTAGTTTACAAAATCTTGATATGTAGTTGTATGGCTCATGGAAGCCAATTTTTGTATGATGTATTTTGTTGACATGGCTCTTAGAAGCTTATTTTTGATATTGATGTATATGGATTTGATCAATATATATGATGATGATGATGATGAGTTTTATGATCTATATTGTTTTTATCTTTCATGTGTTAATCTTAATATGTATGGTGGTATATGTTTTTTAATTTGAATGTGTTGATGTTAGATGAATATATATGATGATGTTATGTGTTTGGAAAACATGGTTAAATTTATCAACTTAAAATGTGATCTTAATTGTATCAAAATGTAGTTCAATAAAATAGGATAAATATGGAATGATCATCCCACTATGGATTTGGTACATACACGGTGGGTTTTGAAAGCTTGAATGCTCTTGCACTTACAACCTTTAACAAATGTTAACTATGATCATCAATGGATAGTTACACAATACTTAATAAAATGTGGGATTAAATGAGAGATTCTTTATTAGGACATAAAAGGGGGTTTGAACATGCATAAATCAATGAGGGGAAATAGATTCTCCTTTTCCATAGGTCTAAAGAGAGATGCCCCAACTTTACTTTGATTTTGAGGCAAACTGATCAATGCGAGAAGTTTTCTATAAGAAGAAGGTTGATCAATGTGGGAAACCTTCCTGGATGCTTTTGATATTGATGTATTTATTTTAAAAGTTGATCAATGTGAGAAGCCCCCTTTTTATGGGTATCCATCCTTCGAGGGTATGGTCTACTATTTTTTATTTTTCTTATGGATAGTCATCCTTTAAGGGATCGATCTATGATGGATAGTTTTCCTTCAAGGGATCAATCTACCATTTATTTTTGTCTTTTGAGAAATGCATCCAAATGATTTTGATACATATATATTTTTTTTTTTTAGCTGAGGAAAATCCCTAATAGATTGTTTCGAGGAGGGGAAAAGGTGTATATATGATCTACACATTTGTACCCCCTATTATGTTCCCTTTTAACTTGGTACAAGGGTAATGGATGTAGTGATTGGGGTTTCCTACTAAAGAGGAACTTATCCATAGAGAAAGATGTGATGAACAAAGTCCATGGTGCTCATCTTTAAGGTGTTTTAGGATAATGACAGATAACCACATGCTCTCAAATCACTATTGGTATGATGGATGGTTTTAATGGAATGATAAGATATAACTATTATCATGAAAATCAAACATTTAACAATAGAAAGGCCACAAGTGCAAGGCATTCCAAGGTTCTTCTTCAGGTTCACCATCAAGAGAAGTGAGATGGTATGCGCTCCTGACCCATATTTATGAGTAATGATGTATGGACCGATCCAATTGGGGAAAACTTTCCACATTTACTCTGTTCTAATTGAGTGACATTTTGATTTTCTTTAAGCACAAGATCACCGAATTTAAAGTCACATTCTTTGACATGTTTTTATATGCCTTTTTAATGCATTCTTGATAAACTTGATGATGTTCAAGGCCATCAGATGTTTTTCATCTAACAGTTCAAGTTGTGCTAAATGATCTTGTCGATATTCTTCATCAGGGATAAAGTCCTTGAGGGACACACAAAGTGATGGGATTTGGATTTCAAGAGGTACAATGGCTTTGGAGCCATAGACAAGTGAATAGGGTGTTGCTCTTATAGGTGTGTGGATGCTAGTTTGATAAGCCCAAAGAGAAAATGAGATTTGTAGATGCCAATTTCTTCCTATGTCATTTACTATTTTCATAAGGATCTTGTTGAGTGTTTTATTAGAGGCTTCAGCCTGTCCATTTTCTTGAGGATAGTATGGTGATGAAAATTTGAGTTTAATATTGAAGGTGTCACAAAGATTTTTAACTTATTTATTTTAAAAATATTTTCCATTATCTGTGATAAGCTTATGTGGGATGTCAAAATGACATATAATGTGTTGATATATGAAATTGATAATCGGTCCTGACTTAGTTGATGTTAAGGGGATTTCTTCAACCCATTTGGTGAAATATTCAGTAGTTGTGATAATGGAATGATGTTGTTGAGATGACTTGGGGTTGATAGCCCCAATGAGGTCTAATCCCCATTGAGAGAAAGGCCATAGGTCTTGAGAGGTTGTAATGCTTGACTGGGGACATGGATCAAATCTGAATGAATTTGACATTTCACACATTTCTTAACATACTCACAACAATCCTTGGTGATAGTGGGCCAGTAATACCCTAGTCATATAACACATTTAGTGATGAATTTTCCTTAAAATGACCTCCACAAATACCATCATGGACTTCTTCAATGGATTTGATCGATTCGTGTGACTTAAGGCATCTTAGTAAGATACCATCAAAACTATGTTTGTAAAGAATACCACCTATAATGACAAAGTGAGTAGCACGTTGAAGAAATGACCATTTAGCATTATGTGATAAATCAGATGGAATTTTGGATTCAACGAGATAGTCATATATCTGAGTATACCATAAATCAATTGGATTATCATCAATGATATTGATAGGAGGAAGTTCATTTTGATGTGAAGGATGATCTAATCATTGAAAAATGATGAATACTTTAGTGTTGTCTTTTGACTTTTTATTTCTAATGGGATGAGGGATCCTAAAGAGGCCATTGTATCTACAAACCTATTAGAAGATCGTGGGATAGCTTGGATGGTGTAATGATCAAAAGCGTCGAGGAGAAAGTCCACGTTAGCTTTATATTTTTGTAAGATTTCATTTTTACATTGATATTCTCCTTTGACTTGACTGATAACAAGTTGTGAATCTCCATAGATGTCTAAGATATGAACACCTAGAAGAATAGTAGTAGTGAGACCCATGATTAAAGCTTCATATTCTGCCATATTATTAGTGCACTCAAAATTGAGTTTAAATGATAATGGAATAGGAATACCCCAAGGAGGGATGATAACACACCAACTCCTCCCCTTCCTAACATTTAGAACCATCAAAGAAGAGAGTCATCTTGATAGGGATGAATTTGTATTCATCAACATTACTAATGGATTCATCTAGAAAATACTCATGAGGAGGTTGATTATCTGGTAAGGGAGCATCGATGCTGATCTCTGTAATAGCTTGGCCCTTAATGGATTTTTGTGACATGAATTCTAAATCAAACTTAGTCATAAGCATAAGCCATCGAGTGATACAATCACTATGATATGGTTTAGAGTGTATAGCTTTGAGGGGATTAAACTGGTGACAACATACATTTTATGATTAAGAAGGTAATGACACAACTTGAAGTGGTGAAATATAAAGTGCAACATAGCTTCTCCACTTTTGGTGTAATGGGTTTCATATTCATGGAGTGTGTGGCTGATATAATATATGGCTTGTTCTCAACCTTGACTATCATGATGTGTGAGCATGGCTCCAAGAGCATGTTCTGAAGTAGATATGTATAAGTAAAATGGATCTCCTTCACATGGGTGGAGTAAGAACAGAGGTGATAAGAGATATTGTTTAATTTCATCAAAGGCCTTCTGAAAATCAGAATCCCAATGAAAATCTATGTCCTTGTGGAGGAGGTGATGAAAAGGCTGACAACATGATCAGAGAGTTGTGATATGAAACGTCATATGGACTTAAAACTTTCCTAAAGGTTGTGTAGTTGTGTGAGATTAGATGGAGGAGGAATTTCAATGATGGCCTTAACCTTAGCTGGGTCAACTTCAATACCTTAGATAGATATGATAAACCCTAAAATTTTACCAGTGAGGACACCAAAAACATTTTGTGGGATTGAGATGAAGACAATATTGGATGAGATGAGTGAAGATTGACTCAAGGACAATAAGATGATCTTTGCATTGTTTGGACTTTCCTAAAAGGTCATCAACATAATCTTTGACTATTTTGTGAATGAGGTCATGAAAAATGTAGGTCATGGCTCACTTGATAGGTAGCTCCTACATTTTTGAGGCCAAATGGCATAACATGGTAACAAAAGGTTCCCCAAGGGGTGATGAAAGAAGGTTTTATGTTGATCATCAGTAGTGATAAGAATTTGGTTATAACTTGAAAAACCATCCATGAGGGAAAGCATTTCATGGCCAACTATTAGGTCAATGAGCTGATCTATGTTTGGAAGGGGGAAATCATCTTTTGACAAGCAGATTGAGATCCCTAAAATTTATGCAGATACGTAACTTTCCTGATGCTTTAGTTATAGGAACAATATTAGAAACCCATTGTGGATAATCATAGGTATGATAAAATTGGTGGATAAAAGATGTTGCAACTCTTCCTTAATAAGAAGAGCTATGTGGGGATGCATTTTATGAAGTTTTTTTGTTTGACTAGCTTAACATTTGGATATGTGACAATATTGTGTACCACAATATTAGGATCAATTCCAGCATATCAATATATGACCAGGAAAGGCTTGATAATATTTGGATAAAAATGAAGTGAAGTCATCAAGTTCTTGTAGACTCAATGATTGGCCAACTTTAACTATATGAGGATCTTGAGAGGTTCCTAAGTTAACGTCGATGGTGGATTCATTAAGGAGAATTGATGTTTTAGATGGTAAGTTTTCTAAAGGAAGTGATCTTCAGCTCCCATATGTGAAAGGATATCTTGGTCATCATGACATTGAAGGATATTTATGACAGGTGAATCTTCCTCAACCATTTCTAGCCAAAGAAGAGGTATTTGTTTAGTATTGTGGTTAGATTGATAAGTGAGTGGTCCTAAGGATATGGTATTGACTAAAAAAAAAAGTTAGGTGGGATGGGTACAACATCATCTAGGTCCATAGGGTCTTCAGAGGATGTTGGCGATGACGAGTCTAATCTAGTGATGAGCACATGGATGTAGCCGGTTTGGATGTAGTAGCCTCGGATATTTCTGAACTAAATTTTTATAACCTAAACCATATTTTTCATAAGTTTTAAGGGAACATTGGATGACCACATCATGTATTCCCATTCATAACACCCAAGGCCAAAACCTTTCCATGCACAATGGTGAAGATACATACAAGATGGGTGAAATTTGGATTATCTAAAGATTTGAAATCTAATGTGAAGGGCATGGCATGGTGTTGATCAATAGTACCAGATGAAGGATGATCAAGTCCCCCATAGAAAAAATTCATTTTGAGATAAGTTGGACCATAAGAGATAACATCTCCCACATTAGGGTCATACATGTGGGTTGTTTTTGGGGTGACCATAAGTTTTTTTGGTGAAGGAATGTGATTAAGCATGAGGAGATGATATCCATCCAACGTGAGGCATTATACAACATCACTAAGAGAAGAATCATCTAGTAATTTAGAAGAAGGAATAGATGTGCTAGTGGAAGCTTCATTGGATGATTTAGACATGGATTTGGGAATAAGTACATCATTTGGATGATACATCATGTAACAATCGGTGAAAGGATTTGATATGCAGGAATAATGAATGTTTGACCCTCATGTTTTATACTTGAGACAACGATGAAGAGTCGATGGAACACACCACATAGTGCATATCCATGGGCATCCTAATAACATATTATATTGAAACTCTCCTTCTATAATGTAGAAGAGTTCTGGGAGAGTTTTTACACCAAATTTTAGTGGTAAGATGATGGTGCCTAATGTGGGTGTGATAGTATCATTGAAGGATCATAATAAGACTAGTGTTTGGGAAAATGGTATTGGGTAATTTAAGTTGATCAAAATCAAGGGAGGAGATAATATTAATATGGCACCACTATCAATCATTACTCTTTTGATATAGATATCATTAATTTGAGTTGTGATGAAGAGTGGTAAGTCATGATCTTATGGTTTGAGGGAAGGTATTTTGATGGTTCAATGATATAGCAGTAGATGCTTTGAGAGATCCTACAAAGTTTTGTAAAATATGATGGATCATCTAAAGGTATTGTTATTGATCGAAGAGGGCTTCCATCATTTCTTGTTTGTGAAGTGGTGATGTTTGTATCAGTTCATATAATGACATTTTGATAGGAGCTTGATGTAATTGTTTAATGACAACCTTTTGTATTGTAGTGGATGTTGAAGGTGGTGCAACGAGGATAGAAACCTTGGTTTTAGGTGACATTATTCGGGCCAAATATTTTGGGAGCCACATGTATGGATAATTTGGGTTTATCTAATGGGACAACTATTTCTGGTGGTGGAGGTATTGCTATGTAGGTTTTATCTTTTTAGACTCAGATGGATCTATGTGTCATAGTTCTATGAATGAGTAGTAATATGAACAACATCAACTTGATGGGAAGGAGTTTTAGACATAGGTTCCTTAGATTTTGATAAGGATGATGATGATGTTGATGTTAATGTTGCATGTGGTTTGAAGGAAGAAAATATGTCAATGTTGGTAAGGAAGCTGGATGTGCCAATTTTTGTGCAATCATGTGGAAGGATTTACAATTCTCAATAGAATGACCTTGTGTTCTATGATATTCACATGAGGTGTTGAAGTCATACCAAGTGGGTTTCCATCCCCATGGGTTAGGTAATTTTAGTGGTGGTAATGTTATGAGTGATTGTTGAAGGAAGTCTTCCAAAATAGATGCATAACACCCTTTTGGTCCATATGCAAATGATGATGGAGCTTCGATATCTTATCCTCCAATGGAAGTAAGAGTTTGACCAGAGGTTGTCATTTTGTTGGTTGTGAAGGGCTCTTGGGTGTTGTGATGGATGAGGGATGAGAGCCACTTAGTAGTAGTTTGATAGACATGTTTTGGACCCAAAATGATGGGGTGATTCCTAGGTATAAGAGATCTAGGACCACGCAGGGGATTCTGATCTGGGGAACATAATAGGGGTTGTTAAACTCTTGAATGGTGTCTTGTTTATGAAGTTCTTGTCATGGGAGTTTGATAGGAAGGCCTAGGCCTTGGCATGACAAGAGGATCACTTGAAAGTGGAAATGGCCTTTCTAGGAGGAGGTGGAAGAAAAGGAGGAGGGCCACATGGAAATGGTATGTTTGATCATAATAAGGACTTTTAAAGACTTGGACCACACCTTGTTTATTGGGTTCCCTTGAGGTTTTGGATGAGTTGGGTGTATTTATCAAAGTTGATGCTAATGAAGGAAGAGGAGTTTGAATTGTGTGGTTAATGTAATCTAAATGGTTTGAGGGTTGTATTGGTCTTGGATTGTTTGTTTTTGTAGGATGAGGGTGAGTATGGCCCAAAGTTTGGTTTAGGTGGAGATGGTTGTGTTAAGAATGTTTCAAGAGGTATCATAGTTATGTTTGTGAATGAGGGTGGAGTTATAGGGGTATCTATACTAGAGAGTGGAATTGGTAAGGAGATAGGATTGATAATTACTTGTGATGGTAATGGTAAGATAGCAGACAAGGATTCGTAGTAGATACAGTTCAGTTGAATAAGCATTTCCATTGTCATCATTGATTGTGTGGGTGTAGATGTTTCTTCCATAGTGTGTTTTGGTTCAATAGATGTGGATGTTGATTCAATAGATATAGGTATTATTTTGGATTCAAGAACATGTGTTACTTTAGTAATGGCATTAATGGTATGATAAGTATGGAAAACATTGGTTTGTGGTTGATCAATAGATGGAGGATGATTTGGAAAGGGTTGTTTAAATATGTCAAGGTTTTGGTTTGGGGTGCATTGGGATTATCCAAATGAAGTTCACCCTTATCAATCAAATCCTAAAGAACATTGTGAACATCCAACACCTTTTCTATGTCATGTCCTTTGACCCTATGGTATTTGCAATAGTCATTGTCTCGATACCATGAGGGTTTAGATACGATGTGTTGATAGGTCGGATAGGGGAGAGATATCATATTTTGGTGAGTAGTTTGTCAAAGACTGTACTATAAGTCTCTCCAATTGGTGTGTAATTACGTTGTGGATGGGAATGTTTAGCGGTAGGATTTTCTTTAGGATCCAACTTGACTACTATGGCATTAGCAACTGATTTAGATTTTTCAGGACTAGAGGATGACTTAGAAGGAAACTTAGGTTCATGGTTTCTTAGGTCAAAGCTTAACATGACCATCTTCTAAAGCACATTTCTAATTTTTGGGCCATAGTAAAGGCTTCATCAAGGTCTAGAATGATTGAATTTGTAATGTTGATGAAATGTGTTTGGCATGATCGAAAAAAAACTTCAATCAACTCAGTTTGTGGTAATGTAAAGGATAATTGATTGATTATACCCCTCCATGGGGAAAAAAATCAACAATGGACTCATCCTCAAATTTTTGATAGCGTAAAGGTCATTGATGGTGACTTTGTGGGCTATGTTTATAGAGAAGTGTTCTAAGAACAATTGTGTGAGTTGAGTGAAAGAGAAAAGGGAATATTATGGAATGTTATTGTACCAATCTAGAGCAGGGCTAACGAGGGACATTGGAAAGGTTCACAACATAAGGTCTTGATCATGGGCTATTAAATAACAAGTGATGAAAAACACATGAATATGTTGTTGTTGGGGATCTTCTTTGTTATAGAACTTAATAAATTTGGAAGCTCCCAGTGAGGAGGGTATGCTTTGTATGGGACTGATGGGTGAATGGGTTCATTACAGATTTGATCGTAAGAGAAGACATTTTTAGGTGTAGATGAGGCAGCTTCTAGACTTGATATCCAATTCATAAGAGCTTGAAGAGGGTTGGTGTGGATTGTTGTGAAGATGGACCAGGTTGAAATGCAAAATGACCAGGTTGTGAGTATATCTGGTATTGTTGAGGGATGTTTTTTGATAAGGGATGTTTTTTTGTGGAATGTTGTATTGTGGAACATTTTTTGTGGATGTTTTGTTGAGGAATATATTGTTGGGAAGGAATGTTTTGTTGGGGTATGTTTTGTTGAGGGATGTATTGTTGAATATACTATTGGGAAGGAATGTTTTGTTGTTGAGGAAGATTTTTTTACGGAATGTATTGTTGAGAGGGATATTTTGTTGTGGAGGAGATTTTTGGGAATATATTGTTGAGATGGAATGTTCTTTTTGTTGCGGAAGAGTTTGTTGTGGGATGTATTGTTGAGATGGGATGTTTTGTTGTTGTGGAAGAGTTTGTTGAGGGATGTATTGTTGAGATGGGATGTTTTTGTTGTGGAAGAGAGTTTTTTGAGGGATGTATTGTTGAGATGCCAAAGGTTGGGAAGATTGTATATATTGATAAGGAAAGGGTTGTGAGTAAGGAGGTGGTTGTTGAAAAAACATAGCAGAGGCCGCAAAGATGGTGCTTGTTGTGGAATATATTGAGTAGGAGCATTGTGGTATAGAGATTAATGGTAATGATTGTTTGGTATATATTGTGAAACAGGATGAGTGGTAGCAATTGCACTAGTATTGATTAAAGGAATTGATGTCGAAATAGACATGGTAATATTTTGAATGTTGTTAGCCAGCTGAGACAAAATGGTAGAAGAAACAATGGAACTCATTGGAAGTGTTTGAGTAATTGAGGATGTTGGAGGGGTAGATAATGAAGTGCTAATATTTCTTTGTGGAGGCATTGAACCAATAGAAATTTTAGGTGATGATGTATGTTGTTGGGAGTTGTGTCCTAAGAGAAAAACCATATGAAGACTAAAAATAGGAACAAAGGACACAACTTCTGACATTTTAGTTTGACTCAGAGGTGGATACAAATGTATTTTTTGAATGACAGGTCCTTGATTTGAAACAAGTCTTTCCATGGTAGAGGAAGGATCATATGAAGATGGTGGTTGGGATATAAATTGTTGATTTGAATCGATAAGATGTGTAGAGTCGGAAGCACTTGAAAATGGTTTGATTCAAGTTGTTGTGAGGAACCAGACAAAGGGTCCAAGAATGTTTGTAGATGGTTCTGGTGTAAATGGCTGAGTTGAACACCCCTAGCTACTAGATAGGCATTAAGGGAAATGGGGTTTGAATCTAACATTTCTTTGAAAATAGGGTCTCCTCTTTCAAAGAAAGTGGCTTTGAAATATTTTGATTGTGAGTTGGGGGAATATGGTTGTTCAGTGTTTTCTTGTTCAGATGTATTGAAATCTTGACTACAAAATTGACATGTGTAAATTTAAAATTGTTGTCTCATTTCTTCATTGTATTGTTCCTCTATTTCATTCCAAGCTCATTGAGATCATTATCAGAGGAGTTGATGTAATTAGTTGATGAAATGGGTTTTGTTGTTGTAATGGCATAGTAAATGATGGTGTTGATACAATAGTAAATAAAGGTGTGTTAATGATAATGGTGTAGATAATGGAGTGGATAAGGGAATTTGTTGTTGCAAAGGTGTGGATATTGGTTGAGACATATTTTTAGCAGTTTGATTGTGAGATTGTTGTCTTGTTTGTACCATTGTAAGAAAACACACACAAAAAATTATCCAAAAATGTACTAAAATGGGTTGATTACACAAAAAAAAAAAAAAAAGATATAGATTTTTAAGTTTTCTTGATTTAATTATAAGGTGAAATGTGTAAAATGGTTAACAAGGGTCCTAGGAAATGGAAATCTAGGGCTGGTTTGAGGTATGTTTAAGGGCAAATCCTCGATATACCCAAAGGTATGTGAGGCCCAACTCTATACTATTATTGATACGGGCATGGTATTGGGGCCTACCCCCTCACTTCATGGTCCCACAATGATAAGGGTGTTGGGTGCTTAGCCAATATATACCGACAAAAAATGTGATTATACTCGGCCAAAACACCAGTCGACTTCTCCTCTTGGTGATCAAATCCAAGTAGGTATCCACCTAGGTAGGAATTTTTTAAGTGCATTTTTTTTATTTATAAGTGGTTTGGTTGTGTGTGTGGGGGAAGAATAAGTGGATGTAACCAATTTACCTTCCTAATTAAAGCTATGTGATAAAAAAGATGTGTTTGTTTGTTTTAAACCCAAAATGAAAGATTTTTTTCGATGAGAACAAACAAGCAAAAAAATGTAGTATAAAAATAAAAAGAAGAATAAGGACTCACCTCTAATAAAGCTTCCTTTTTATTTTATTTTAGAAATTTGTGAAGCAAGAAATTCTAGCAATCCAAAAAAATGAGCTCTCTAGAAAATACCTATGTAAACAGGTTAGGAAAAAAAAAGTAAAAAGCAAAAAACAAGAAGAAAATTACAAATTGTTAGGTTTTGAAAAACACAGGAAATCATAGGTGATTTTCCCAATCATAGGTGATTTAGCCAATCACAGAATGATTTTTTACACAGAGAATCAAGAAAAAAAAAAAATGTTATTTTACTTGTTAAAATAAATCAAATAAACAAGGGACAAGGTCCCACTCGAGCGTGCCAAAAATGTTTAGAAAATTTTATCCTCTTCAATTTAACCTAATAAACAAGATAATAAAACTTATCAAACCTCAAAATGGTGGGGTTTACCAGTACCACAGATGTGTATGGATTGTGTTGATGTTGTGTCACATGTTCAAAATAGTTGAGCTCCTATCCTACAAATGATACTACAATCAAAGACACTGCACCAAATTTTTAATTAGTAAAAATAGTAAGTGGGTTTCCTGGCAAGGCTAGTCCTTAGAAGTCCAAGGGGCTTCCTCACAAGGATGTCAACCCATTGTTTTATGCAATCAAGAATACATAAGGCCAATCATGATATAGGATGGATAAAAATAATGATTGTTTATAGTTTTTTAGACTTTATTACAAATTTATAGCATATAATGAAAACCTAGATATATAAACTATAACCTAGAAATCTTGAATCAAATTCAGTGTTAGAATCTTCAGATGATGATGGGTTCTCGAAAGTGAGCTCTGGATAATCTATCTCATATTCTTCAAAGAGGTCGAGAGTCATAATCATCGGTATACTCATCTCTAAAGAAATCAGGGATGAATTTAGGTTCCTCGTTCTCTGAGTCATATTGATAATCAGATGTAGAGTTGAAATATTGATATTCAGGCTTATTTGATGAATTCATTTGGTTTGTTGATTCAGCGTCAGAGTCCCAAATTTCCAATCCAGCTTTGTAGCGGTATTCGAACCAGGCAAATCAGCTCGAATGTGAAGAATTTCAAATAGGCCTCCCAAAACTCGTCCATGTGGCCTCACGAATCCTCTAAGTGGTTTTGAAGATGCTTTGCGATGATCTAAAGGGGTTGAATGTATAGCACAAAGTTCCAAATCGAAGCAATACATTGTATTTCTCCCAATGTAAAGGGTGATGAATAATCGGAAGGGAATTAATGTTGGTTATCTCATGAGCTTGGCCACCTATAGCCATCTAAAAAATCCATTCTTGATAGTATGTTAGAAAGGATAAAAAATATAAAATGGATGAATAATAATCTGATAAAAGTTATAAGAGGAAGGTTTGACAGAAACACATGTTTTTAGGAAACATGTGTTTCACTAAATCATTGGTGTTTCTAAGTTAAAATAAATGAAATATAATGTTTTTATAACAAATTGATCAATTTTACACAAATTAATCAGTTTGATTTCAATTATAATGTAAATTAAAAGGATTTTTGATAATGGATGTTTCGAATATATAAATAAAAGATGCAAATTTAAAGTCTTACCTTGATTTGAATGAAGATTGAAGCTATCAATCTACAAATTGGTGAAGATCGTGGTTGAAAATGGTGAATGTAGGTGTTGGATGACAAGCAGATGTAGTGACAGAGATGAATTGCACTAACAAAGGCTTGAATGGATCCATGAATGAAGGAGGATGTGCAACTAGAAACTCAGAGCTCTTGGACACACTGAAAAGATTATCCAAATGGGAACAACTATATAAAATGATATAGAGCTAATCTTGTTGTAACACTATGCTAAACGAAGACTGATAAATGTTCAATCGAAGATATGGAAGGATGGCGAGAGAATGAGCTCAAAATGTAAGCAGATGGTCCTTGAATGAGATTGAAAAAATAGGCTTATATAATTGCTTACATTTTACTGAAATGCCAATGATTTTAGGTTATTCAGTTTATTTAGTTAATAGTTGAAACAATTTCCTAATTCAAGTTTATTCGTTTGTGTATTCGAGGGATAAGATCATGAATTTTTTTTTCGAATGTGATGTTGTCATTGAGGTGTGGTTATCAATGTTACATTTATTGTTTTATAGATTTGTTTAAGCCTATTTTAGGTGGTTTAATTGTTTAAATATATTTTAGGTTAGGATTTTAAATAAAACAAGATATATTATGAAATAGTGCATGGTATATCTAGGATAATGTTTCATAATAATAATAACCTATTATGTTAGGATAAGTCCCCACTCAAAAAAGGTGTCATTCACCCTTAGAGGAGCTCCTTAAGTCCTTCCAAGATTTGGTCAAGAAAGAGGCACAATATCCCTTCTCATTCAATGAGGATACTTTGAAATCTCTTGCAGAAATTAGAGATTCAATCTCTAATAGTACAAGAGATCATCAAGTCTAGTTCAACTAATACAAAACCCTAAAAACATTCATGATACTTAGATCAATGTTTTGAGTTGTGTTTGTACTCCGTAGACAAGGTGGCACCCGTGCGACCCGTTTAGTAAAGAGTTCAAATATGATGAAATTATTCTAGGAGTATTTCCTCAATGTTATCTAGCAGATGGATCTTCATTAGCGTGAAGCTTCATATTTATCTTTAGAATGATCACCCTCTTCCTCTCTTTCCTTATCTCTTCGTTTTCTAATTTTTGTTGGGGGATGTATTTTTTCACTATTTTTTCTTATTCACTTAAGTGACCTTTAATTATACATTATAACAAAAAAATTTCAATAATAAGAAAATGGCTCGCTTTCATTCCCTAGGAATATGAAAGGTCACAAGTGATAAAAAGGTGAAAGGTCATGTGGGGGGAGATGAAAAGTAATATTTTAAATCTATAAATTAGAATGGCTTCTCCATTCCAAGGGGTTGTCAATTGTGAGTTGCTAGTGGATAGATTTTTCTCTACTAGATACAAGAAAAATATTACTTTCTTCTATTCCCTCTTGTCTATGTTTCCTCTACTTCTTGCATACTCAACTTTGTAAGCATGGTGATCTTGAAAAACCAAGAAAGGAATTTGTACCTTTGATGAATGAATCAATAGAACTTTGTGTCTTTGGTTTGTTAGTCTCATTGTTGTTTGCATGGTTGAATTATTCTAATTGAGTGTGGATCTACTCCGGTTAATGCTGTGAAATATGCAAGTTCTTATTCACAAAATTAACCTTCCCTTCACTATATTCTTACTCCCCTCTACCTCCTTTTCTAAGAAAATTCTTCCCTTGTACTAAGTACAAACAATTTTCCATAGGTTTAGTGGAGTATTCCTATGTGATCCCCTGGATTTACAGCCACCTGTTGATTTATTTTTCTACATTCAATAAATGAGAGCCTCCTCATTACCAAGAGGAGGGAATTAGTCCCAGAGTGTTGTTGAAAAATCACTAATTTTTCCTTGCAATAAATTATTTCTCCAACAACCCCGCATCACCAAGCATGCTCATCGCCACTGTCTCCAACGACGTTAGCAATGTCACCCGAACAAAAGATGGAGTGGGTGTTGTATCTTCTTATCTTACTTGTGAATGCCAACTATATGTTCGTGGAGAACATAAAAATAATAATAACAATGATTAACATCATTATCAATGTATTTATTTAAATATAAATATTTAAAAGTGTTATATTAATATCTAAAATTCTTAGAATGGCTATAGATGAGACAATAAATTTCTAAATACATAAAATATTTGAGAAATAATTGTGCAATTAAAAGATCATTTGCATACAATTTAAAAAAATTATAAAATAAAAATCAATTCTAAAACTTAAATGCCAACATGTTTTATTTTTATATGTTAAAGCACGTGAGTACAAAATGAATATCCTTTTTCCCTTTCTGTGGTGCCAAATGGGAATCAAATCATCACTGCCCTTGTTGGTATGTTTAATGGAGACAATCTTGTACGTGCCACTATGACCCTATCACTATTTCTCCCACTGATTCCCCACTATCCTTTTAAATGTAAATTGTATTTTGCTAGTGCTGGAGGGGTTTTTTCGGTCAAATTTATTTCAGGAACGAGGATTTTGCCGTGAGACCTCTTTTGAGAGGCACACTTTTCTCCACTAATATAGTCTATCGGCTAATTAATGTTTACAAAAGGAAAATAATGGTTATGGGGATGATATATAAAAAAGTATCTTGGCACATTCAAAATTAAAAAAAAAAGACTAAACTAGAGAAATAATAAGAACAAAAATCCAAAAAGACATCATAAAGAGATTAAAAATAAAAACCTCATGGAGTTGAACCTCGTTAGTCGGGAGAAATACTTATAATACTCAAATTAGTGAAGAGATATGCAATAGGTACAAGGCCATGTGAGTCATGGAGTCATCAATGCCTCACTAGTCTAACATGTAAGTTAAAGGATGGCAACGAGGCATCTTCCTACTAATAATATCAAATGGCTAGAAGTAGGATGTTGTAATGCCCACATATGTATGACCAAAACACAAGCCAAAATAAACTAGGATAAATTTTATTTTATTTTCTTGTTTTACAACACCACTTGGGCTCACTTATCATAATTCAACATCACATGAGATGCTTACATAAACATGGACCCATACATACAAAGGGATAAGAACTGATTGACACCACAAGTAGATAAGAATCACACTACCAAGCCTATCTACAAGGATTGCAATGGGGGAGATATCATACATACAACATGAAAACACAAGATGTACACTAATGCCACACTTTCTCAAATGAACAAACATAATACACTGATATAACTATAACAATAACTAGAAGATAAACATGTTCCACAATGTACATCACTTTCATGGATTACACCTTTATTACCATTGAATTCCTTTATTTTACAACGTTTATTTGAAAAACATTTAACATACAAGGCATATGTTCTCATTCACAAAAGTACATATTCTTCATTTCATTTAAAGTTTATTTTACAAGGATTTCACTTTATTTGGTTTCATTCTCTATTATAATTAATTTTCATAACTCAACTATTAGTTAGAATCATTTTAATCACACATGAGTCATAACACTTGTTCTTAAGCTAAGGATTAATTTCCCAAAAAGTATGTTTGCCTAACATTTTGTTTTACTTTCATTACATAGGGAGGAATTAACATGAGATTAGGAGAGAGAATCCGAAGTTTAAGGGGGAAAAATCAAGTTTATTTTTCATTTAAACCTTGACTCACTAGAGTAAACTTCATTTATTCCCATTGTGTAATTAACTTCTATATTTAATAATTAGTTGGAAACATTTTAAGATATACATGAGTCATATAAGACTTGTGTTCAAGTAAGGAGATAAGGTTTTCAAAGTACATGTTCCCAAAGGGAGCAACTCATCTTATCACTAATAACATAAAAATTATTAACATTGAATTAAATGGGGATAGATTCCATGTTTCAATTTACTCCTAAGATCAACATCTTAGGGACATAATTTTGATAGCCAAAATAAACTATAAATTTTGTCCAAAAACAATCTCTTAAGAAGTTTTTCGATAATTTATCTCTAATTGTGACACCTACAACCCTCCATGGTTTGACACAAGCATAAATACAACATCTCTATCTCACGAGGGCATGGAACCACCGTAAGATTCCCTAATAGATACTAACATGAGGGTACCACATCACTATAATGTTTTACCAAACTCGGTTTGATAACCTTTTAATGTTTTATTCTTGCATTCCCCAATTTCCCCTACACTCCCATGCACTTACATTATTTATCCCCTCCATTGTAGCTTAGTTTTCTAAGTCAACCAAAAATTATGTTTCTTAGAAATTATGTCCCTCATGCTAAAAAGATGAGACTATGCGTTTTGACCTATCAGATCTTACATGCTTCCACACAAATGAATACCCCTACTAGGTTCCTAGGGGAAAACACACATACTTAAAAAAGTACCACTAAGTCTCTAGGAATACATGTGAATGTTGGGTTCATAACATATTTTGAGGTAAATGGTGGTTTCTTGAGTGAGGTCACTCATTAACAAGACACATCTCTTTTGCATCATTTTTAGGTAGACACGTCTCTTAAATACAATTTAGGAGGGATTGCATATGATTAACACATGTTTGAAAGGTAACATTATCAAGGATTACAAGTTGGGGTCCCCATGATTGTCTCTTATGCCATCATCCAAAATATTTATCCATTTGCAATCCCAACAAGTTGGTTTCATGTCGCTTTTCCATTTCACATGCATGTTCATTGATGTATCCTAAATATGTGACCCTATTTACTATAAGCTAGTTGATGTCAACTTGTAATATTATAACTAATATCGTTTCGCAACCTACAACCTCGATACCACAATGAAACTTACATGTATTGAATATCCATATAATTATATTACTTTTTCTCATTCCTTACCAATATTCACACATATATTTTTGTGTTCTCTAAGCCTTGAAGACCACTAAAGGAATACATCCACCGTATAACCGTTGAACTAGATATACAATAACATGATTATTTCGGTTGAGTAAAATGACTATGACATTATCCATAAGTAACATCCAAGTTTTATAACACGCACATGCATATATAACTCAGTCACATATCTAGATAAGTATGGTTATCATTTCGTCACATAAAGCACTAATAATTTTCACTTATTTCATAAAAAAATGATATTCTTTTAATCCACATCAAGTAATATGACTATTTCCAATTTACAAATGTATCCATCTCAATGGGTACACACCATTTCATGGCTTACACCTTTATTACCATTGAATTTTTTTATTTTACAACATTGATTTGCACAAAATTTAACATACAAGGCATATCTTCTCGTTCACAAAAAGTACATATTATTCATTTCATTTGAGGTTTATTTTACAAGGAGTACACTTTACTTGGTTTCATTCTCTATTGCAATTAATTTTTATAACTCACCTATTAATTAGAATGATTTTAAGCACATATGAGTCTCATAACACTCGTTCTTAAGATAAGGTTTCATTTCCCAAAAAGTATGTTTGCCCAACATTTTGTTTTACTTTCATTACATAAGGAGGAATTAACATGAGATTAAGAGAGAGAATCCCAAGTTTAGGAGGGAAAAATAAAGTTTTCTTTTCATTTAAACCTCCACTCACTAGAGTACACTTCATTTATTCCCCTTGTGTAATTAACTTCTATATTCAATAATTGGTTGGAAACATTTTAAGATACACATGAGTCACATAAGACTCATGTTCGAGTAAGGAGATCATGTTTTCGAATTACATGTTCCCAAAGGAACAACTCATCTTATCATTAATAACATGAAAAGGATTAACATTGAGTTAAAGGGGATAGATTCCATGTTTCACTTTACTCCTAAGATAAAAATTTTCGGACACAATTTCAATAATAGCGAAATTAACTATAAATTTTATCCACAAACAATCTATTAAGAAGTTTTTCAATAAGTTAGATCCAATCAGACACATAAAACCCTTCACGGGTTGACACAAGCATGAATACAACATCTCTACCACACTAGGGCATGTAACCACTACAAGATTCCCTAATATATACTAACGTGAGGGTACCACCTCACTATATTATTTTTACCAAAGGCAGATTAATAACCTTTTAATGTTGTATTCCCGCATTTCCTAATTTCTCATACACTCCCATGCACTTACATTATTTATCCCCTCAATTGTAGATTCATTTTCTAAGTCAACCACACAATTACGTTGCTTAGACATTATGTCCCTCATGTTACAAAGGTGAAACTATACCTTTTGACTATTGCATCTTACATGCTTCCACACAAATGAATACCCCTACTAGGTTCCTAAGGGAAAACACACATAGTTAAACAAATACCACTAAGTCTCTAGGAATACATGTGAAGGTTGGATTCATAACATATTTTGAGGTAAATGGTGGTTTCTTGATCAAGATCACTCATTAACAAGACACGTCTCTTTTGCATCATTTTTAGGTAAACACTTCTCTTAAATCCCATTTAGGAGGGATTGCATATATGATCAACACATATTTAAAAGGTAACGTTCTCAAGGCTTACAAGTTGGGGTCCCCATGATTGTCTCTTATGCTATCATCTAAAAGCTTTATCCATTTGCAATCCCAACAAGATGGTTTCGTGTCATTTTTTCATTTAACATGCATGTTCATTGATGTATCCTAAATTCATGACCTTATTTACTATAAGCTAGTTGATGCCAACTTGTACTATTATAAATAATATCATTCTTACAACCTACAATATCAATACCACAATGAAACTTACAAGTATTGATCATTCATATAATTATATTCTTTTTCTCATTCCTTACCATTATACACACATTTATTTTTGTGTTCTCTAAAGGCTTGTAGATCACTAAAGGAATACATCCACCATCTAACCACTAAAATTGCAATACAATAACATGATTATTTCAGTTGAGTAAAATTACTATGACATTATCCACAAGATACATCCAAGTTTTATAACAAACACATACCGATATAACTCACCACATATCCGGATAAGTATGGTTATCATTTCGTGAAATAAAGAACTAATAATTTTCACTTAATTAATACAAAAATGATATCCTATTATTCCACATCAAGTAATATTACTATTTCCAATTTACCGATGTATCCATATCAATGGGTACACACTATCACAACAAAGCAAGAATGTTATTGATTCCTTCGTCCCGAGGTACCTGCGCAACCACAACATGGTCCATCCTACAAGTTGGTATGGAAATATCCTACAGCTAAAATATTTCATATATGAATAATTTTTGATTCAAAATGAAATCAAAAACTTTTCACGTAGTAGAGAGAGAGTAAGGAAAATATTTTTCGTTTCATTTCTTTTCGGTCTAGAGAGAGATAAAGAGAGGAGAGAAAAATACAAAATTTCCCAAAAAAATAAATAAATAATGCGAGTGACAACTAAAGGTTCCATACAGTCATGTGAAGGAATCCTAAGTTATCTCAATAATTATTAAGATATCGAGAGGTCCCACGATAATTTTCTAGTTTTTTTGTTGCGAGTTTACAAAAGTGACCAATTTAGCCTGAGTGGCTATGAAATTGAGTTTGAAAACCAATCTAAAAACTTGAGAAAATAATGTATCAATTTCCATCTACTCCCCTATATATAAGGAAACCCTTGAAGTCAATGAAACTCTTCTCTAGTGATCGTGGTTCAAATGCGGCTACCTTTCCGAAGCTAATTATCATAATTGCATCAATTCATCCTTACTTATAGAATGACCAAAGACCTATAGAAATCCCTTGTAAAACTAGTTCCCAAAGTGGTTTTCTCAAAACTAAAGGTTGGTTATAATTTTTATGATGAAAATATAGAGGTATGTGGTAGTAGAATTTCATTTCTCAACACAGGTCCCTAAACTCATGAGCCAAAACCAAAATAAATTTTCAACTTGTGATAGTTGTCCCGAGCTATGAAATAGTAAAATAGGATCCTAGATACGTGACCTTAAATGACCAAATGATCATCAAATTTTTTTAAATGGTTTATGTGTCAATCCACATCACCAGGGAACACAATCAAACCTTGACTTCCCTACTATGGGAGTTAGAGAGGTGTTTTACGTGTCATTATAAATCATATTTTATTAACTTTTTGCAAGGTGTTCAAGTGGCATGTTTAAACAAAAACTCAAGTTCAGTTCACTATTCTAGAGGATAATGTTATCTAGTTTTGTCATCTAAGTTTTCCATCGTCTCAAGACGTGATTTGGGAGCAAGGTTAACTCTTAAAATAGTCATTTTGGTTTATGCAGAAATAAGATATCTTTTAATGTTTATGCAACAAAGTTATTTTATCTAACCAGAGCATACTCATCATTCGGTTTTTATTTCAACGCAATCAAGAAAGAAAAACCATCAACACGAAAATATGTGAGGAGAGAGAGAAAAAACATGCCTATGAGAAAATGAAGCGAGGTTCGAGAGGTGCTCTAGGTGGTTCCACATGCGCTTCAAGAGATCACATTCGTTGAGGCAAATTATCAAATAGTTCTTATGCCTTCGGTATGTTTCCTTATTTTACATCTAAATAATATCTTCTTTCAATCATTGTTTGATGGATATCCATGACTGTTTCAAAACTCTTGTTTCGGCATAGAATCGAAGGATGCTAGTAAAGGTTATGAAGTTCAGCTATAAACTTGCCAAAGGCATTTATATAAATGCCTCTATGGCCTTTTCAACAAACCCATCCTATGCATATCCTATAACCATGACATTCCATGAGATGACATCTAGATAAGGAATTTCTTTGAAAAGCCTTAAAGATTGACAAGATCACCATTTACTTTGAAAATATCACATTACATGAGACCACATTTCTTTGACACCTTCTCAGTAAAAAAATCCATGTGCATGTTGTAAGCTTATACCTTTTACATACATGTCCACCAAGGAAATTATAACTTCAACCACCGAAAATCCCCCTTTTCTTCTATGCTTTGGTAGGTCCATACCCATTCCAAATCTCTCATCTTGGCGCAAGATGGCTAGAAAAAATTTAGGGGCTCTCTTTTGTACCTACTACTTGCATTTTCTTGAAGTTTATAAAGCTTTTCAATAAACCCAAAATGCTGCAACTTATATCTTCTTCCAAACATCTCTATTAAAGTGCGCATGCTAAATGAGGCCCAAATGGTGAGAAAAATAATGGTGAGGGATAAATGAATAACAAGATAATTGTATGTAGTTGGATTAAAAGCCTAAAATGGTTCATGTTTTTGTGTAGGTGACATTGCACACCCACAACCAATCTAAGCAACGTTGGAGAAAAGGTCTACGAGGATTTTTCAACAACTCTATTCCAAAGCCCCCATTTGGCACAAATACCCTGAAGGATGTTGGCAAATGCTGTGGAATTTGGATTTTAAACAACCATACATTTATTGAGATGATCAAGGACTCTTCAACAAACCATTTTAATGTAGGTTGGGGCGGGTCACCAAAAGCATGCACATCTTCACAAAACATTGATATTGTTTCATAAAATACAACCAACAAACATCCAAATTGATCAATTCACCTTTATTTATGCCTCAATTAATGTCTACAACTATTGTTATCCATGGCACACCCACATTTTTGAAACATTTAATCAAATAGTATAAATTATTATCTATGTGTCCACACAACAAAACACATCTACACAACCACCACAAGTTATATTGGCATGTTGATGATAAAGTTTAGGGTTTCCTTAAGTTGGCGGGTGTGACCTTGTTGCAAATAAAACAAAAATAAAGCTTACATGGTCGAGGAAAACTCCATGAGTCCACATTTCCTTCATACTTTTTTAAAAACTATTCCCATGTTTGTTGCGTGTCTAAATCATTGCACTACAACATCTAACAAAATCCCGTTTCAAATATGCATTGGTGAATGTCCATGCCCTATTCAATGCTCCCATTAAGGTTTAGGCATGAAGGATGTTAGCGAAGGTTTTGGAGTTTGGCTTCCCCTTTCCAAAAG
This sequence comes from Taxus wallichiana var. yunnanensis, assembly GCA_018340775.1. Taxonomy (NCBI): domain Eukaryota; kingdom Viridiplantae; phylum Streptophyta; class Pinopsida; order Cupressales; family Taxaceae; genus Taxus; species Taxus wallichiana. The sequence continues at coordinate 55,390,097 of CM031239.1, forward strand.
CATTTTCTTGAAAGTTTCCTTCCCACCTCAAAAAACCAAAGAGTGAAAACCCTAAAACCAATTCCTTTTCCCTAATTCGCCCCCATGGGCTTTATTTTTATTTATTTATTTATTTTTGATTTTATATTTTCTAAAAGTCTCATATGTGCTTTTTTTTCAGGTTAGATTTAGCTATGCTTGTGGACAAGTTCTAGTCATGTACCTCGGCAAGTCAGGTGCATTAGTTTAGTGTGAATGTTAGCTCGGTGGACAAACTCGGCGTTGGTTTAGTGAAATGCTATGTGGATTCAATTGAATTGGGACCTAACTCAAATGATCTGATACAAGATCAGTTTGACACCAAGTATTTTAAAGTCCAAAACAATATATATATATATATAAACATCATATTATTAACAATTTTCCGCGCTCCAAAAATTGGATGTTAATTGTGATATCGCCTTCTTATCCGTCAACTCGATGAAATGCCCTTACTAAGCACCCAAAATGGGGTTGTATTCCATTGTTATCCAAAATTTCACAAGAACACGCCTTTTCCTAAAAGGCTAAAAGAAAAACTTCAAATGACAACGACGACACCAAATGCATCCCAAGGGATGGAAAATCAGAGTTCGTAGTGAAGGAGACTTTACGGGAGGGGCACTATAGATGTAATCGACATGGTGCAAGCACCCTTTGAAGACTTATGTTTGAGAATGCATTATCGAAGGTTAAATATTTCTCGAAGGAAGAGGGCTAAAAATCTTCGATCTTCATAAACCATGAATGTCTATAAGAAGCCAATAGTCTTTGAAGAGGTAAAAGAATCATCCCATTATCTCATAATATCTAAAAACAAAATGGTCTTTAGTCTCATACTCGAAAGAGAAAATCAAACAAATGTGATGCTCTTAAAGAATATGGTGGTATGTCTCAATGAAACCTTGATGGGAGCAAACCAGCCGAGCAAGGGGGAACTCACAAGTTATAAGATAACTATAATTTTGTGTACCTTAGAGGTTGGATGAACCCATCACTGAAATGAAGATGTAAGTCTGCGTAGCATTTATTGAAGTTTTGAGGTGAATTGTTCTTTAGGTTGAGTCCATGTGGACATGATATATGCTCTATCAAGATTAGTATGAATGCAATTGTTTATCTCTTTTGGAGAGACAAAGAGCATCCATGGGAAAGCTATGCAGTGGTAGCCTTTCAATGTCGAGTTCAATGGGGTGAAATAATGAGGAGGCTCTCACATCTCACTTTGCATGCTCCATAAATGATTTGAAAATGAGATATGGATACCTAAGGCGACCAACGTTACCCAATCAACTTAGTGTTTAAATCATAGTCACCACATGAAAGATCATTGAAGAGATTAACAACACTATGCCAAATTCTGCAAAGATGATGGCATGAGGAATTGATCTCTTGAAATTATTGAATATATTGAGATTACGTTGAAGGAGATCAATTATATAAAAACTATTTAATTGAAAATAAAATAGACGAGAAGTTGTTTGTTGTATTGTACACTTTAAAGTAATGACAAAGAGGCTCAACTTTTTGAGAATTTTTATATTGTATTTTGTTTAAATTGCATGGTTAAGTTTTAAACATATATGTTTACTACTTAAATGAATGTTGAAGTTAGGAGAGAGATTTCAAATACACACACATTTTTTCATGTGAAAGTTGGTATACACTTTTAGTAAGTTTTTTTTTTTTTTAAAACCTAGCAGGTCATAGACTACCATATCCCACGGTTGAGGTGAGCAGACTTCTTTAGCTAAGCGGCCAAGGATTGAGGGGTTTCCATTCCGCCAATTTTGCCCGGGCATGATCTCGGCCTCATCCCTTATTACGATATCTCCTGGCTTCGCTTTCAACGAGAATTGAACCCTGGTGGGCTCTTTAAGAACTAAGCATCTTTCACACCATTTGATACTTTTAATAAGTTAATCTTAATTAACGATATAATTATGGTTAATGTTTTATGAAAAAATTGAACATGATCAATAGATTAATTGACAATAGATGAGTGTTTTTGAGGATCTCTTATTTGAACTAAATTTTATTGAAGAGAGGTACATTTATAATAACTATTAACATGAATAAAAAATCATGTAAATAAAATACAAAAATAATATTCATTGATAATAATAAAACATTATAATTAGAAAAACAAACTTACGCAAAAAAATGTTCCATAAATTTATTTTGAAAACTTTTTGAGTTAAATAAATACATATTTTATAATTCAAGAATAATTCATAAGTAGTAGCAGTACCATATTTTGCAATTCAAGAATAATCGATACCTTTGATAAGGTTGATTAACAAAAAGATGGGAGTTTCTCCCCAAAATCAATACCAAACTTTGTTTTAACAATATTATATTAAACAATGCAAGTGACGTGGACGTGAACTTCTATTCAATTATAAATTAAATTTATAAACATTATTATCGTTAATATACTTCAATTATTCAAATCAGCGTGAGGGAAACTCTTAACAATTACTTTTACTAAACGTTACGATATTTGAATATAAAATAGAATGTGGGAGCACTAGACATGAAAAGAGAATTTAGGTTAACTTTAGCTTTCAATGGTTCTTAGCTGAGAAGACGCACCAAAAATATAGGTTGGTGTCCCGTCCAATTAATTATTAAAGGAAATTTAGTCAAAGATATGATCTTAAAGGTTAAATCTATGTTGTTGGTGATAAGCACGTTTGTACTTCAATGAGTTTCATTGTTTTTAAACTCAAATCTTTATTCGAACTGCCCTTTATATTAAATTAAAATAAAGAGAGTTATATTAGTAGGGGCGACACGAAAACTTTATACACGATAAATCTTGTAAATTTTACAATACACATATGGTTGTGAGAGAACAATATTTAACTAACAATCGCACACGAGCAATGTGATGTGAACGTCAAAAGGGATGCGGTGGAGGAATGATGTGTGGAAAGGAGGACACTGAGAAGCGGAGTTGTGTTGGTTAAGGTATTTGATTTGTCGGTTATATGGAGGAAGTGAGAGTGGAACAAAAGTAAAAATTAGCATGGTGAGTGGTGGGTTAATGTGTGCTAATGTAATAGAAGAGTAAATGTTCTTTGGTAGTTGTTTAAAAGAAAGTACTTGAAATATGAGTGAAGAGAAGGGAAAAAATGTGGAAAATGGAGTTGACATGTAGAAAAGTTTTTGCAAAGGATCGAATTTATTGGGGAGTATGAGCAGAAAAATCCTTGTGATTTAAAAACCGGCCAAAACATCTTTATAATGGGGATTTAAAGGTGGTTGAAAAGTTGTAGAGGGAGAGTCTCTATAATAGATCACCTATAGATCTATAAGCACTTGCTCGTCGTAGGGAAAGGGGTTTACTGAAAGCAATGCAATGCAATACTCTACTCTCCTACGACGACATGACATTTTTCGCCAATCATTTGAAGGGAAAGGGGCTATTTTGCAATCATCGAGGTAATGTATTGAAAGATATTTCTTAACATAAAGAGTGGTCGATCACTATAGTCGAAGTGAATAATTGTTTGCAATTTGAGGCCTTGTGTTTTTTTGGGTAATTAGAACACATGTAAATGTAAGGGGAACTCATGCGCGTGTCTCATGGGACAATTTAGAGATAGAGAATTGTTGACCAAACTTGGCATCCTTGATTACCGATTTCATACACATTTGAGGTTAGAGTTTCTATCTAGCTATATGGGTAATGACTAAGAGTTCCCTCATCAACAATCCTGATGGTGTCATCCATCAACGGTAATCAATATCAAGGATTACGATTTGGGCATTGTTTGACTTGTTAGATAAGACAAATAAATGAATGGAAAGTTATAAATAAGGTGGGAATTAAATACATACATGTACCACACCTATTCCATGGCTGAAATTGTTCTTACAAAGATAATATTTGTTATTTTGCTCCACATTATTGTATTCATCTCGTTTGCATTATTTATGTGAATGCAAGTTGTGCTTAAAAGAGTCAAAATAGAAAATGGGGAAAATCTAATAGGTTACTTTGAAACCCAACCAATGTTTGCTCCTTATAGCACTTGGTTGTCCCCCTTTGAGTTATAACCTAAAGTAATTTTAGGAAACCAAGAAATGTGCAAATAGCCATCTCTGATTAAAACTTATAAATCTTGTCCCAAGTGGATGAAGGAATGTGAAATCATGGTATTGGGTGGGCTTGAGCCTCCTTTGTAATGTTACCGTATGCATAATAATAGCAAAAAAAAAAACAAACTTCCAATCCCAATGCTCTTGTAATCAACGATGATGTTTTGAGTCTCAACAAAATCCACACATTTGAAATCCAACAATAGACATGTCCCACGAACCTCAATACAACAGACATGGAATTAATTCGTAGCTAGGGGAAAATGGTGCCCATGTCTTTCATCCGTGGACACTATCTATACTTGGATTAGAGGAAGGAAAACCACTCTCAACATTAAAAAGACACAAATACAATTCCACAATAAAACACCAAGGAAATTAATATTAATTTTAAATTAGACCTCAAACAAGTACTGATATAAAAAAATTATAATAAAATTAAACATACACATAATTTGACAACTATCAGATTACTTGAAAATGCCAAGGGGATGGATCGCGAAAAGCTTGATTATCGGTTTCCAATATAGTTAAAAAGGCATATATGGCTCGGGTCATATGTGGCTATTAAACTTCACTCCAAATCTGAAAGCGGTGTAGGATGTTTATGTGTACCAAGTGGGAACGATCGACGAATTCAACAAGAAAGGTGGGTTCAAACTTGGCGAACATTTCCTAGGTTCAAGCGAGACAAGTGGCTTGAGGTGACATGTGGCGACATTATCCTTCTAGTGTTTGACAGTGTTTCTGAGCCATAACCAAGACACATGAGTTTTGGTAACTTGACCAATGTGTTCAAAATGTCAAGATGTCTTCACGTGAGTGTAATATGAGCTTAGAGAGGCCAAATAAAAAAGGGAGAAATCTAATAGGTTCAAGGGTCGAAACCCACATGGAGCATCATGTTCGACCAAAGCTAAAGGTTCACTCCCAAATCTTGTGAGGTCTTGATCATTGACGCATTAGGTCGAACTAATTTGCATTATTCATGTGAGTGCAATATGAATAAAGGGGGAATTCAATAGGTTTAAGGGGTGAAACACATGCGCATGCGTTGCTTTATGTGACACTTTGTGAACCTACTTTTCCAGTCTTAAGCCCGATAATTGTAGGAAAACAAGGGATATATCTCATGTGCATTATTCACATGAGTGAAAAAATAGCTCAAAGGGGACAAATTAAAAAATGGGGAAATTTTAGTATTTTCACGAAATGGCTATAAACCTATAATACTATCAACCATAAGTGTTTATTTCATGCTTCATATTGTCTAGGTTTATTTATGGGTTTAGGGCTCGAGTGTATGGGGCACGTAATTAATTTAGGTTTCCTTAATCAAGGTTTATAGCTTGTTCTATGGTGAGCAGGGGGTTAGTATTTAGTTTTTTTATAAATTAATAAATTTATAATGGAGGACTTCACATATTTGCAAAGAAAATAACACTTGAGTAAGGCAATGGTTATACAGACATGGAGGATAGAAGGAGAAAAAGTGTTAGAGGAAGGATGACGACGGCGAAGAGGATAGAGGAAGGAGAGTTAGGTGGGAATATAAAATGTCAAAGATAAAGTAGGAGGTTCTCTTATTTCTTTTCGTAAGTCACATATGGATTACACGCCATTTGTGCAAACAGTAGATACATAAAGGAGATGTGATATGTCAAATTTTCATCTCCCACTAGAGTTGAATCACCATCTTCGTGTTGTTTCTCCTCTTCTCTCGAAGTCATTACCCTCCTCATTCCTAGCATCTAAATCCTCTACGCCATCATGCACATACACTATGGATAAAACCTCATTATCATCCCGTTGATTCCATCTACACCTTCTCACGATTGGCCAAATCTTTTACTCAGAGAAACCTAAACCTCAACTAACAAATGCTTTATCATGAGAAAAGGAAGAAAAATAAGTTTTAGAAGGAATATTTAAATGATTATTTGATTTCACAATGTTTTCTTTCTCATATTTATGTCATAGTTGTAATGAGGAATTTTCTTATGTGGGATAATTACAAAGGTTAAGATTGCATATGCAATGCAAGAAATATGGAAAAAGTAGTTGAAATTGAGATCAATGGTCCATATCTTGTTCACCCTCATACTTCCTTCCAAAAATAAAAGTAAAAATGGATTCACTATTTTTGTGGCTATTCATGATAAGAGTGACCATTTTGGTATGGGCCCAAAATTGTATGGAGTTGTTTTCAATATGGGACTTGAAATTGTAAGGAGCTAGAATTCGAATGTGGAACTTTAAATCATACATGAATTTTTTTGTAGACTAATACCGTATGACTATATTTTCGATATAAATACTTTTTCGTTAAGCTCTTTGGTTATGTGAGAACACAACATGTACTTGGACACATATTCGGCCTCACACTATTTAATTGAATATGCTGAAGAAAGAAGTGTCAAGTTATTTGGGCATTTTCCATATGGGAGCAACACATTTGTTGTGAAAGGGTAGAGAAATTTTTGTCTTGGATTATTTTTATAACAAAGCATCATCTTTGGCACAAAGCTTGCACAACACAAGTGGATTTGAATAAGATCAATCGAGCACAACCACGGGATATTTTTAATGCAATGTTTGTTGAATATTAAATCTAACTTTATAGCCATAAAGTAAAATAACCTTTCTTTATAATATTTTTATAACTTTTTGGGATTACTCCACATTACATTATTATGCAATTCAATAATAGAAACAATGAATAATAAAAAAAAAAAAAAGCATACCAAAATGAAAATATAATATACTTCCCTTATGGCTAAAATAGGATGGCGATTGTAGCATGAAAATGGTTTATGGGTTAGAATTCTAAAAGCTAAGTATCTATATTTTGATCAAGCCTCTTTTATTTCTAATGTTGCTCTTTTGAATGGGTCTTTCCTTTGGAATAGTTTGTGTAAATGCGGGGATATTTTGTTGAAAGGTAGTAAGTGGATGATAGGGAATGGTACATAAATTAGATTACGGGAAGATTGGTAGTTAGTTGATGCTTCTCTAGTTAATCAAGAACAATGGAGATATGTGGCTATTCATTTTCAGCTTGTCCTTGAAAAGTGTTCTTAGAGATTATCAAGTAGATCTAATCGGGGATGGGATTGACAAATTCGGAAGGGGAAGGTGAGGATGGAGAAATGAAGAAAAGAATAAGAATAGTAAATGTCAATCTAAGAGGATTACACATTGCTTTAGTTCAGAAATAGGATGAGATAATATGGTCTTTAACAAAGGATGGTGAGTATTCGGTGAGAACTGGTTATGGTATAACAAGAAATGCCCCTCCTCCAAATCCATTTTGGAAAAAAATTATGGGATAACAATATTATTCTAAAGGTTAATTTATTTCTTTGGTATGTTGTTCAAAAGAGAATTTTAATCGTTGATAACTTACAAAGCAAACGAATGATGATCCCTAATCGATGTATTCTTTTCAAGGAAGCTAGTGAGTCCTGCTCAACACCTTTTTCTTTAGTTCTCCTTTTCTTAAAGAGTTATAATTCATGGTATGAGAGTTTTCCGTGTCTTTTGGTTTTTTCTCGAGACTTTTGCTAACTGGTATGTACAATGGATAAGTCCTTTTGAATCATTAAGCCTTTCAAAGGTTTGGAGCTTTGTGTTGCCTCATTTCTTATGGGGGATATGGCTTGAAAGAAATGGTAGAATTTTTAAAGAAAAACATAAAAGCTCTACTCGGGTGGGGAGTGGTATTTTAGGGGCTTTGGTAAATAATATTTCTATAGTGAAGATTAAAGAGCAAGGTGGTTATCCTAATCATGAGAAGGAGATTATTTAAGATTTAGGTATCACTAAGTGTGTACAAAAATTTCTTTGTGGAAAACTATGGCTAGGAAAAGTGCAAAATGGGTTAAACCTTCTGATGGGTGGATGAAACTGAATTTTGATGGAGCTGCAAAAGGTAGTTCTGGGTTAGCTATTGTTGGTGGTATTATTAGAGATGAGGTGGGTTCCCTTGTTATGGCTTATGTTGAGCCAATTGGCAATAAATATAATAACTATGCTGAGGCTTATGCACTTTTAATTGGTTTACAATGGGTGAAGTCTTTGCAAATAAATAATATTCAAGTGGAGGGAGATTCGTTATACATTGTTAATGTTATGAAGGGTCTATCAAAGCATCATATTAATATTGATTCAATTATTAGAGATGTTAAGACTATGTCGGTAAAATTTGATAATATTCAATTCAATCATGTTTTCCGTGAAGCTAATACGTGTGCTGACACGTTAGCAAATATTGGTGTTCGGGTTCATAATAAAATGTGGTGGCGGAGTGAGGTGGATTTACCTCATAGTACTAAAGTTGTGTTGAATGCAGAAAAGTAGATTCAAGCATGAGAAAAGGATACAAGCTATCCTTGATATAATTTTCCAGTGTGTGAGATTTATTGCGGCTATCATTTCAGGGTATGCATTGGCATGGTTTATTAATTTAAAGGCTTGTTTCAGATTTTTATGTAGGATCATTGAATACTAGTTCATCTTTCATTTATGTGTCTTCGAGATGGGTGGAGCTAGGGTTAGGGTTGAGCCATCATCATCTACGGGTTTGGAAAGAGATAATTTTCTTTGGGATCTTTTTAAGGAGGAATTACTCATTTTATGCAGATTTTATGAGGGTATGATGAAAATATTTCAAAGGAATTTGCAATGGTTTGGGATAACGAGGTTGTCACTATGCGGGGTGTTAGTTTTTTGTTTTCTGAGGAGTTGATTGACAATGTTACTAATATGGATTGTAGTGGTTGTAAGGTGTTTAAGGATATGACTCGGATCCAGGAGGAAGTCCATATTTTTCTTGAAAATGATGAGAAAATATGTTTTGTGGAGGATGGTATATCTCGTAAATATTTTCAAGAGAGATGGTCTAAAGTTCGTTTCTACATAATGAAGTATATAACATTGGATGGTAAGTACCGAAATTGCACTCTCAACATTTTATGTTTCTTTATCATTTTTGTAGAGGGAGGAAGATGAGTATTCCTTTTTACTTGTTTAATTTTCTTCAACTTTACTCATAGTGTTTTAAGGAGGAAAAAACATAGGTTTTTCTTCACCAAGGTTTAATCCTTCTATTTGTTAATACGGATAAGCCGATTCCGCAAAACTAGGGGGTCAACATTAGGTTTCGGAAAGACTAGGAAGATCACATTTCTTTAGCTGATAGGATTAGGCTTGATAAAATGAAAGAGAGAGCCACGAAGGAGGATGTTGTGACTGCTTTACAAAATATTTTTGGGCATAATGAAGAGGGTAATCCTAGTAATGGGTTCTTTGGAAGGAAACATTGTGTTTAATTTTCTTGCAAGTAAAATTGAAGCTTTGGAGGATACTATTTTTCAAGTTAAAGCTCAGAATAGAAATCCACTACGGGGCTTTAGAGTTTGAATGCAAGGTGATCAATTTTTTAGAAAACAAGGTTGATGTTCTATAGGAGATAGTTGCAAGAATGGACAAAGGAAAGAAGAGGCAACTCGACATAAACAATTTTGATGAGGAGGATTTCCAAATGGATGGTGTCGGTCTGAGCTCGAGGAGTAGGGAAAAATGTGTTTAGGGCTCACACAAACTTATTGCACGACTATCTATTGAGATGGTTTTGTTGTAAACTGTTTTTGCTATGTGTTTTTTGTATCTTTTTGTTGGGCTCTGGTTGATTCAATCTCTTTTTGACTTGAGCCTTTTGTCATTTTTTTATAGATAATTTTTGCTTTTGATGAGATTTATTGTAATATTTGTTATGTAAATGGTCCTTGGAGCCTTTTCCAAACATTATCTATAAAAAAATATAATATACTTCAAAATAAAAATATTCTATATTGAGAATAAATTTTGAAATATATTATATGATTGCACAAAATTCAACAACATTAAATATTATTAATAAAATATAGATATATGTGATAATCAAATCATTGGGGACATTAACTCCTACGAAACAATTAATAAAAAAATCTCTAGTCATTGGAGAAGTAAAATTGCCAAAACCATCTCGTTAAAAATGAAATTCCAACATTGCTCAAAGGTTTAGAAGTAGAAACTTGGTTACAAATATTCATTACCACATAAGCATTATATATATATATAGTACCAACAAAAGCACAAAATAGAGGATAGTGCTAAATTGCTTAGGTGAATCCCAAATCATGAGTTGTGCATAATTAACCACATGTTGACTAGGGTGGTAGTTCTGAGAGAACATGGACATTCAATAAATAATGTGGATGTCCTACATGTAGAGGATGCATTCATCGTAGCCAAGGTGTAATTTTACCTATCATATGGCTATGAGAATGTTGTTCGTAAAGTTAAGAAATATGTAACTAATGTATGCTCTCCAACCTCTCCACATTTAGTTGTGCATCATCCTCATATGGATGGTGACCACCCACTCCACACAATCAATATACGAGACAAGATAATTGTAGAAGGCATGATTATCTTCTTTATCGAACCCTTCCTTCACTACACATTCAATGTCTTGACTTTGCACCTTCGTCCCCTCTTATCAACACAATTTCACCATGAATTCTTTAACCACCATAGAATCAATGATATAAAATCTACAAATTACAATGCTAAATTTTATTCTCCCTCAAATGAAAATATTCTCTTACATGGAACAAACATTTTTGTCATCAAAATCCAAAGTTGGCTATGCTTCCTACCTCTAAAACACCCAAACTTACACTTTAATAGTTCCTCCTTCCAGGAAGTGGATAATGGTAGCTTTGTATAAGGTAAAAAGAAAAGTAGAGGGACCATGTAATGATGGCTTATAATGGATTGAGGGACTGCATAAAAACATAAAGCATCTATATGCATCTCACAAGACAACCGACAGGACCTAGAAATATGGATGGAATGTTGTGGATAGGAAGCTAGTGGAAATGATGCAATAGTTTCGAGACCAAATGGTGAACTGTGGAGAATCCTCGGTCCTTGCCCCTATCATCCAAGATTTCCCCATTGTTAAAATATATCTACTCAAAATTTATCAAGACAATTACAAATTTCTACATTGTGCATACTCAACCACATGTTGACCATGGTGGTGGTTCTCGTCGAGAAAATAAAACATTGCATTAGCCATGATGGTGTCTGTACACACCGAAAATTACATGGTGCAACATAGAAGAACATGATATATATCTAATGACGAGGATTTTTTCCAGGGGTAATATTAAAGTCTAGATCATTCCCCCTTGTAGACACATAATCATGCACTTGGATACATTTCTAGGTCCTAAAAGCATACTATCATTTACATGATTCCTAAGCAATAAAACTATTGGTTGACAACTATTTTTGGCCTCTTTTCTTTGTATATTTCTTTATAGTTGGTCTTTCACACCCTACATCCCATTTAAAACTTTACTTGTTTATCTTGTATGGCTTGGATACCAGGCGCCAGACCAAGACAACAACTCTCGGTGATCATGTCCTCTCTGGGAACCCGCGATCCTTTTTTATCTTACTCACTTCTTTTGGGCCTATTTTATCTTTTGGGAATCTTTTTCACTTATGGGTCGGCCTTCCAGTTGTCAATTATGAAATTCAAACAAGGGAATCATATAAATACATAGTTATGTGTTCAAAATGAAGGACCAAGTACTAAGCATATACTATCATCACCTAATCTTGCATTGAAAGGTACTAAATACCACTAAAAGCATCCATCTAGCATCCATTCAAGGGAAAAGGGACTTTATATAGCACATACACTAAATAGGAAGGGGAAGTTCATCTTATGTCATCCACACATGTTATACATTTCTACATTATAGATTTATCTCACTATTAAGTGTAACTTGCACAAGGGCATCCTAGGGCACCATTTCTACACAAACACAATAAATACATAGAGTTTGAGATGTAGTGCAACGATCAGTTGTAAGTTCACTCTAGGGGTCAGTTTGAATCCCAATTCTACATATTTTTTAGGATTTGATGTTTTTTGTGGGCTTGTGTAGGTGATATTTATATTTTGTGGATTACAAGTGTCATCGGTGATCATAGTGTGATCAACAGGTGATCAACAAAAAGTAAATGTGACACCCTCGCGACACATCATAAATCATATCTTGATCCCCATGCGGTTCGATGCCTGACGCGCCTCTCAGCACCCAAGCACCCTTTCCCTATCCCAAGGGCCCATGTCCAACCTCATCTCTTCCTGTAATAATTTACAGTGTGTAGTAATGACACTCTACCCATCCTATTAATCACTTCTCTTTGTCTAGATCAGTCCCAAATTGCATGTAAATCAACTAAGTCTTCTTTCTCCATCTCTAGCTTAGGGTTTCATATTTCAAATCTTAGTTTTCTTGTGTCATTTCTATATTTTAGCATTCATTTCAATATTGACTCTGTAATATCCTTAGATTTAGTTAATTCCAAATTAAATTAAATCATTTGGAGAACCCCACTCATGATCATACACTTGGATTCTCATTTTTCTTATTCTATCCAATCTTCTTTCATGGCTCCTAAAATTCCTCAAATCTCTTTACATGACCTACTTCAAATGCATCCACCTTGTAAAGATATTGTCTAAAAATCCATAGACACTATGTATCTCCCTCGTAATACACCACCCACTCAAGTAAGTTCCATCTTTGATCATCTATCTAATGACTCTATCAGGTCCTAATCCTCCATCCAATTAACCCATCTTAGAGTCAATTCAATCTTTACATTGTTTATTTCAAGATAAAATTCAAGCTATGGAAACAATGATTACATCTCTTAAAGCTGAAATCCAACATCTCAAGGATGCTTCTCAATCCCATGCTTGTTATTATTCTACATCTCATCCTACTTCTATATCTTCTACATATGTTCATATCAGTGAACCTCAAGTCTTACCACCGGCACACTCTCAAGTTTGATCTAAATACTAAGCAACATGATATTCTTCCTCGATTCTCACTCACCAATTGATCAACTTACCAACTACTCATTACTACCCTCCTTATTGGCTGGAAAAATACAAAGGTAATCTATTTTACAATTATCATTAGATCAATGGACATAATGAGAATTATTGCTTTATGCTTTAAAATGAAGGATTAAGCATTTTGTGCATCAAGGTTTTATTTCATTTTCTTCACAACCCCTTATTACATCTCTAATTATTAAGCCCCATTGGGATCATAAATATAGTATTTCCATGTCTAACGAGCATCATTCCATCATTACCAATGTTCCTCCTTCAGCTTAGTCAAGAGCCACTTGTCCAACCCATTCAAACCAAGAATCATCCTCTAAAAATCAGTGTATTCCTTCCTCCTCTCAAGCCTTCTACAACGTTACCAATCCCAACTAAGAAACCTCCTCTAAAAATCAATCTATCCTCTCCTCCTCTTGTAGACACAAAATCACACACTTTGAGTCATTATTTAGTCTCGGTCTCATAATACTATTCATATGGTTCTTAAGTGAAAAAATTAATAATTAACCCATGTCTTTGGACATTGTTGCATTTCTTTCTATCGTTATTTTAGATCTTACACCTGTACTTTCCCAATCTGTATTGTCATTTTGCATTTTGGGTGCATTTTCTGAATGGGGCACCCGGCCAAGACTAGGGCACCCTAGGTGCCTTGATCCCCTCTAGGGCGCCCTGATCCTCTTTGCACTTTACTCTCACCTTTTGGGAACTTTCTATTTGTTTGAGATTTCTATATTTTTGGTGGTTAGCCTTTTCGGGGTTAATTATGAAATTAAAACAAGAGAACCATATAAATATAAAGTTATGTGACCATAATGAGGAACCAAGCACTAAACATCTACTATCACCATCTAGAGTTGCATCCATCAAAGGCATCTAAAGCTACATTTGCATCCATCTAGCTCCATCACAAGGCACACAAGGTAGTTTCATCTGTATCACACTTCATAGGAGGGGAGTCTATTGTTTCCATGTACACATTTACTACATTCTACATCTAGTTATTTTCTCACTACTTCATAAAGTGTGACTGACACAAGAGCAACCTAGGGAAAAATTACACACACACACCTAGAACTACATTGGAGTCCGAGATGTAGATTAGTGCTCGATTACTAACTCCACCATTGTGGCAGCTAAGGACAATCCAACCCCTTCATATGCATATTTATTTTTAAGGTTTTACATATGATTCTTCTATCTCCCATTCACGGCGATATCGAACGCAGATTCAACAATATTAGTGCAACAGAAGTGAACACATGCGAATATATTACAACACCTAAGGGGTTTTCTAGCCATTTCCATAGATCGGGCACTTAGATCTAAAAATAAGGTGCCCATGGGTGCACCTATCCATTTTCAGGAACCCCAATCTAGCGGATAACTCGGATATGTGATTTCTCAAGCTTCGGTGTGGTCATTTCCTCCTCCTATTCACTGGTCTACAACTGCGACACATGCCCATGACATCTACGAATTAACTAGGCTTTTCTTAACCCTTATTGCACATTAGGGTCTCATATTTTCTATCTTAGTTTGCAAGGTTGTATTTCAACATTTTATTACTTCATTTATTCAATTATTTAGTGCTCTATGTTGATATATTAAACTAGAATAATTAATATTTTAGTTAATCATTTTGGTGAACTCGATCGATCCAACACTTTCTTCTAATTATGTCTTCACCCTATCAAGTCATGGCTCAATCATCTTATCCTAATTTTGCACCTACTAAGATCTCTAGTATAGTCACTACTGCTGCTGATTTTATGCAAGTGCGTACTCAACATCCCCCTCACTTTTTTACACCTAAGGTTGATCCTTCCATCAATGTAGTAACTACTCATCGTACTCATCCTCCTATGGCTCCACCCACTTCTATTCCTCCACCCATCACTTCGGTGGCTCCTCCTACTACTTCTAAGGGCTATGACATCATCAAACAACTTAAGAATACACCCGCTAAGATTTATCTTTATGACTTGTTATATAATGCACTGGATGTCGTCAAACACTAGAAGCAGCCCTTTGTACCATTCATATAGAAAGTGATAACTCTGTGGTATCCTTTACACACCTCATATAGTCTCTTGAAATTTTCCACATGCTATATCCTTCACTGATGAGGATTTGTCACCTTTTGCTAAAAGTAATCCATGTGCACCCTTGCTCATTACCACTTGTCATTAGCACCACTTGCATCAAATGAGTACTTATTGATAATGGATTAGTCATTAACCTATGTGCTTATTCTCTTTTAAAACAATTGGGTATTAATGATAATCTCATTTCTAAGAATTCTACTATCATCTGAGGTTATGAATCTACCACTCGCACATGTTTAGGGACTATTTCATTACACATATGGGTTGGGCCTAAGACCATTCTCACTAACTTATATGTTATATATGCCTCATTTCAATTCAATCTATTGCTAGGTAGACCATGGATTCACGCAATGCAAGCAGTTCCATATATTATTCACCAATGTGTCAATTTTTGCATGATGGTTATGAACATACTATTATTGTTTATCCTGAACCATTCAAGTTTTTTCAAATAAAACCTTTTACTAGATATGCCTATTCCTCTGCCACAACCCATTCCATATGGTAGTATTGACACATATGACATTTGTCAGTCTAGCACTCTGTCATCTTCGTCTACCACTCTAAATACTCCTATTTCTACTCACACTATGGAAATTATTTCACCTACCATATCAGCTCCTATCAACACTTCTTCTCCACCTATCAAGGTGCCTTCCATTCCTCCACCTAGTGTAATGCCTACCAACATACTCAAGAAATTTATACAACATGATAATGCTAACATAAATGATTATGAGGATTTTGATGACAAATTCGATGTTGTCAAACTTACTGATGAAGCATTAGGACAACTTAAATTTACTCCTATAGATGTTGACGACTCTTATTTTGAGGACACCTTTGTGGTCGATGGCCTAGGTGAATACAAATTTAAGACCCCTCCCTCTACTAATGCTATGATACTTTATCAGGGGTATGTCAACACTTTAGATGTTGTTTCATCTCCTCCTACACAGTCTGTATCTCCACCACCTCCTTTCACATGTACACTATTAATCAACAACTCCTTTTGGCATAACATCCTGTCATTGTACTTGTTTAGACACTATTTTCACACATGATAGATTAACTAGGCTTGTCTTGATGCTAAATGACATCTTACAACCAATTCACTCACCTCATCTGTATCATGTTATTGTCACATTATGACCTCCTATTTCCTTCATGTGTTTCATTTGACGGTCTTTGTTATACGTGCCCCTCACGTTTCTCCATTGACACTTGGGAAATATTGTCTTGACTATATTAGCGGTTTATAGATACCAACCACACTTCTCTTACATTTCCTATGCCATTCGGAAATGTCTCCATTGCTAATGAATCATCTCCTACTTATGCTCTGAATCTTTCTCGTTGGTACGCACATGACTGTCCACCAATACCCTTCATTGATGAGGAATATGCAATGAGCGTCTACACCCTACATCGCAATGGTTCTTTGTATGACCCACCTCATTCTATTGCTTATCATGTCTCCAATGTTGCTCCAGTAGGATTTGATCACAACAATGATGATCTCCTCGCAGTGTCACATGATCATATTCCCCACCACACACTTGGGGGAATTACATTCACACCCCCTAGTGACACATGTATAACACTCACATCATCATACACCAAAATATTAGCATACACATATTCATCTACATATTAGCATCATCACTACCCGATGAAACACTCTTGTGCTTCGGTTCACACTTGACTGTTGAGGGAATTCTCTACAGATGAACCCTACACACTACACAATAGTCACTACACCTTATGCATTGTGTATCATCACATGATCCTACATCATCTACACATTACACATTACATTATAGGCTATACACATTGAGCGTCTTCCTACATACACCATACACATTCTATACATGCTTCACACACAACACCATAGCCATCATTTGTTACACATTTTACATGTCATATTAAATTTTACACATTATGTCTTGCATCTTATGGATTGAGGATTCCCCCTTAGCTAACGTAGAAATCTGGAAAAGGGTTGCTCAATTCTATGAGGAAATAGGAAAATTTTGGATTCGTGACTTCTAGATCTAGGAGGATTACTCAAATGGGAAACCATTGAACCTCCTCTGGATTTTGATGGTGACATCCAACCCTTTTGGGATATCAATAAGAAATTAAGGTATTTCCACATCCCCATGTTCCAAACCAAGGAGGATTCCATTAAATGGAAAGAGGTAGATTCTAGAATTTTCTCAGTTAAATCTTCCTACATGTTAAATTTCAAGACTGGTATGCACAAGGAAAATTGGGGTAAGCTCTGGGTGAAGGATCTTATCACAAAGGTTAATATCTTTTATTGGTTGGCTTCCCAAAATAAAATTTTAACTATGGATAATCTCAGGAAAAGGGGAATGAAGCTTCCCAATAGATGTTCTCTTTGTAGGAAGGAGGAGGAAAATTTCAACCATCTCCTCCTTCATTGCTCCTTCTCCCATGATGTGTTTTCTTCCATTCTAGATTTGTTCAATATCTAATGGACCTTGCCCTTGACAATTGAGAATTTGTTGTTTTATACGGAAAGCCCCTTCTATTTTCCCATTTTGGTATGGGCCTAGAATATTTCCCTCCCTCATTTTTGGGGGATTATGAAAGGCTAGGAATGATTATATTTTACGAGATCAGAAAGCTCTTCTCTTGAATGTTAGAAGGAAAGTTTTTGTTTCCATTAAGGAAAAATAAAAATCTTTAAAGGAAAAGCCAAGAAACCATGCCCAAAAAGAGAGCAGAAAGTTCTTGATAAAATCACCCTTGGCTCGGTGGAATTACACAAACCAAAAAAGAATTCTAGCTAGATAAGGCCTATGGAAATTTTTGTTAAGTTAAATTTCAATGGGGTGTCAAAAGGGAATCGAGTCTTCTTTGGGAAGTGTAGTCATTTTTAAACCCACCAAAGGATAAGGGAATCCCATGTGCATCAGATATCACCCAACGGGCGCTGGGTGCTCACCCAAGGCACACGCGAGCACCGAGTCTCTCTTTTATGTGAGTTGAGTGGAAAATAATCATCTATGATCCAAACTTTAAAGGAAGTGAGTGGGAATGAAACATGCAAACATCATAGAACTCATAACAGCTCTAGATCATTCTAGTCATTACGAGATAGAGATACTTTAACGAGACTTAAAGAAATAAAAAAAAAAAAAAGGAAAATGCACGGGAATTCATATTCATCTTATAAACGAAATGAAAAATAACTATGAAGAATCATGTATGAATTTGAACCAAGAAGGATCATATTTAATTAACTTGGTAACCTCATTACATTCATTAGACTTGCTAAAAACACCACATCATGGCAGGCGGTGAAGTCATGCATCATAACTGGATCCATAACATTTAGCTCTCAAAAAGAAATTTTATAACCCCAAGCCCTTAATACATCCTTCTCCTATATTTAATCTACCCTACCCAAACGAGTTCCTTACGGAATTTTTAAAGGGCTCTGCTCCTTCTTCCTCTCTCTCTATACCCGATTCCACCACCACCCTTTTCTTCTACGGCGCTTGTATATATAGGAATCCCAAAGTGCCAACTCATCTTTCTTTGGCCTTAGATCCATCGCCAAGTGTCTAGATGTAGTCCTTCATGGGAGCATCTTCCTCGGCCAACATATCACTAGGATGGCATCTTATCCACTTTGAATGCACATTCGAGTCACGCTTTTCTCGTGTCTTGCCCGATATGCCAAATATGGATAATTCCAAAGAACTTGTCTTTCGGCGTGCAACACGGCCCTTCTAAAACTCTCATAGAACCCTACCTTGTGCACCTTCTCCTTGCGCACCCATACACCCCCCTATGTACTTAGTCAATATTTTGGGGGCCCAACATCACTCCACACTATGCCTGTTCTCCGCCCGCGGGAACACTTCTCCAAAGAATAAATAATCACAATAGACTTAATATCTTGGGCAAAGAAAAAAGGGATGAATAATTTGGAAAAGAAGAAAGAATGGGGAAGTGATGGCATTATTGCAACAAGCTAGAAAAATCTTTTTACAAGTCGGCCTCTAACTTGTTCCAAGCATCGACTTCATTTTGTGCTCTCTGGAAGAGGTTGCTTTGACTAGGTACTTACCTTCCCAAAATTCATTCCATCTCCCTAAGCATTCATAGTGTCAACAATTTTCTCCAACTCCTTGCCCATGTCTTCAAGTGCATCCATCCTTCTAGTAATCTATGGGTATAGCTCCTTTAGCCGGTTCTTGATTGTACCCCTTAGGGCCTCAATAGCTTCTGACTTCTTTTCAACCTCGGCCAGGATTCTATCCCACTTTGCTCTGTTCCCTTTGTTCTTTTCTTGGAACTCTTTAAGCTCTGCTTCATAGTTGGTGACCAGAATACTTGCCACTTTATCTTTGTCTGCACAGTTGTCATATGCGGCCTCAATAGTATGGGCAACAATCTTTACATCAACAAGGAATTTTTGTATTCAGCCATGATTGCTACTACCTTCAATTTATCCTCCTTCTCTAGGTGTGCAGTTACTTCTTCCATGGATTCTAAGGCTAGAGGTTGTCTTTCCATGGTGAGGATACATGTCAGTCTTCAAGAAACTCAAGGAAGATCCATACTTTTACGCATGTGGTGCTAGGTTCGGATGCTTCAAAACAATGACATCAGTGATGGATTCTACTTTCTTATGTACTTCAGGTACCCTTTCCTTTTCTTCTCTAAGTTCACGCTTCAACTGAGCACTAATTAACTCCACTTGATTTAAATTATTGGCCTTCTTTTCTAGCTCTTCCTCATTCTTTTCTAGTTCTACTTCTAGAAATATTATCCTATCATTCTGTCCAAAGAGCCTAGCCTCGACCTCAACTGAGACCTCATTGAGCGTGTTCCATAACTTCTCATCCTAAATATACTGAGCATTTACCAAGGGGTTGTCTCCTTTTAACTCTGGTATTTTCAATAGTGCTTACTGGCTTACCTCAAACTATGGCTCGTCGATCGTCCAAGGGTATGCACCTTCTTCATCAAACGACTTTATTTCCATGAGTTAATCTATTGGAATGGTTCTTTGAAAGCATGCGTGCAAAACCTTGTTGGGATCATTAATGTAGCTCATTCCTCACCTCTAGATCTCCATGCGCTTCCCCCCTGTGCACATGCCCTTAGGAATAATTACCATCGGACTACGGCCTCTGCTGCGCTGCCATGATCTTTCCCTGTGTTGTCTTCCTTATCTTCCTCCATCACTACATCAACATTGCGCTCCAATTCTTGTTCTACTAAGGCTTCGATGATTTTTTTGCTTCTTTTTCTTTTGCCTCATTTATTTTCTCCTTTGTGAGGCTTGGATTTTTCTAATCCTGCGCGCCAACTTCTTCACTTCTTTCCATGTCCTGGGCTCCTTCCTCCTCCTAACTACCCTTGCACTACACAAAAAGAACTCATGTTCTTCTTCTCTGCCCTCTTCTTTTGAACCGTGCATGCTGAAAACAAGTGGTTCTTGGTCCTCTTCAGAATCATCTTCTTCATCATCATCCCTCTCACCTATGTATTTATCCAAGCTCTCTATCTCCTCTGAGTCAACTTCCTCCATCACCTTCTGTTTCTTCCTAACTGGGGATTCCAGTATAGGAGACTCTGCTTTCTCTTCCTCTTCCTCTGGTGATTTCTCCTCTGCAATGACCTTTTCCTGTGTTAGCACCTCCTCTTTGACTGGGGACCTCTTCTTGCACGTGTAAGTACTCATTCTAGCACTTGTTCCCAAGGCACCTACCACTTGAGTATCTTGGGCACTTGGTGCCTTTTTCTACATTTCTTTTTCCTTATGTCTAGGCGTGGGCTTCTTCCTACCTATTAGGTCCTCAGGTATAGCTATCTCATTTTCAAGATAAGTGCCCTTCTCAAACTTGGGCCTTATCCAAAGGTATACACGCGTCACGAACCTCCTTGCAATAGTCAAAGTCAGGGGTTTTACCATTTAGAATTCATGTGACATGTAATTTTCCACATATGCGTGCTTGTTGGGGTAGACCAACATCCTACGCATCTCCCTATGGTCCCAGTCCAAACTTCCAAGGTCAAGCTTTAACTTTTTGGACTCCTTGAATCTATTAACTCCCACCTAGAAGTATTGAGTTGTGAAGGTGAATGGGAGCTTGCACCATGGGCTCATGTTTTCATCAGTCAACTTGAACCTACCAATACAAAAGTGTTGGTATACAATGAACTTAGCTTCTCCTACTAAGCTCTGACAGTTGTCTCGGTATTCTCCATTCTACCCTAAACACATTCCTTAAGCACATATACCACTTTTCAAGATGCGCCTTGTGAATGGGCGTCATGCTATCACAAGTGTATTTCTCAAATATTTTTACAGGCGAGGGGTCTTCCTCTAGGTACTCCCAAATGAACTTGTCTACTGCATCTGGTACCTAGATTTATGAGAACACAATGGTTAAGAGGACATTACCAAAGAGAATCTTGTCTCCTTCCTATGCATTGGTGATAATTTCATTTGCGAATGTATGTGAGCAGTTGTAAATGGTGCCCTCGATGTTCTTCTACAAACATTCAACCAGGACTTGTTTACCTGCATCCATATTTCTTGTGCATTGAGTTTTGTTACTAGGCACATGACCATTCTCATCACTAGGTCTTGGATATCCACAATATCAAAGTACCTTGACCCCTTCTTGTACGCATACGTGGCCACTATTTCCTTAATTACTTCCTTGTCACACAGGTCATCCTTTATATCTTCTCCTTCACAGATAAGGCATATGAATTTTGAAATTAGTTGAGGGGTTATGCACATCTTGCACCTGCGAAGTGAAAGTGGTCTTCATGTATGCGCGACATCAACCACTGATAGAGGCGCTCTAGCTTTCCGAAGTAGGGTAACTCATAGAGTTGTAATAAACCCACCTTCTCCAACTTCACCTTGACTTCATCGCTATAAATTGGTAACCCCTCAGGTGTTCTTTGGTTAGTCGGGCACACTAACTCTAACTCCATTTCCTTCTCAATCATGTTCATGCAATGATTGTAGTCACTTACTATCATTTTTCTCAAGTGGGATTGCCATTTCATCCTGAGTGAAACTGCATATGGGTACTACATTTCTGTATACCATTCCTCATTAGTACTTGTGGTAGTCTCTTGTTGTTTTCCCTTTCCCTTGCCCTTCTTAGGTGTTACTGTTGGTTTCTTGGGTGCCATTGTGTAGGTTTTCTCTGCACTTCAATGTCTCTTCCTAGCTCTACTCTTCTATCTTTTCCAAGTTCAAATCTCAAACTTGTGAAGAATACTCTTTTCCAACCCATGCCCTAGCTGTCAAACCCCAACTGGAATATCTTTTCACAAGATGACGCTTCTCCACAACTCCCCCATGCCCATGAATTATTCCCCTCTGGTTTGCAGATCCACACTAGTCACTCACGGTTAAAATATTCCAATTTTTCTTCACACGGATCAACTCTGAAACCTAGTTCATAAAATCTCTTCCTTCTTCGTATTCGCAAAGTAAATAATGAAGTTCCCAACCTTCTATTTATAGTTTTTCCCACTTTTTAACATTAAATTCTACCTTACCTACCACCATACTTTAACACTTAATGTGGCTTTTTCACCAAGTCTGACTTTAGCGCTTTAACTCACGTGCCCAACCTTGCACGGACAATTCTCCAACCTTCTATGCACAACCAATCCATCTTGACAGGAGACTCTTGTGCACTTATAACCAAAGATGTCGAAGGAACTTCTTACGTGATGATTTTTTTCACCTACCTCGTGTTGTGTTTGCACTTTTTCCTCTCTTGTACGTGGATCCCTAATGTAGCCTTACCCTAACACCATCCATTTTTTTCACCTTTCCTTGCATGTACTTCCTTGAAAAAGGGCCATTCAACCGGTCTTTCCAATACAATCCTTCCTAGTGCTTCACCCTTCAATTTCTTCCACCTTACTCCACCCCACACTAAAATGATGCGCGGTCCTCTGCCACGATTAAAAAAACTTTTAAAAGTAATGAGATTACCGGCGCCCAGGTGCAACACCAAACAACCACGAGAAATGGAAACACAAGAAAAGGAAATGCATTAAAGGAAATCCTAAACTAACTAACAACAACGCCTTATTTACAAACACCAAGAAGACTTATTTATAGTAGGGCTTTGCTTTACTCCCATTGAAGTGTCTGGATTTCTCGTCTCATTCAACTCTTGTAAGCGCACGTGCTGAATCAAGGATGTACGAGATGATGTAGGGACCCAACCAATGGACTTTTAACTTCCCAGGATGGCATAGGAACTCGAGAATCATACAATAAGACCATCTGCCAAACCTCAAACTTTTGTTTCTTAACGTGACGATCATGCCATGCCTTTTTTTTTTTTCCCGTTTTTGGCTCCTCCTACTGAGTGATCATCTTTCATCCAATGCATTAACTTGTCAATTCTTTCTTCCAGCACTTCTTCATTGGCCAATCCTCCTGTCAATGCGTGCTATATCGTAAAGAATGTAACATGAATTCAACCGGGTAGGACAACCTCCGTGCCAAAAATTAATTGAAATGGTGTGGCCTTATTCAACCTCTTGTAGGTTATCCTATATGCCCAAAGAACAAATAATACTTTTTCATCTCGATCCTGTCTACCAACATCACAAATCTTATTCAATGTGTGGCTAAGTATTTTGTTAAATGCCTCAACAATTCCATTTGCATAAGGGTGATAGGGAGTAGTTTTGTGATGGGCCACCATGAATTCTGACAATAGAATCTGTTGTCTCATTAAGGAAGTGCGTACCTCTATCACTTGTCAAACTCAATGGGCATCCATACCTATTGATTATGTTTTCCCATAAAAATCTAGTAGTGGTAGCCATTGTACAATCCTTTATAGGCACTGCCTCTACCCACCTTGTCAAATAATCAGTGCAAGTGAGGATATACCACGAACCAGTCCTTCACGCCACTGGCAAGATAGGTCCGACAAAGTCGATAGGCCACTTCTCAAATGGTTTTGTGATGTCTATTGGTCACAAGGGAATTTCATCCTTTTTTCCAGGTTTTCCAAGGCATTAGAAATGGTCACAAGCCTTGCAAAACTCAATGCAATCTTGATAAATGGTCTCCCACCAAAGCCTTGCGAGTAAAATCTTCCACGTGGTTACATTTCCCATGTAGTGTCCTCCTGTAATCCCACCATGCGCCTCTTCCATAATTATAGTGCACTCATGTTCTAGCACGCAACGGCGCAAAACCTCATCACGACCCATTTTGTATAGATCTCCACTAATTAACATGTAGGGCGCAACGCATATGGCCAACTTCTTCTTCTCCAAGGCCTTCATTCCAACTGGTGCCACACCCATTTTGAGAAATACTACAATGTCCTCCAAATATGAGGGTGCATGTCATAACCTAAATAGTTGTGCATCTAGCATGGTGTCTTCAATGCTCTGCACGTCCTCCCCTAAATCAATCCTAGATAAATGATCAGGTCTAGAATTACTTTTTCCTGGTTTGACAACCACCATGAACTCAAATTCTTGGAACAATATTACCCACCGACATATGCATCCTTGTAGCACGGGCTTGTTCACCAAGTATTTCAATGCCATATGGTCAATGTAAAATAAGAAAGTGGTTGCTAATAAATACTATCTGAATTTATGAAGCACATAGATCATCGAACAATTCCTCTCACTCGATCGGTTGTAGTATAATTTTGTTACTGCTGGTGTCGATTTCACCTTCACGAAGAAACAAGGATGATCAACAATCCCCTCACCAGGTATGCAAGTATTTCTCCAATGGTGGTCCCTGAGGCATCCACATGAACATGGAAAGACTTATCCCAAGAAGGGAAATGTAGGATGGGCACGTTGATAAGCCAATCCTTTAAAGTGTCAAATTCCTTCTGTTGTGCCTCTCCCCAATGAAAGGAACTCTTATGTCTAAGTAACTCTTCTAAGGGTGTGGAAATCTTGGCATATCCCTTAATGAAATTCCTATAGTACCATGTATGCCCAAGAAATCCACACACCGTGCTTTGACTAGTAGGTTCCTTCAATCCCACAATTACTGTAACTTTTACGGGGTCTACTAGTAGGCCCTCCTTACATATGATGTGCCCCAATAATGTTCCAAATGGGGTAGCAAAGACACATTTCTTAATGTTGAGGGATATCCTCAACTACCAACACCTTTCAAACATCAGCCTTAAGTTGTCACAATGGTCCTTTACTAACCCATATACTGTCCAATCATCTAGGTACACTTGAAGGAATTTATGAATGAAGTCCTGGAAAGCTTGTACCACAACATGCGAGAATACATAGGCACATTCTTGACCCAAAGGCATGATTGTATAGGTAAAATTCCCCACTCAATGGTAAAACTCGTCTTCATTTGGTCCTCCTTTGCGATCCTTACAGTGCTAGCTTGAGAATCCATCTCGTGAAAGAATAGACCTCGCGCCTTGCCACTCCTTGTAAGATTTCTTGATAAATGGGGTTGGGAAAGGATCATGATACATACTACATTTAGGTCCCTATAATCAATAAATATCCTTATCCTTTTGTCCTTATTATTACTAATCACCATTGGACTTATCCATTCCGACTCTTTAATAACTTCAATAATACCGATTTTATCATTTTATCTATCTCCTCCTTAACCTTCACCCGCAGGTTAGGATTCATTCACTATGGTCTCTTACGGGCCAAGCATGCACCCTCCTTTAACTTAATTCTCATTTCCAAAAGGAATGGCGGACACCTTTAAGCTCATGATACCTGCTGCAGAAATAAATCCTCAAACTCACATAAAGATCAATGATCTTAGAGACTTCCTTCTCCGACCAATAGTCTCGATGATAGCCTCTTTAGGCTCTTTGTTTGAGCTGATGTTAACCTTTTTTTCTTTAAAAGTTCATGATAAGCGTGCGTTCATTCATTAGAAGCCCCATCTAACACCTCGCGCATCCCTACAAAATGGTCAACATCCAAGTTTTCTATTTCTTCCCCATCAATAACATACACCATATTCCCTTTTTCTTTTTTCATACATGCACGCTC
This sequence comes from Taxus wallichiana var. yunnanensis, assembly GCA_018340775.1. NCBI lineage: Eukaryota > Viridiplantae > Streptophyta > Pinopsida > Cupressales > Taxaceae > Taxus > Taxus wallichiana. The sequence goes on from CM031239.1 coordinate 55,416,380, forward strand.
AAAATTTATTTCTTTTGTTTCTTATTCCTTAATGCACACCTCGAAGCCGGGTTCACCTAACAAGTCCAATATCCTATCTTCTACCATGGCGTTATCTCTAATGGTAAGGCACTTAACCTACAATGCCTTATCCACCAAGGGTTTTATACTCTAATACTTGAATGTTTGAATGAGATTAGTCACTCACTCTTGCCAATTCCATGTCTGGTGGTGTGTCTCAAAATGAATGTACGATGCACGCACACAACATTATACTGTGGAATACAACTTGTGAACCCATAATGAAGGTGGAAATGCTTCTGCGCTTCCCATCTAGGCTGTCTCACATGCTTGGATATGGAGGAAGTGGTCTCTTTACCATGGTAGTCTTTTATAGTTGTGGGTGCGTTGCTCCTTCAAAAGTTGAAGAGATGGAAGTTCTCACCTCACGTCATTCCAAGAGATTATCCTGATGCATTTCCCACCAGCACACAATAGTTTTGAGTAGGACATAACTTAACATCCCCCTTCATTCATTTTCCTCCTTCCACTTTGAGCTTCCATCTCCTACAAAAATACCTTAGGGAAGGCTCCTCCTGAGTACTTAGGTAGCTCCTTTCCCCTAGGCACCGAATTGTACACACCTTTTTCACCTTTGTTACCGATCCTCTCAAATGTCGTTTGATTAACTCATAGGTCCCATGCACCCAATTATCATACAATATACTGGTGGTGTCACTTAGGGTTTGAGCATCCTCAAACTAGATAACTCTATCTGTAGGATG